>CM065052.1:69334412-69696912 GCA_032883995.1 Coronaproctus castanopsis | reverse complement strand
CACTTTTAGGTAAAAGTATTTCATTAAGTGTGTTAGGAAACTGTAATCAACAGCGAATAGAGTTATACAGAGAACAGTTGAGTAGGATATGAGCTATAGTGATTTGAACATTACAGAATGAACAAGTAGGAGGATCGTTTTTGAATAGGATATAAGAATGAGTCGAGCGAGTGTGACCTGTGCGGACACGGAACAGCATCACATCATCGTGAACACGTTGAATAGGTCAGATGCTACTATGTTGAGGTAAACCGGAAAATCTGACTGTTACTTGTTCCTTAAATTTATAGAACATGCAGCGACGCACATTGGAACATATTACTGAAAGTAATTCTGCATGATACATGAAGGCGGCTTCTTTCGCAGCTCTATATGCTTCTTCATTCTTTCCATATCTCCTATGTCCGGGAATGCAAAGTACATGGATCTATTTTGTTTAGATCGGAAGTTTGAAAATTATTCTGCTGCATATATTTTGTAGCCGTTGTAAACGACAGGAGTGTGTTGTTCACCGTCACTGGTGGTAAGAAATGCAGCGTTCTTTTCGTAAATAGAATAGATTGAATTTTATCGGTATTTTCTTTTCATTCTTCGCTTATTAAAACACGAATTTAATGTAATAAAACCCGGACATAGTTAACAGTTCGGCACGATGTACGGTATATTACCATCAGCAATATAATGTTTATAATTAATTTTTTGGGGGGAATGCATATATTAGTTACGCGTGTGAATTTATTTATTTTTCCTGAGTGTGTTTTAATGCACCTAGAGATAAGAAATCAATTACTATTATACTGGAACCACTTTCAAACCGGCGTAGGTAGTCTCATCCAATTTCGATAAAACCGAACCATTCCGACGAACGTCATGACGTACCTCGGATGAACACGCTTTTCTTTACGTTAGAAATTATGACGTATGTGTTTAAGGTTGCATCACTGGTAACATGCTTATTATTATGTAGAAAATACCACTTTACAAATAATAACGATTAATTAAATGTCCGGTCTTATTAGAGAACGCCTTAACCGTTTCAGCAGCAATGTCCTCTGTACGTTACATAAACTTGATCTTTTGTTGACCTTCAAATGTTTCGAGTCTAAAGATATTTATATAACGCATTAAAATTTATCTACAGTCGTCTAAAAAGCAAATACATATTGTATACGAAATTTGATCTCATTTTCTAAATTTAATTTGTAAATGAGAGTGTATAATTTCGTGTAAAAAATGGATAATGCGCGCTTGAATGGGTTAAAACTAAACAATACGTGTCGACTATAACAGTAATTTTAATAGATTACCCCCGAAAAAAAAAAAAAAAAATGTAATAATTATCTTGAAGAAAGAAAATTAACCAAAATAACAGCGTCAAATTTTATTTTCTATCATCGTTAATAATGAGCGGTAGATTAACTAAATCCGTGTACTTTAGTCGTTAAAATAACCTTTCTTGCTGCGCTAAGGTGTGTACCATGTTAAAATTTGACGTACGTGCGTTTTGTATACGACCATGAAATGAATATGGAGGTGTGAAGTATTAAACGATGAAGATATTATTTTATAATCACGTGTGTTACCATTATGTATGCGTTAGTTTTTTACGAGGATTATACACGAAGTTCCGACAAAATGTATACATATACGTATGTATGTGTGTGCGTACGATTACGTGACGACATTATTTTAAATATATGCTGAACAATAACTTGTACGAATAGCAGTTTACGGAACGTATTAAAATTTCTAATGCGCGTATGACTAACAAATATAATTGAACGATCTATTATATGGTCGATTACTATTGTAATTATTTTATAATCAAGCCTTTCTTTTTGAACTTCTTTTTATTATTATTATTTATCTTTTAATGAATTTATTTTTATTTATTTTTTGATCTATAATGATTTTCGTTGTATATTTCTTCTTTCCATCACGAAATGTACTACGGGTGTATTGTATTGAAATTGAGATAAATTTGATTGCTATTATTATTATTATTATTATTATTATTATTATTATTATTATTATTATTATTATTTAAATTTAAATGTATAACTCGAAATAAATTGAATTGTATTATTATTTATATTGTTGTTGTTATTTTTAATAAATACTGATACGAAATTTTTTATGTTTTCGAATGATAGTGTCAATTCCGATTTGATAATGAATGCATACTTAGCCTGCCGGAAAACCAAAAACGGGTGAGTGATACGATACAACTGGAGTGTGCGTCACACTCAAACTGTTGCATAAATCCGCTATTGCCTGCTGACAAATCTGTAAGATATCAATTTGTTGTAGTATTAGTATATTTTGCACGCTTAATTCATTTAGACATATTTACATACACGCGCGCATTTATGATAACATTAAAATTGACAATTATGTGTTTAGTTCTACTGATCACATAAAATATCTGGGTTTCATTATAGATAGTACGTTAAATTATAATAAGCATATACAATATATAAATAATAAAACCAACAAATATTATTATATATTTAAAGCTCTTGGTGGTAAATTATGGGGACTTAACTATAAATCTAAGGTAATTCTTTATAAAGGTTTAGTACAGTCATTATATACATATTGTGCTGGTGTCTACTTCAAACATTTAACTAAGCAGCAAATACATAATGTAATTTGTAACTGCCGTAAATTTCTTATTGATTTAACCTCTTCTTATATTACTGTATCAAATATAACATTATATACTATTGCTCGTATCTTACCTATTGATCTTTATATTAAAAAAAGATCTTTAATTTTTAATGCAAAAAAAAAATAATTATGGTGTCATAAGTAAAATAGTTCTTAAACAGTTAAATACACAAATTTTAAATGAATTTAGTGTAAGATACATAATTTTAACAAAAGATAAATTAATTAGTAAATTTTTTCCGAATGTAATAGATCGTTTTAAAAATAAAAAGATTTTAGTAAATTTTTACATGACTCAGATACTTTCTGGTCGTGGTTCCATTGGATATTATTTGAATAAATTAAATATAATCGGTGATAATAAATGTCACAACTGCAAGTGTAATGTAGTTGAAAATGTGCAACATATAATATACAAATGTAACAAATATGATCACCTGAGGCAGTTGTATAGTATTGATTGTACGCTTAAACCGAATGAAATTATTTTATTAAACCAATTTCCGGTTTTTATCTTGGAAATATTTAAAATTAAGTACATTTATAGATAATCGCTACTAGTGGCAATAAGCAAAAAATTTGCATGCTACTACAGTTTTTTTTTGTTTCAATTGTAATGTATATGTTAAATATATAATAAATAAATAAAAAAAAATATATATATATGTATAAATAGTGAGAGATTATATGCAGATGTGTGAATGTATACATTCGAGTCGAAATTGTCGGATTCAATGTAAATCAAAATATTGAAAACAGATTCGTTTGTTTTGTAGAAAATGAAATAATATTAAAACTTGTTTCGAGGGAAATGAATGTAAACTGGCTAATAAGAGTAAGATTAACATGTAAATACGTTACATATGCAATGACTACTCAATTTTTAACGCTATCAGCGATAAGTTTGCTCCGCGTTGGAGAAAGTTATAATTCGAACGTGATTGCCGTCTACTTTGCGCTGTCCTATTATTTTCGGCGTTTAGGCGGCCTTGTATCGCTTCAGAATGGTGACGGAGTTGTATGACTTCGACTTGGGTCTAATCATTTTTCGTGTTTACGCATCAATGACTTTTGGAATTTTCCACATCTCGGTATCATATCGGTTGCGTTCAAATCGGTATACAACGGTGATTGTGCTAAGTACGTTGTTTTGTGAACTTGCACAATTTCTGTTCTCGCTCGGATCCGAGTATGAGTGCTTCTCTCATTTTTAGTTTTTTCTCGTCGTTAATGAGACGGCCAATTTTTCGTAATTATTATTTTTTATATTTTCCTTTTAGCTTGATTTCCCCGCGGAACTGTTCAATTACGTATTATTACAGTTTTTACAGCTTACGTTGCTTAACGCATGCATAGACCAAAAAACAAAATTATTTGCACCGTTTGTTTTTTTTTCTTTTTTTTTTCAATTCTTACACGAATCGTATTTACTCCAGAGCTAGCGTGTTTTGTTTTCGCATAATTAGTTGCAAGTCCTCGAAATTAGTTCTTGAAATATTTTAATTAGTGTTGAAGTAGTGATTTTACGAATTAATAAAACGAAATAAAAACAAAATTAATCGCTATAAAAAATTGTCATTAACGCAAAGCTTTTCGCCAATCGCGTCATTATTAAGCATATACAATAAACTTTTCTTTCAGGTCGTCGAAATAATCGATTATTCGCTTTTAAACAAAATTATATATACGCGCGGTGTGTGCGCATAAACGTGTATATTACACCGTAAGAAAAAAATCGTATTTAATATTTTATATGACGATTTAATTTTTTTGTTTAAATATTTCTATCAATTAATAATAGTTTGCATTGTGTGAAATGTAGTGATTTTTAAAAGTAGTTTAAAAAATCATTAGATTTTTATATATATATAAAGACAGCGAAGCTTAAAAAATAAAATATTTACGAAATACTTGGTTAAGATATGCAATATTATGAAAAATAGTGAAAAAACATTTATAAAATAATCTATTTCATGTTTTGTTTTTTTTTTTTTACTTTTTATAAATTATATGTATTTTGTATTTTTAATTTTTTTATTCATATATATATATATATATATTGTTTTACAGTCTGGGTGATTTATAGGTAATTCTAAGTAAAAATAATGTTTTTCGTTTTTTCTTTCGATTTGGATATTTTCTTCTAATTTCCGATTATTCCACGTATTTTTGTAATGTTTTTGGTAAGTTTCACTTGGTTTTTTTTTTTCTGTGATTATCGCTAATGTTGTACTTCTTCCCGATATATGATATCGTCATTTTCGCGAAATCTGATTTATTTGCTCCTTTATTATCCCGATTAAAGTTTTAAACAATTTTAAAAATTTTATAACTATTTCATTTTTATTATTATTATAACAGTTGTTTATTTAAATAAAAATGCGTATACAAAGGTACAAATACGAGTTTGTCAAAATATAATATTGTACAAGTAAATGAAAGTAAAAACAATACCCGCATATACATATATAAATAAGTACTTCAATCATGTGTGTAGGAAGTGTTTTGTAATTTATATTTAAGGCAGCAGTTAGGATGACAGATCGTAAGTTCCAATTATTATTCAAGGTAATCGGTTAACGTTTCAGTTAGTTTAAATTGAAAATCTGTAACGTTCTATGATGATGACGTGTCATACTTATGATCGTATTTACTGCTGTATGCTTGGATCATATTCGTGCATTCTTTCAAGGCGCCTTCCGCGGATTTATTTTCAATATACCGTGTTCGTTTTTTGTACAGCATTTTATTTATTCCCCCCCTCCCCCATTTACATATAGATATTTTTTCTCTCGGTATATTGAACTCAGATTTGAAAAACGCGACTGAATTAATTTAATTTTCCTTATCTTTCAAAATGTTTTAAATGATCTGTGTGAAATTCTATCGTATGCATTAGTATTTTTATTATTTTGATTTTTGTTTTTCGAGGGAAACGAGTAAATTCCTACCCGTACAAAATTACTTCGTAGTAATAATAAAATGTCGCGAATTTAAATTATAAACGTTCGATAACTAATTAATTGCCGTAATGCTTTTTTTTTTTTTATCCGAATGAGAAAGGTTCTATACGACGGTAAATTGTCGAGTGCCATCGTTTTCATGTATAATCCGGTAGCGACCGATGGTCAGCTGTGTTTGCAATCAGCTCCGAAAGGAAACATCTCCTACTTCGTACACACACCTCACGCGCTAATGTTGCAGGTAAGCCATACACACACGTTTATCAGTCGGAACATATCTGGAGAAATTTAAAACATTCTATCAACGTTAATTTTTAATTTATTCGTTTATCTTAAACTTACAATTTTAACTTCTAAATTAAACATGTTAATCATCGTAAAATTTGTTGCGAATTTTATAAAAAAAACATTATAAGTAAAAATTTTGCCAATAAACGTTAATTTCGATATCTGTAGACGGAAATAAAAAATCAGAAATCCGATTGCGTTAGAAACGGAGTTCGTTTCGGATGGTAAGTGGTGCAAATATTCTCGGAACCGTGTAAATTTTTTTTTATTACGTGACGTTTCGGAAACACAGTTTTTATTCTTAGACTGAGAGCTACTATAAATGTGTAAAAGAACACAAAACAGACTGTAATCATGAGGGAAAAGATACGTTTGCAGAACTTCGCATCAATGTCGTGGGAATAGTCAAATAAGATTTGATGATTTCGAAATCTTCTCCAAAATGGATAAATATATCTCTTTAAAATTATTATTTATAAGAATCCAAATTTCAAAAAAAGAGATTGAATACAAGCTAAATTCAAGTTGGCTACCGGTCATTGCCTCACAGATGAAAAAAACAATTTAACGGACAATGACAACTAGTTTAGTGTACAACTCCAGTCTCTCGCAGAATAACGATGACAAAAACATCCATAAAGGAATGTGCACACAGCAGAATTTGGACAATATTAAGTTTAGATTGCGTTTGTCTAAGCATAACTATAAATATATCTACACATTCATAACTGCCCTCAGTTTGAAAATGAAACTGTAAGTATTTTCAAAACTTCATGTAATAAAAAAATTGATACGATTTATACCGAAAAAATCTTGAATATACCTTCATGAAAGTTTATAAGTGTATTTATTCTCGAAACGTCAAAAATATGTAAGCAGGACATGGTGTTCACCGAAAGTAGAAATAATCTAAATGCAAATAAAAAATTTTAATAATTTGAGGTATATATTATATATATATATATATATATATATATATATATATATATATGTGTGTGTGTGTGTGTGTGTGTGTAATGTTATTAGTTTCTGGGTTTATTTATTATTTTTTAAAAAGAAAATAATAATTATTTGGACAGTATTTCATATTAGTTTTTCGTATGAAATGAGTACGTATGTATGAATAATATGCTTATATGTTTGGCTTTTTCGATAGGATGTTAAAGCTGTAATAACGCATTCCATCCACAGTACTTTAAATTCGGTCGGTGGTATTCAAGTGCTTTTTCCTTTATTTTCTCAACTAGACTACTCCGTTCATCCGTCCGAAAAGAGAGATTCGGCTTTATGGTAAGTTATCGTACGGATTTCAAAATTCTATATATTACACTCGAGTTACGTTTTTCACGAGCGAGGGGTTTTTGTAACTTTCGGTCTGCTAACGTAATGACGTCGAGTTGGTGTGTTTTTGCAATCTCTAATTGCTGTTGTCGATACTTGTAAATCTCGACGAAGATGGTAGATAAGTATTAATTAAAAAACTACACTTTAACAATTGTAACGATGCGCTGCAATCATGTTGTAAATAATTAGGCTGCAGTTTTCTGTCAGGCGCTTATTTAAAGTTCGACAGGATTTTCAGTTGAGTTTCATCGTCATCGATGAATTTTTGTCGTTCTTCCTGAATATCACATGTGTACACAAGTTTCATTTATTATGAGAAATATGTACGAATCTTATTACAAACGAAGTATTTATTCCACGTAAAAATAATATGAATGTCTTATAACAACGTCGAAAAAATTGGTGAGAGAATATATATATATATATATATATATATATATATATATATGTATATATATATATATATACATATAATTGTGATAATAATAATAATAATAATAATAATAATAAAAGTACAAATCAAATTGAATATCTCTTTATTTTTAATTTGCAAAAAAAGCCGCGGGAATCACATAGTCAAACATCGAGAAATCAGTTATTGATTGAAAATGAGCATGCTGTAGGTGAAACAGTGAAACGGTGATTTTATAAGATGTCGCTTGTAACCTGAGACCCATTCGCAAATGTTTGTCCAAATTGGAAGAGTCAAATACGCAATAATTTTTTATGTTTGACAACGTAAAAAATCATTTTATTATAATGTATCAAACTAGTTACATTAAATATATATGGTGACCCGGAGAAGACGGACGGTTTTATTTGAATAACTCAAAAACTACTGGACCAAAATTTTTGAATTAAATTTTATTTAAAAATAAGAAAACGAGAGATTAGCTTACAATCATTTGTGGATCACAATATCGTTCAGATGATCGTCATTTGCAACAATACATTCATTCGGTCTTTACATAATTTTCGAGCATGGATCGCTGAATTTGGTAATCTACTGTAATTCAGATTACGGTACTTTATTATTTCTTCATTTCGGGGGTGCCCGGGCTATCTGGGCTCGTCCCTTATATTCGCACCGGAAGTTGTTAATATAGAAAATAGTTGTGAAAGAATAACCGTTAATTCGGTATAAAGTTGTGATTATTAAACATATATTTTGACAGAGCGTCCTCATATTTGAAGAGAGTTTTATCGGGACGATTAAAAAAAAATCAGCTGGATTAGATTGTTCGCGCTCTTTTCATAACGAAGGTTATAGATGTACAAATTTGCTTTAAGTTCAAAAAAGGAATCGGTTGGGAAGCGGGGATGAGTGAAATTTGTGGGTGGAAAGTTAAATATACGGCAATTGTGGTTTGATTCCATCGTCATTTTAAACTTTCTTTTTACTTATATTCTTTCTCGTAATATAAGTTTGTTTTTATTATTATTATTTTTTTTAAAAGTTGTTTCGGAGGTTGCTAACATAAAATGTGAAATTTGAAGTTATTACTTCGATTTCTTTCAAAATTGGCTTCGTGGAAACTTTTTTTTTTTTTTTTTGTGATAATTTTTAACTGTATACAAATAAGGAACTGTGCAAAACGTAAAATTTTTCATATTTTTTTTTCAATATGTATGTTCTTGTAGCGCTAAATTACTCGGTTTCGTTTGTGAACTAGTCGAGATATCTCCCACTGTGCAACAGCATATGATCCAGAATCGAGGATTTTTAGTTATCAGTTACATACTTCAAAAATCTTCTCGGGACCATTTAACTATGGACGTTTTATCGTCATTTTTGCAACTTACGAAACATCTGATTACCTGTATTTCGACAAATAGCGAACTGCTTCTTAAACAGGTAACATTCGCTGTTGAGCGTGTACTTTATTTTATACGTATATAGATAATTCTGAACACCACTTAACATTTGCTTATGCTAGTAATATGATTCCCTATATTTAAAACGCGACGTAATAAAAATACATTTATTTTATTTAATAAGTAAAGTGATTTATCGAATAAGTGAATTTATACTATTTTAGAAGTTAATTTATGTTAAAAATTGATTAGTTCTTATTTTGCCCGGTTAATTTATTTTATTTCTGTACTGTTTTATTAATTTTGCTTTATGAATGGATTTAATCGTTGCGAATAAATTTATTCTTTTACTTTTATATTTAGTGTATTATTATTATTATTATTATTATCGCTATTTGTCGTTGGTCGTTAAATCGAGCATAGTGAAACGTAAACAGTTTGTGTCTATGTAAAATCTTGACAGATTTTATCGTTCAGAAAACTCGATTGTGTTATTATACACAAAATAATCTAAAATTCGATGAATCGTGTAGAATGTGGTGTACGTATAAATATGTTTTTGCGACGGATATATATTAGGCGGGTGTGTGCGTGGGTCTGTTTGAGTGTGATATCGTGCAGGTAAATTGATTACAGTTTGCTGAAGCAGATAATTATATTTCTGTGAGTTTTGTTTCGGAAGTGATAAATACGTTTAGATATGTAAATTCTAAGTTTACTCATAATTAAACAGTAAATTCTGTAAGTAGATTTATACAATTCGGTACAGTATATATGCATCTGTATTAGTGTAGGTTATTAGCTTCTCGTTATTGACGCAAATATGCGCATTTGCGAGAAATAATATTAAATATAACGCATTTGTTTACATATATAAATATATTGATAGATAGATTCATTATTATTTATAAGGGGCCTAATTTATCGGCGGGAAACCACATTATTTTGTTTTCGTCCTATCGAAAAACTTTTTACCTTCCTTTATTATTATATTTTAATTATTATTTTTTTTTTTTTTTAGCTTTTAGATCATATTCTGTTCAGTCCGGCCTTGTGGATATACACTCCGGCTTCGGTACAGATGAGACTTTATTCTTATTTATCGACGGAATTTCTGTCAGACACGCAAATTTATTCAAACGTTCGTCGTGTATCGACTGTACTGCAAACGGTGCACACGTTGAAATATTATTATTGGATAGTCAATCCGCGCCATAAAAGCGGTATAACTCCGAAGGGCGTAGGTACGATTTAGAGAAATTAAATTTAAACGATCGTTTTTTAAGACGCTCTATGATAACAGTCTTTAATTATTGTTCATCCCAGTTCAACCTATACTTTTCGATTTCAAACTGACACCGCTTATAGAAAAACCTACAGTTACTACAGAATTATTCTGTCGCCAACGAATGTGTTAAAGCTCGACATACGCGTTATATTAAAAAAAAAAAATCAATAACTGCAAAATGTGTAATTATAAATTGATTCAAATCTTAATTACGTAATGGATGTTATAAGAATCGTCGATTAAAATACCGGATTCTTAAAATATAAATAAGTAATATAATTTATTGCGCATAATCTTAACTGCGCATTCTACTGGTTTTTATTTTCGTCTTTCAACTTATTGTTACCGAATTTTTTTCTCAAATTTTCCTGAAGGTTTTCGAATGTTTTTCTTTTCGAGAATAACATGATATCGTAATTATTTTTTAATTTATAATTTTTCGTATTAGACGCTAAAGTAAATCGTCGTATGCTTAAATTATATTTAATTTCTTTTTGTTAAATAATTTAATAAAAATTTTCTCGTCAAGATGCAACTATGCAGAAAAAAAACTGAATAATGGAATGCTAAATGTCCGATAGTGAGAATATGTATTTTTAAAAGGCCTCATATTCCTTCACAGATGCGACTTTACGATGAATTTCACGTTTCAAATGCCTCAGTTTGTGTGTTCTGCGTTATTATGTGCCTTTTTCTTTTAAACGCCTCTTTAGTCTTTGTAATTATTCACCAGATCTCCTTGCTGCGGTATCCGTTTACTATTATTATACGTCCTAAATATTTGAAGCAATCGACTTTTAAACCTATCTCGACTCATGTCCTACCGCGGATAATTTTTTACACTTTTCAAAAATGACCTTCCTCTACTGCAATTCGTTGCGGAAAAATTTTCCATCTATAAAATTTCAGTTGATATTAAAACGTTTTTATACCTCCGATTTTTAACACCCTTCAAATTGTTCTGCACTGTACTAGGCCCAGGTCTCGATGGTTTTAATTCGTCACTGAGCAAAGGTCGTCTCAAGAAGCTCTAGTACTCAGTTACTGATCAATTGAAATGGGAATTTTTTTATCTCAATAACTTTTTTTGTTACGCGAAATATACGCACATTAATAGAATCACGCGGTTACAAAACAAAATTGTCGTTTTACGATTTTGGTTTTCGTCTTTTTGATATAAATATAATATTTAATCGAATTTCGAGAATGTCTTATAATTTCAATTAATATGTCAGAAATCGGAAAAATTAATATAAATATTTTTCCCGTTTATCGGTCGATATTAACTTTAACCGAATATATATATATATATATATATATATATATATATATATATATATATATATATATATATATATATATATATAATTATTAGTCTATCGTCAACGGTGTGATACATTCAGATACACATTTACAATCGGAACAATAATTGAATAAACGTGTGCAATAATCTTCTGCAGTCCATCTTCTCTTATTTCTTTTGATTATACTTGGTACACGCTTTCCACATTGTGAATTTGTTCGTTATTTTCCAAAAGTCTGTATTTTAACCGGTATTCACCTAGGAAGTATCATTTTTATTCACCATTCTATTCGCTCTACTATATCTGACGATTTACTAATTCTGCTGTAGTCTCCAATTTCTTGCCAAAAACCTGTGTTCGGCTCTAATTGATACGAGGAATAATGGCTAAAATGTTTACCGATCGGAGTAATTAAAGATAATCAAAATAGGAAATTATACAAATAATGTATTCACGTGTATATATATATATATATATATATATATATATATATATATATATATATATATAATGTTGATGTATTGGGGAGTAGTGATTTTATGAATTTAGCAAAACAAAATAAAATCGAAGTTAATCGCTAAAAAATTTATTACATAAACACGAAGCTTTTCGACTATGAAGTCATTTTCAAGCTATTGTTAAAAATGTTACCTTTTTAACAATAGCTTGAAAATGACTTCATAGTCGAAAAGCTTCATGTTTGTGTAATAAATTTTTAGTGATTAACTTCGATTTTATTTTGTTTTGCTTAATATATATATATACATATATATATATATATATATATATATATATATATAATTCATTCTTTTCCTTTTGCCTTCCAGAGGGCGTGGTGATATGAAGACGACGTCCTAACTATAATTCTCTAGGTTGTTCTATCCTGGGCAGCCAATACTGCCCCATGAAAACTCTATCCAGTTATTGCTCTATTAATCAACATAGCGTGTCATTGGTCTTCCTTTTGTTTTTTTTTCATTGATTTTGTCTGACATTATATGACCGTTCGAACGAATCCATATCTCGTACTATATGTCCGAATACATTATTTCACACAAGCGTGTAACTGTATGCCTAATTTGCTCAGTATGTAATCATTTGTAACTCGGTTTTTCCATGAAATCCTCAGTATTTTTCTATAAGTTTCACGTTTCAAACGCATTTATTCGTTTGTGGTCGGATATTGTAAGTGCCCACGTTTCACCTGCGTAGTTCTCACCTGCGTAGGTCGCAATGAGAAGATTAATCTCAGCAGATTTAATTTCGTATTCGTTGAAAGGCTTATGTCCTTCTCGATTCTTGTTAATCTAATAACTACATTACGTGCTATAGCTAACCCGCGTTTGATATCTATCGAAAATCTTCCATTGTTAGTGATCAGTGATCCAACGTAGATGAAACTGTCCACTCCTACCTCAAAACGATTAACTTCTTTATATGCTTTGTTATATATGGTATATATTTTGATTTCAGATGGACCTCGACCTAATCAGAAAGATATATTAACGATACGCTCTTATATATTATTATTTCTGAAGCAATTAATGATGCTTGGAAATGGGGTGAAAGAAGACGAGTTGCAGAGTATATTAAATTTTCTCACGACCGGTAATTAATAACGTTACTCCGTATATATATATATATATATATATATATATATATATATATATATATATATATATATATATATACGTATGTAATTTTTTTTTAAATTTTATTCGTAATATCGTATTTATTCCATTTGGTATTATATTATTACTATAGTTGTGAAACTTATTTTTTAGTTCACGAGGATGAAAATATACACGACATGTTGCAAATGTTAATTAACTTAATGGCGGATCACCCATCCGCCATGATACCGGCTTTCGACATTAAAAATGGTATCAGAGTCGTATTTAAATTACTCGCATCCGAAGGTGAAATGATTAGATTACAAGCGTTGAAATTATTAGGATTTTTTCTCAGTCGCAGTACTCACAAGTAAGTCTCTTTTTTTTTTTTTTTATTCTTTCTACGATTTATTCGTAGTATCTAACTGTTTTATCCTAAAGGAAGCGATAAATATTATTTCTAAATATTACAAAAGATTTGAAATTACAACTAAACGCGTATAAATCCGAAACAATTAGAAAACGTCCACTACCGCCATCTGAAATAAATATTCGCCATCTGAAATAAATATTAATTACAAACAAATGCCATGATCGAAAGAAGTTCGTTATTTAGTTCTTGATAGAAGATTAAAATTTTTGATAAACATATTAAATACGCGATATACAAAGTACACGAAGCAATGCACGTTTTCTAACATTTAACAGAAAATCCGGCCTTTCCAGATTAGATAAAAATTTACTATACGCAACTGTTATCTATCCAAGATTAACTTATTCTTGTCCTGTATGGTCTACTATCTCTAATAGTACGTATAAAAAGCTTCGGATAGTCCAAAATTATTGTTGTAGAATTCCACCGGTTATGTAAAAATTTCATATTTACACGAGCACGTTTATCGATCGATTTATTAACAAAATTTCCGCAAATTTCTTCGATAATTCTTCTATCCGTCGCGATAAATTAATATCGGTTCATCGGTAACTACGATATGGCACATCTCCGTGCACGGTATACTAAGAAAATTAAGCGTAGATTTTGTATAAAAATTATTTTCTTATTTCCAGTAAAGTTACTAATATTTTACTATGCGATTTATTAATAAGTATCGATTGTAAATTGTAATTATCTGATTTATGATTTTTATTGTGTTTTTTCTTCTCTCATTTTAGCAGGTTTTTATTTTGCCGTTTTTTTCTGTATTTCTTTTTGATCAGATTTATACTAAATATTAAAAATTTAATTTATTATCAAGTTAAAATAACTACTTGCCAAGGTCAGTATTTTGTCAATAATTTGGTAAAGTAAGCTACTTAATGAAATAAAGGCTTTTTTCTTCTGTCGTCTCGAGAGAGATCGGTCAATTTCATAATTTCTTCTCATCCACCTTTCAACAAACCGTGGAATTTGACGTTCCATCAGTTTATTATGATCTGTCTTGTATTCTATCAACCCCTCATTATTTCTCCGCGACTTTCCGAAAATGGTTCAGCATCTTTGTCCGGATGTAGACTCGTATTGGTAAGGGGAAGTTCTGAACAAATGTGAAATCGATGTTTTTCTTTCTTTAAAAAAAAAAATCTGCACGTACTTGTTTGCCCGCTTTAATAAATTTCTCACGAAAACGAATGATCGAAAGACTTATTGATATTTTGTATCTCTTTTTTTACTTTTTCCATAGGCGAAAATACGACGTAATGAGTCCGTATAATTTGTACACGTTATTGGCCGAAAGATTGCTCATGTATGAAGAATCATTGACTTTACAAACGTACAATGTTCTTTACGAGGTAAAATTAAATTGCATTAGTTTTTGTGGTCACCCATATACTCTCATCCATTATACATACATACATATATACACACACACACACATACATATATATATTCTTCCATTTATATAAGAAAATAATAAATATACAGTAGCCTGCGAAACCAGCTTCGGGCTAACGGTAGTGATTATTAATATCTATAGTCGAATATAATTTCGAGATAAATCTAGGAAATTGTTCTAATAGAATAATTTCACTGGGATTAAGCGAGCAATAGATGTTATAATATTTTCTCACGTGGTTATATATTTACTACATGCTTGTATTCTATGCTGGACATCTTCTATTTCATTAGTTACACAATTACAGCATTTTCCGTCATTGGTGATTTGTAATTTATTCAAATGACATCCGATACAACCATGAATCAGTAAGTATCTGAGCCGTGTAAAAATTTACTTTGAACTTTTTGTTTTTAAAACATATATCCGGGAAAAATTTATTAATTAATTTACCGTATCGTGTTTTCAATTTATTAAGAATCTGTGAACCAAATTGTTTAAGTTGTTCTTTAGTTTACTAATTACTTCGTTATATTTATTTATACGAGTCGAAAGAGTTAATTTAGGAGATATATCTAAATTGTACACTGAAAGTAAGTCATAAGAGTAGCTGTGCAATTTCAGTCCTGCATGCGTATTTCTTAATTTAGTGTGAACATATATTCCACAAAACCAGACCATGGACAGAGCCTTGTGAAACACCAAAGTTATTTTCAACCTCGATGTTATCACGTTGAACAATCCATTTTACTCTTCTGAGGTTTAAGTAATCGTGTACTGAACAAATTACGTTTAAACTGAAATCGTAAGAAATTAATGTGTCAATTATCACTTGGCGATCGCAATAATTAAATGCACCTTCAATATCCCAGCGGGACGACAATTGATAAATTGCTACGTTAAGAAGTTATCTGTAACATCTGCAAAGCGAGTTATGTAGAAAACAATTTTTCAAAAATCATATTGATACGCATCAAGCACGAATCTATTATTAATTTCATTATTTAACAATTTTACTATAGTTCTTTCATAAACTTCGCTAAGCGAATTTAATAAAGATATCTATATTCATTTACTTTACACTAGTTTTTATTTAGTTTACTTAACATTATAATACTTCCACATTTCCACGTATGTGGAAACGTGTATATATATTATTATTGTTATTCTAGCTCACTCGGTCAAGGGTAACAGTGTCACTATCCAACTGTTCTCGATACATCCTTTCTTGGATTAACTGCAGTTTTCTTAAAGTGATCACATCTTTATATCGTAATTGTGAGCGTTCTTTTGTCGCCACTTAGTACTACGTAAAACATAGGTTTCGAAATACGTTCGTCATGTATTTTTATTACGTGACTAATCCACCTTAGCTTATATTTCGCTAAATGCTACTCAATCGAATAATAGTTAACCATTCTTAGCATCTTCTCGTTGGATACTTGATCTTTCCCGTTTATACGAAAGATTTACCTCAGTAATCTTAGCCGGGGCAGACTTCTAACATAAATGTATAATCGTCATCGTCATCATCTCTTATTACCCACGGGCGAGTATTATAAGGACCTTTAGGTTGATAATCATCCATGTTTGTGACGCATATGAGACACGAACCCAGTGTGATTTGTAGTTTGGAAGGGACGTAGTTGACACCGAATATCAGCATTGCTAACATATACAGCGCATTTGTTTTTTCTTTTTTTTTTTGAACAGTTGTTTTCACACATTTAGTCACCAGTTTTGTTCACAGCTTTCGATCGTGAGTCGAATTTTCCCATCGTTCTGTCATGGGTTTAATACCGATTTTGACCATTCAACCTTAGTCTACATTTCGCTGGGATCAACAATAAAGGAGGTTCAAGCAAAGAAATAAAGTGAGACGAGTTTAAATGTTATGAATAAGCTACAACGTATTCGGCGTGATGGAAACATTATACAAAACAATAGAGCTTATTCGCTCCCTAGTATTCTTCATCTTAATGGTTGCGAAACATGGGTAGTGAACTTCATGGATTAGCGACGAATTGATGCTTTTGAAATGCGATGCTGGTGTATAATGTTGGGAGTAAAGTGGTACGATAAAAAACCAACGATTCGATCATTAAGCGGATTAATATAAGTAAACGGCTTTCACAAGACATATGCGAAAAAATTGACGAAATTTTTCGGTCATATAATGCGCGCCAGCGACAGGACAGTTGTATTAGCAAAAATGAACGGACATCGAAGAAAAGGTCGGCTAGTGACCCGATGGACGCAACAAGTAACTCTCAATATCAGACTTGGTACATTCAACGGATGATCGGCAACTGGGGAGGAATTTGATTGCAACATTATGGTCAAATATATGACTCCATATATATATATATATATATATATATATATATATATATATATATATATATATATATATATATATATATATATCATAGTCGTGTGCTCGTTTTGAGCGTCGTGAAATTATGAATCATAATTTTTGCCCATAAATGACCGGCATGTATTCCGATTCTCGGTGCGTCTAATAATCTTTTGCAGCGAAGTGATACCAGTGATAGTTTTGATTTTGGTCATGTACCGCGTTGATGGTCTTCCTCTTTGTCTGCAGCCTTTCGTCATCCCTACTGTGATTAGTTTCTCTAGCCTGTCTCGTCGCATAATATGGCCAAAAAATGTGGCTATACATTTCTCCACTATGTGCCGTAATCGGGTATCCACATTAGCTTCTTTTAAAATCCCCAGATTGGTTCGTTTTGCAGTCCATGGGAACCTCAACATTCGCCTCGAGTAGCACATTTCGAAAGCTGACTTTTACATAGTTTCGTAAGTCGTGCTAATGCAGTTTTTGCTATTGCTATTCCACGTTTGATCTCAGCTTTTCCGTTTTTTGTAATGAGTGATCCTAAGTATACAAATTTATCGACAATTTTCAGGTCGTTCAGATGTTGCCGGTTCTATGTTTCACTTTTTCCATCAAGGATGATTATGTTAGTCATCTCTATTTATTAACAAGCCTGCTTCTTTACTTGCAGTGGCCTAGTTTTTGAAATAAATGACTGAGATTTTCTTCTGACGAGGAAATTGTTATAATATCATTTGCATATCGCAAATTATTAAGTGTTTTCCAGCAATTTTAATTCCATCTTCCCATCCCTCCAGTACCTTTCTCATTATCCACTCATTATATATATTTAAGAGGATGGAACTTAATATACATCCCTGACGGACACCTTTTTCTAATATGAATTCATGCGTGAGTCCATTATTAATTTTTACTCTTCCGCTATTGGAAACATATAGAGATCTTATTAGGTTAATTAGATCTACTGAAACACAAAAATCACTAAGTAAGTATTTGCCGTAATTTTTACCACCGCTCGGAGTCAAAAGTTTCTGTGTAGTCTATGAAACATGAATATCCTTTGACGTTATATTCTTTGCATTTTTCGATTATCTGCCGTATGTTCAAAATTTGCTCTTTTGTTCATTTACCTGGGATGAAACCTGTTCCGATGGTATTTGCGGTAATATGTATGGTTTTAGCTTTTCCTGTATGATATACAGCACACCTTACTAGCATGCGATATTAGACTGTAGTTATGACATATGTTTCGCGCTCCTTTTTCGTGGATTGGCACTTAAATTGATCGTGTACAATCATTCAGCCACTCGTTTGTATCTCAGATTCTCTGGCAGATTGCTTGCAGAACTTCCGTCACCGCATCAACTTGGTTTTGTGAACATCTCCGCAACAATTTGATCTTCCTCGACTGTCCTGTGTTTTCGTAATTTTTTAAAGCTAGAATAATTTCCTCTTTTAATATTAGTGGCTCCTTTTCGGTTAGTTGATGTTTCTGTTATTTCCTCCTTCTGTTCTTCTCTCATTAGCTTATCACAGTATTCTCTCCATCTGGATTTTATTTTGTCTTCTTCGGTTAGTAGTTTCCCATTTTCATCTTTTATTGCCACACGATGTGGGTTAAATTGCCTTGTAATTTATTTTATCTTTTGGAACATATCTGTGGTTCCATTATTGTCTTTGTTTCGTTCAATGTCTTTGCGTATGTTATTCAGGAAGTCATTTTTGTCTCTACTGCACATTCGTTTGACCTGTTTATTCATTTCTTCATACTTGCAAAAGTTTTCCTCATTAAACAGGCCATTAATTTTAATTTGCCTCTTTTTGTTTATTAAATCCCAAGTTTCATTAGTTATCCACTGGTTTTTTTTTCTTTTCTCAGAAATGTACGGAGATTTTTGTTGCCTGTTCCAGAGCATTCTTTATGCTGTCCCATATTGATTGAGCGTCTATCATCGATTTTGCCAGTTCTGCAATCTCTACCAGTCGCTGTGTCGCTTTCTGATTATATTCTTTGTGAGAGCCTAGGTATCATCTGTTACTGAGACGTTTCCGTATTTGGTGCTTACGTAATTTTATCTTCATTTCTGCAGTTAGTAGTTGGTAGTCGCTGCCACAGTCTTTATCAGGGTAAGTTTTTGTATATGTAACCGATGTTCTACATCTCGTGTTTATCATTATATAGTGTACTTGGTTCCGGTATTTATTGCCTGGTGATCGCCATATATACAGTCGTCTGCGGTGAAGATGAAAACCTGAGTTGCATATGAACATTTTGGTGCCAGCGCAGAACTGCATTAAATGTTCACCTACATTATTTTTGGTACCAACACCAAATTTTCCTACGATATTACGTAGTTCATTATCTTGGGTAGTTTCATCAATTATCGCATTCAAATCACCGATTATTATAGTGATTTCTCGAGAGCGTATTTTTCTCATTGTTTCTTCCGGTGTTGCGTAAAAATATTCTTGGTCAGCTTCGCTAGTTGGAGTGTGAACTTGAATTATATTTAAATTCACTGGGCATGCTTTCAATTTTATTGTCATTATCCGGTCAGTGATAGGTTCATATCCGTACTTTGTCACGGACTTTTTCATTTACAATGATCGTTTTCACTTTCCGCATAACATATTGCATTGTTATTATTGCTGTAAAAGTACTCTTTACCTCTCAAACGAGTTTCCGAGATACCAACAATATAATTCTTTACTTCATTCTCTACAATAGCAAGTTTTCCTGGTTAATCTAAACCGCGTACATTCCATGTTCCGACTTTAATGGTTTTCCATATTTTTATTCCAGTAGTATGGTTTCCATAAGTTGCCTGGTTTTATGACCGGTCGCATATTTCACACTACCGAGCCCGGTATCTGGGATAGCGCCGATTGCTAGTCGGGTCGCGCATAATGATTCATAATTCTTTCGTGGGGTGTAAGTAAACACAGTGGTACCCGATTCCTTCTGCGTATAAGAAAAGGCCGTCCTTAACGTAGGGAACAGACGCTCGCCAGAACACGAGGAACAGACGGTTCTGGATTTAGAGTGGGTATTAGGCTTATAGCGGCCATACTCGCTTTGACACGATGCCTTTATCGGGTTCATGCAGCATTTTTTAAGGAAAGCTTTCCCAAGACTTTCTACTGCACCCTGATGCATCGCAGCTCGTGGTTCGCGGTTGCTTATTCATCAATGACTTATTCGCAACTAACCTCCATATCTGGAAGCAGTTCCGCTATCCACCACCTGCGGAATTATTTATGTTCGGATGTTCATTTAGATTTTAACCGCGAACATTTAATATCTGTAACCGCCATATAATTTATTTACATAGGCTTTAAACAATTTATTCGTCAAAACCGATTAACCGCCGAATGCTATTAGTCTTGAAATAATATTTTGTTCGTTTTTTTTTGGTTTTTTTTAGATAATGATAGAGAGAATTAATCAACAGACTGTGTGCGATCAACACGGCGAAGTAGACAACGGCTGTAGATTAGAAAATCCGAGTAAGTGACGTCATTGTTAATTATATATGAACTTTTAAACGAATCTATTTTAAAATGTTGAATATATGTAATATAATCGCTATACACGGTGTTTCCTTTTTGTTGTTGTTGTTATCGTAGTGATTCTTAAAGTAGCCGCATCTCTTATTAGCCAATCTAAACAAACGGAAGTGCTTCTCGAGGTTAAGAAACTATTCCTGACCGACATGAGTATATTATGCAGTAATAACAGGGAAAATAGAAGAACAGTATTACAGATGTCCGTTTGGCAGGTTTGTACCGAATGTAGTTTGTATGAATACGCGTATGTGTCAAGATTTCGGAAATCGGTTAAAAATATATTCGTGAAAATAACGTACCAAATAGCCCGGAAAATAAATAATTTTTAAATAATTCAATTATTACTCAATTGAAATAAATCTCGAAAAACAACATATTCCGATTAGACCGTCGGTTAAGTGCAAAAACACGCTATTTTACAAAATACCGAACTACCTCGTTCAATTTTCGAAAGAGATAATAAAACGCTATAAGAAATTGTTATTTATTATTAATTATTAAAGAAATTATTACGTAATTTAAAAGATAAACAATTTAATAAGGATAATATATTTCATTATACATAGTTAATATATTCAATAATGCAGAAATCTGACTAAAAATAACAATCTTAATATTGACGCAATATAAATGTATCGGTGTACTGGAAATAATTTTAAACCAAAATTATCAAAATAAATATGAACAAAAAAAATATAGTTTAATGATGTGATTGCTAATGTCAGGTAAAATTTGTATAGATAATCCGGAAAGTAAATTTTCAAATAACGATAGGTCGCTAAAAAGTAGAATTTAAATTTTGAAAATATGTATAAATGATGTAGTCATTATTCGGAATAATAAAAAGATAACGATAAATTAACCAACTTATTTTTTTATGAACTAAATATCCGTAATAAAAATTTAAAAATCTACTTTAGAAACAAATGGTTAAAATTGAAACTGAGCATTATCGGTAAAAAATTAAATAAAGATATTTGTAGAAAATTCATTTCCACTGAGTAATCTGTGAGTTAGCTAACATATTCATGTCGAAAAATGGCTATATTAAACATAAAGACAAAATAACAATAATTTAAAAATAATAATAATAATAATACTAATGATAATGTAATGAAATAAATAGCTGTTAGCGATAAATATAATCGTAATGGTGTAAAAAAAAAAAAAAACTGCGGATAAATTACCTAATAATAAAAACACATGTAATGAAAATTAGTTATACATGGATTCAATAAACTATACCGGAAATAACGTGAACAAATTCTTAAAAATATTTAAGAATTATGAAATTAATGGGACAACGGGCAATTATAAACCGACATTAAACTACTATGCCTGTGTAATCGATGATAAACTATAAAATTGCGGTACGTATAAGTTAAAATATAATAATTATAGTATAGTAAGATTTAGTGGACTTGTTTGTTTATAAATGATAAAGGTTAATTGTATGGTCAATATTTTGTGCATTTAAGTATTAAAATTAGTGATATTCGCCAATAAAATTCTAATATTTTCCGCATATAAAATAAAATGGTAGAAAAAGCCCATAAGTACGCAAAAATTGAGAAATAAAACTATAAGAAAGATGACAAGTTTATTGAATAGAAAAGCTAACTTCGAAGAATGAGTAACATTAAAATTTACATTATAATTTAACTTTATTGTAATGTGTTTATTATGTATTGTAAGCGGTCAGTTAATATTACGTATGATTTATATATATATATATATATATATATATATATATATATATATATATATATATATATATATATATATAATATATATTTATTTATTTATTTATATATATATTTATAATAGGAATGGTTAATTTCGATGGCGTACATTCATCCAAAGACACAAGAAGAACAAAAAATAAGCGATATGGTTTATTCTTTATTTCGTATGTTACTACATCATGCGATTAAATACGAATACGGCGGTTGGAGGGTTTGGGTTGATACGTTGGCTATTGTTCATTCCAAGGTTCTGTTATTTAATAATTGTTTTTATTCGATTTAATCTCTTGGGTTTTTTCTTTAAGTTTTTTTAAATACACAACATAACACTAACGATACTCTTTGGAAAGATAATAAATGAAAACAATTCAAAGAACCCGGCACGCTGCAGGATTTAGAAGTGGTTAATATACATATTTCGAATTATTATAAACAGTTACGGTGGAATGAGAACAGAAATCAGGCGCCGCATCGTGATGACAAAGTTTGGCAATAGCGAGACTAAAGAAAATTTGCGAGGATCGCTCCGTTATTATGCTAATAAAAACAGAACCGGTTAATACCTTCGTATTCACTGTATGTGGAGTAGAAACTTAGACTATAAACAAACGAAATAAAAAAAAAATTGATGCGTTTGAGATGCGGGAAATGATGTAAAATTCCCGATATCTCAATTTTAGAGAGCAAAATATTAAACGACGTTTCTGCGCACTGTGCACGTAAAAAATTCCGAAATATTACGTGCGTATCACACGACAGGATCACGTCATTGGAATTGTTCAACATGTGTTCGGACAAGCTGTTAGGATGGCCTCTACATGCGAAATGTTTAGATCTTCATATAGAGTTACGTTGGTGATATACAGAGGTGTGTTCGTAATTTTGTTTAAGATTTTATTTTAAACTGTTTGTATTATTATAATATTTGTATCTTTAGCACAACCCCGCAGTTCAATTCGGTAGTTCCAGATTGGTCGAAAAATACTAACAATAACGAACTTATGTATTTTCCCCGTAATGATATACGCCGTTTTTTATAATAAGCCATAATAACAATACGCTGTGTAAAGTCTCCATGTTATAGTCAAATAGCCAGATTTACATATAAAATATCTATATTCTTTAGTATTACGAAATATATTATTATGTTATGAAAATTGATCAATTTTTGTTCCTATAGTTACTTAATCCTCACGTATGCTTATTTAATGTCCTGATGCGGAATTTAGTAAATAATAAAAAAAAAAAAAAAAAAAAGTTAAAATCACTAAAATTTTACAAGTTAAAAGAGCACAGAGCTTTTCGAATATTAAGTAATTTTCAACTGAACAAAAATAGAAAAATAAAATAAAATACTTAAATCTAGATACACAATTTTGCATTAATCGCCCCAATTAAAGACTGAACGGTGTCAATATACTAACCTGATACCTGATGGTTCGTGTTCGATCGTGTCGTGTCCAGGCCATTATTATATTTTCCCGGATCAGTACTTTGATAGCTGCAGAGCAGACTGATCCGCGTTCGTAAAATTACTCCTATCCGTGAATGTGGAATGTGGTAAAGAAAACCAATCAGAATGATCCATACAATGTATGTCTCACATAAAGATGATTATACTTATTAAAACTGATTTTTCATCGAAATATTTCGTCGAATTTAATAATAAAATAGATAATAATAATTTATGAAATTCAACGGTACATTTTGATGAAAAAATAGTTTTAGTAACGTACATTTAATCATCATTATATGAGACATATATTGTACGAATCATTTTTATTGGTTGTTATTTATACATTATTACCTACATGCTTGGTATGCGTTGTTTAACATATTCACCATCAGGTTAGTATATTGACAAGCTGAGTCTTTAATCAGAACGATATTTGTGTGTATCTAGATTTAAGTATTTTATATATTTTTTAATTTTATTTTTGTTCACTTGAAGATGGCTTAATGATCGAAAGCTTTGCGGCATTTTTCACTTGTATAATGTAGTGATTTTAATTACTTTTTCGTTGTTTATATTTTTACTTACTTTGAATTCAGCAATATATATATATATATATATATATAAAATGTAGTGTCTTTCTGTGATTTGCGAATATTTTCATTATAATCACTGCATTGGGCTATTTTTATCACACATAAACAGAAAATCTATTTTTTAAAATTTTTGTCTGTCTCTCTATTCCGATTTAACTCAAAAACCATTAAAGCAATAATGATAAAATTCGTACAACTTATAACCCATATTATCGGAATCGTTCAAGTTTTGCTTCGCATTGATATCACAAATAGGACAGAAATTACAATAATTTAAAGTTTTGAAAAACAAGGGATAGCGATATCTCTGTCAAATCGTTTAAAATTTAACAACCACCTAAAATCGGAAAACAGTACACCTATTAGTCGGTAGACCAACTATAAAAATATTGCATCATCCGTCGGTTCTGGATTTTTTTGATTCGCGTAGTAAAAGAAAGGGACAGCGATATCTCTGTCAAAGACCATCTATAAAATATCTCAACATGGACCATTTCTGGAATAGTGGCGTTCGTGTAATAAAAGAAAGAGATAGCGATATATTATATTTAAAAAAATTATACAGGCGAGGCGGTGGGCAACTTTTAGTATATATATATATATTATATATAGATACATGTACATGCGTGTTTATTTGGTATATTAATCGATTAGATATATAGATACATGTACATGCGTGTTTATTTGGTATATTAATCGATTAGGTGTCGTACGAAGAATTTAAATTACAATTTGCTCAAATGTACGAAGATTATGATAAACGACGTAGCGACAATATAACGGATCCACAACTTAGACAACAACGGCCGATCAGTACAATATCGGGTTGGGATACGAGCGCAGGTTTTCCAGCTCCGGTACAATCCGATGCTGCTCCGACTGCGACGGTAATTACGTATTTGTAATATTGTTGAACTATCCGTTATTTTAAAATTAACGTCAGCTTAAAATTACCTGAAATATATAGATTTACTCAGCGTGGAAAAACTTAAAACCCGCGATTGGTGTAAAGAGTATAATAGAGGTAGGATACGTATATTTGTTGTACAGTGTTAGTAGCGTACAAGGCAATCATAATATGACGTTAGCGTAGATAGGCGTATACACACTCGGGAGAACTATCTAAGATTCCCATCACCGGAATATGATCCAGATCGATGACTATTTTATGCTATGGTGATGTAAACCACAAGTTATAAAAAAAAAATCTTATCGAATTAAAACGTAATCGATTTTACATTCCGATAGACGAGTATATTTATTTTTGAAAACGCCGATATTTAACGAGAAAATGTTCTAGAGGAACAGTACGCTTTTGGAATTTGTCCATTACATCTCTATTTGACTTAGCAATATAAAACGAAAATGGTTAGTCAAGAATTTGCTGTAAACAATCTATATATCTAGCTGTCATTAATTATTAGTCCACCGCTGCATCTAACCTTATTCATTACGATCTTGTGTTCTGATAATCCAATTCTTTACATCGACGATTTTTACTACGTTGTCATTCCAATGAATTATCGGCTCTTCCTTTTACCGGTTTCCTGTACATTAGCCACCACTGTCGAAATCTCATCCGAAACCTATGAAAAGAACGATTATATTCGCGACACGTTCTGTCATCTGCCAGTATATTTGAGCGATTACACGCTGTAATAATTTAATAAACTAATGTTATCAGGAACACTCCACTATACAATACACGTTTTATCGTACACGTATATAAATACTCGCTGCAATCTTAACCCATATTTTCCATACATTTATACATGTGCAGACACACATATACATGCTCATCTATCCGGTGTTACTCTCCTCCGCTCTCTCTCTCTCTTTATATATATATATATATATATATTTTCTTCTTTTGGTCAAATACCCCGTAGAGTTGTGATCATGACAATGTCTATGTAATTATTATTCTTCGCCACTGTTCCCGATTTTCCGCATGATGACAGCACATCTTCAGGCCCATACCTGTTGCATTTTATATCGCGCGTGTCCAGTCTATTGGTGACTGATCCCTTGATCTTCTACCTTCAATCTTCGCTTGTATTAACCAAGATTGCATGCCATTTTCCTTTCGTATAAGATGATCGAAATATTTCATCATTCTTATCAAAATGGGTAGCGTCTGTTCTCCATGCTATGAATGCTTGTAGTATTAGAAAGAAAACTATAATACCCTTCAGCAGTCAACGAGAAACCTGTTAACGCATGTTTATGTGTATATATATATAATAATAATAATTTCCTGCGACGTATTTAAGTTCAGTTTCGAAGGGGACAAAAACGTTATTATTGAAGGTCTTAATTTTCTTCTTCATCCGCTGTCTCCATGTTGAAGGTTGGCGATTCACATTCTGACAGCGGCTGACCATAAAAGTCATTTTGGCAGGTAGTTGAACTATTCCCTTTTGTTGTTGTCAATCATGAAATTTTACGTTTTCTCAACAGAGATGTTACACTCGAGTAATATTTTTAGGGTAGCATATTATATGTCCGAAATATTTCCCTTTTGTTATTGTCAATCATGAAATTTTACGTTTTCTCAACAGAGGTGTTACACTCGAGTAATATTTTTAGGGTAGCATATTATATGTCCGAAATATTGCGGCTTCTGTTTTTTGGTGGTTTGTACTAAACCTGTATTCTTTCCTAGTCTGTTCAGTATGTCAAGCAGTAGTCGTAACGTTTGTGAATCTATGATATTTTCGGTTGACGTCGGTAAAAGAACATCTCAACCTTAAACCGAAAGAGTGGTTTTCAGTTCTAACTTTAACTTTAGATGCGCGAAAAGATTCTTAATTTTTATTAGTGTATTTCTGTCTGACTCTATCCTGCTACATATCTGTATTTTGAAAACATAATTATCTTCGCGTTTCCCAAATATTTGAAAGGAAAAAAATTATATTCGTAAATTAATAAGTTTTTCACAAAAGTAATTTGTAATAATTGTTTTTTTTTTTTTTTTTTATACTTATCGTCATATAGAATAATCTATAAGACTCGAGTCGAACAAAAAGTAAAATTCTTCGTAAATATTTTTAATTCAGCAGCTAATTTTATATTCCAGTAATCTTAATATGACAACGCTTGAAGCGATAAACAGTCTAAACTTAATACTGTCTATATGCTGTCGGTTATCTATACTTCTATATCTGTACCCATATAAAACTGGAGTGAAATTTTTGTCTGTCTGTTCCAATTTAACTCAAAAACTATTAAAGCCATAATGATGAAATTCGCACAGTTTATAGCCTATATTATCGAATTTGTTCTAAGCTTTGCTTCACATTAATATCACAAATAGAACAGAAATTACAATTTAATGTTTTAAAAAGTAGAAGACAGCGATATCTCTGTCAAATAATGTACCTCCACTGCTAACACTCGCCTTTAAAACCATGTTTTGTTGCGTTAAGGCTGTCGACGAAATAACGGACGTATCACCATCATCATCATCATTAGTCGCAATTCGCCTCTATCTGCTGCCTTAATTTTTAAATCGCGATAGGTAATCACTTCTACACTATCCATTATTTGTCCCATGTAGCATTTCCTTAGCCGGCTTTTCACCCTTTCAGCTACAATTGCAATGTCATCTGCGGAAAGCAACATATATTTTCTCCATTAACAGTAAGCCCTTTATCTATTCGTTTCGCAGTGTTTCGTATGGCTTCTTCTATGTATAGATTAAACAACAAAGGTGAAAGCCCTGCCGTACTCCTTTTCGAATTCTAGTCTTTACTTCTTTAGTATCCTTGATATACATCTCGTATATCTCTCTTATCTATTCTAATTTCCTCCATCTAATTTAGACAGTATGTTCCAGTTTATTCAGTCGAATGCCTTTTAACTGTTAAATGAAAGAGACAGCGATATTGTATTAAAACGCCCCTTTCTGGAATAGTTTCGTTCGTGTAATAAAAGAAAGAGATAGTGATATTGTATTTAAAATATAATTACACAGGCGCTGCCGTGGGTAACTTCTAGTTTTTAATAAATGCTGTCTCCTTTTTATATCTTACTCGTTTTACTTATACGAATTCGACAAAAAAAATTAGCTAAAAAAAATACAAAACCGAAAATACGCTGTTTTTAAGCTATATATTATTTTTTCATCGAAATATTAAAAAATTTTAATATTGACTGGAAAGGTGTCAGGGTAATGATAGTCCGGGTCGTACAATAGGATGTTCAGAACAAAATTCTCTACTTAGGACTAAAAAAGAGTAGTATTTATCATAAGTATTTAAAATATTAAAAATTTTAAAGGTACGCGTTTAAATATTATGGTGTAAAAACGGAACGTTGTTTTACATACTCGTTGGAAATTCGATGGATAATTTACAAACAGAAAAATCGACTTTAATCAATTTTAGTCGTTGATGATTTTTTAAAATTTCTAACGACGACTTGAAAGCGAATATAATTTTAAAATATCGTGAAGTAAATAAACGGTGTATGTAATATATATATATATATATATATATATATATACAAAAATGTATACGCTTTGATGTAGGCTTATTGTGATATCGTAATATATATAAATAATATTGTGTGATTCAAATTTCGTTATTTTGAACACAGATGACCGAATCATCTAAAACTAATCAAGCGGAATCTTTATCATCCGAACAAGAACGAAACGATTACTGTCCAAACGAATCTACCGACGGCGATAATTTTATCGATTCGGCTGTATCGTTTCCTGATCCGCAACTGGAGCAATCTTCTTTCGCAGTCAACTCGGTCGAAACAACCGACCGTTTAAATGATCACGATACTGATTTAAAAGAAGAACAACCACCGGATATTGTTGAAAAAACGCTCGCGTCGAATAACATTCAAGCGGATAATTTCGATTCTGGAGAAGAAGAAGTAATTAAGGTCGCTGACCCGGAATTATCATCCGGCGATAAAACTATTCCGCCGGAATCGGAAAATAACGATATCGTAGATATAAATAAATCTCCTGTAGTATCTCATTTGCTCGATCGTGAATTAATCGACAGCGATAATTCGGAAGTCTATCTAACGCCGACAGAAAATGATTCGGAAAGACCGTCGACGAAAGAGGATCACCGTCAAGTATCGGTAGAGTTATCGTCGGAAAATGTTCAACCGGCCAAGAACGACGATAACGTTAATATTGTGGAGGACAAAATTGACTCGAATTACGACGATAACGTTATTACCGAACACAATTTGACGACCGACGAAAATCCGACAACCGTAATTAACGAACAAAACGAGACGCTAGTAAAATTGGTCAACGGATTGGATGTTTCCGACGAAGAAGCAGAAGATATCGTACAAGGTAAAGACGTTACGCCTATTCGCGAGGAAGAATTGGAAGTAGCCGAAAGTGACGATACGCCTATTCGCGAGGAAGAATTGGAAGTAGCCGAAAGTGACGTTAAGCATATTCGCAAGGAAGAATTGGAAGTAGCCGAAAGTGACGTTACGCCTATTCGCGAGGAAGAATTGGAAGTAGCCGAAAGCGACGATACGCATATAAAACACAATAACGAGCTGGGAGTTGTAGATTTATCCGATAACGACAACGTAACCGACGTCCCGATAACGGCGTCGAATGAAGATATTGTTGCCGTGGTCGAACACTTTAGTTCCGAAGCTGAAATCTCAACGCCGGACCATGAATCTACGCGAGAAAAACATTACGTAACCTCGGCGACTGATCAACAATCGGTAGAAGTCGTTGAAAAATCTGTCGCGTCCGATGACGTTTATAACGACGAAGAAGTTTACACGGTAGTAGCGGTCGATCATCAATCCGCGGCGGATAACGGTCATAATCAAACGGACGATATGACCGTAGATAACGCGGATAATTGTTCCATATGCAATCAGGCCGTTATCGAAACGAATTACGATAACGCGACTTCTAACAACGTCGTATTCGTCGAAGGTCATACGTACGAATATAAAGGCGTCACGTGCAACACGGTTGTCGGCGAAAATAGCGGACTAGTACTATATACTCCGAATGATTTCGCTACTCATAACGGAGATGTTACATCGAATTCGGCCGAAGGTGAGTTTTCGCCGCTGATGGATGTTAAAGTATACCTAATTAAATATATATGTGTACATCGTAATATATACATATCAACCTATTGCTAAGTGTAGACATTCTTCCGACTTCCACCTTGTACGGTTTTAATTCGATTGATTTCTGCCTTTTTTACAACATTGACACTCTAGCCCTGGCCGTTACTGCAATATTCGCTGGTCCATCCGTCTTCTTCTTATTTTAATAAATGTTCGCCCGAAGTTAATGACTCGAGGGAATTTCCGCTATTAGTGCCTTTAATATGAACAATTTTTTCGCGATATACTTATCCATATAGCGCCTTAAATCGGCTGCTGCTTATCCAAATCGGATCGCGTCTGTAGACTAATAGCCTTTTCACTTCACACTTATAACTGATTTGCGATGATTTTCTACGTTAACACCGAGTAATCTATATGTATTTTCTTTTGTCTAACGTCTATATTGAGAATGTTAAAATTTATATTTTTAAATTCATTACCGTCAACCGGTTATTATATGAAAATATGAATTTAGAAATTACAAATCTTGATGTCGTCGATTGCAAATTTTCGACACGTGTAAAGTTGATATTCACACAGATATAAATGTAATTGTAATACAAAAGTATAACTTCTTTTACCTGTCACTCTAGCGACAGCTACGTTAATGACCTTGACGTCGCCGGTTCTTCTGTCGAAATATGTTGTTCATTCTTTGCTTAACAGATTGGTTAGAGTGTGATAAACCAGATGAAGGTTTTAAAATGTTGACCTATGAAGATATTGTATGTAATGTTCAGAAGTCCGATAATGATGAAAACAATGACGAAGAATCAGAGCCATTCGGAAGCTGGAACAATATTAACAAAGAGGATCGATTGGTTTGAAAGATAAGAGACTGCAAACTTTACACAGATCAAAAAAATGCTACGTGCTTTAGAATAAAAATCGAACTAGTTTTAAGTCAGATGACGCAAATCCGATTTGAATTTAATTGCATTTCGATTTTGCACAACTATCGGTGATTAGTAACTTTTGTTAGAATCGACTGAAAAGTAGCAGCCCTATAATAGAAACCAACGATTTATAGTTATATTTATTACTAGAGTAAATTATTGATTTCAACTATACTCGTGTAATATTAAAATATATAATCAATACGATTTATTCCCGCAAATCATATACAATTCTAGATTATTAGCTAGTTACTCTTCAAATAGATTTAATAATTTTATTTTAACTAGATTTGGTTTTATTTATATCAACCCGTTGTAATTTAGTGATTTGTCATACCGTGTTTACTTTATAATTAATCCGAATGAGATAACCGCTGGAAAACTAGAATTTAGAACCAGGATTACGCTCATCGCTTATTTATATTTTTAGAATATAAAATATTTAAAAACAAAAAACAAAAAAACGAATGAAATAAAAATGAAAAGTACGTTGTTTAGTTTAATTGGAAAAATGGTCAAATGTTAGCGACTTTACCGCGTAATTAATTTTTTACCGGATTTTCCTGTCTTTTTTGGTCAGGTATACGACGAACATCTACCGAAACAGCGCATCGACCTATGTTTAGTCCGGGTCCGTCTCGGCCACCGTTCAGGATTCCAGAATTTAAATGGTCTTTTATACATCAACGTTTATTGTCGGATATTTTGTTTTCTATAGAAAGCGATATACAAACCTGGAGAAGGTATACTACTGACATTTTCGTGTTAATATTATTTTTAATTTATTTATACTTCGTATTTATCAGACCAGACAAAACGATTATTATATGTTTTGTCTTACATTCGAGGATTTTGTGTGTGTGTGTATGTAATATATACCATGTCAACTTGTTTGAAAGTGAAAATTGTTGAAACGTAATAAAAATCTGACGGCATAGTTTACACCGAAAAAAATTGAGAATATATCAACCGTGAAAGTTTAAAAGTAAAGCGTGACCCAGAGAATGTTGTTTTTTGAATAACTCAAAAACTACTCGACCAAATTTGTTTAATGAAATTTTATTTAAAAGTGGGAAAACGAGAGATTAGTTTGTGAAATACAATATCGTTTAGATGACCGTCATTTTATATTCATTCAGTCCTTACAAAATTTTCGTTCACTTTTTCGACCATAGGTCGCTGAATTTTTGAAATTTCCTCAGAAATCCGAGTTTTTGGATCTTCCAGATCGCGGCTCTTAAGGTATCCCCACAAGAAAGTAACTTTGAATTCTTTTCGAAACTCTCTTTGCATCGTCGCGATCGATTCACGCCGAAAATAACGTTACGCGCAGAGCGCTCCTTTTCGTTATAAGATGTCATGATAACTGAAACCAAGAACGAATCTCTCGTGTGTACACCGAACGCAGAGCACGCATTTTGCGTAGTAGCAGTGTTACCAACTGCGATATTCGAAAAACAAAACCGACCGTCTTCTCTGGATTTGGAAAAAATATGCGATAAACGAAAAATATACGACGAATTAATTTTATTTTAGTTTATATATGTTAAAGTTATTAATATTTATGACGTAGCTAAAGAACCGTTCCATATCGTTAATATTTTACGGAGCTATTTATTAATTTTATATATTTCTCTACATTATAGTCATGCTACGAAATCGGTCATAGATTTTGTAAACGCCAGCGAGAATGCGATATTCGTTGTAAATTCGGTCCATTTGATATCTCAACTTTCGGATAATTTGATTATAGCGTGCGGTGGTTTATTACCGTTATTAGCGTCGGCTACGTCGCCGAGTGTAAGCGTCATTTTTACTTTATAATTTATTTGTTTTTGTTAAATATTTTTTATTTTATTTTTTTTCCGGTCTTGCGTTATTATTAAATGCTACTGTTTGTCGAATACACCGATATTCGTAGTTGGGCATATTTTAGGTTTCCAATTATAATATAAAAACAGATATTAACCAAACCTATTTGCAATGATTCAAACCGAAAGATGTCGAGTAAAATAAGTAATTAATTACGTGTAAACATATACATATGCAGGTACATATCGTTCACTGCTGAATGTAAACATTCCCCAAACATTTTCGGCGACTGCTTTCTGATGATTGATTAATACCGAACGTGACGATAAAAAGTAATGACAACCACGTCACTGTTATTGGAGTAACGAGTTACATCGAAAACCTTAAATTTCTCACTAATTCTGATAGTGTGAAGTAACTAGAAATGATAATAGTTTTCATCCTACGTTAAAAGCAACCACTTATTATCACGTGGTAAATGTAACGCGTTATTACTTTAATTGAAATTATAATCAACTATATATATTATATTACGATTATACCACGTTGAATGCACCGATGAAGTTAAGCAACGTCGGAGACCAAGTTAGTACTTGGATGAGTGACCGTCTGGGAAAGCTTAATGTTATCTCGTCGGAATAGTCGAGTGGTTAAGAACACGAACTTCTATACGGAAGGTGTTCGAATACGATCGACGACGCAAATCAGAAAATAAATAATCCTAATGAAAGCAATGGCAAACCACAACGCCATATGCGCGCTGATAAACAATCTAGTACACTACAATAACGGGGCTGCATTGTGTCGTGACAACAAAGCAATTACAATCAGTTCTCCCGGATGTGTGTGTGTGTGTCTATCTACGCCAGCGCTATATTATAATTGCCTTGTACGCTACTTACACGGTACAACATAATATTTATAGTAAGTAGTTGTCTACCTCCGATACGGAGACGGCATTTAATGATGATGATATATATTATATATTATATATATTGTTAGCTATGAGAAAACGAGTGAAATCTAGTCATTTTTGGTTATAATTTTAGCATACTTACATTACGTGATACTCGGGTTATTTTCATTCATAGTTAAAATCGGAACAAGGTATTAATAATAGTCGATACGTATAGGTACATGTGACACAAAATCGGTTAAAAATTTAAATAAACAAACAAATTTTTTTAAATATATATATTCTATTTGGTCAACATACTTAAATTTTTTACTTGTATTTTATTGAAAAAATGAATGAAACTCTAACGAATAAATCATAATAGAAACGTAACATTATATTTGTCATCAACACAAACTAGGCTTGCATAAGAATTTTCTTTTCTAAACAAAGTTCTGCTAGACTTATACTTGCAGTATGGGTAAAAAGTAAACGTGTATTGGCAGTTGTCTTCGATTTTTTGTTATAAAAATATATCTAATAATTTCACGGTGTAACATCGTAAGTTCATTAAATCTGTACGGATACACAATTTTTGACACTTCGCGCGCCCACAAATTTAATTATGGAAAAAGTTCGGTCACTTTTTAATACTCTGTTATTATATTACCGAAACTGAAATAATTATAAGAATATACGTTCTGTTATGGCTCAACACAAACTATTGAAATCTTAGATGTCACCTAACCCCAAACACACATATCCTAAATATACACGTTCCTTCGTATAGATCTATAAACAAAAGTACTGCTAATTTAATCGGAAATAATTAATCTGTTATATATGTACATATAAATAAATAAAATAAAACGAATATATATTTTATTAGAAAAAGTTACAAACAGCGCACGTTGATACCGAGTAGATAATTGCGTACCGGATATAACCCTATATAAACAAAAATAACTTATTACAACTAGAAGTTAATGATGAAATAAATATATGCGCTGCTGGGAAAAATTTATATATTAGATCTGAAACTGAGAATATATAAAAATGAACGATGAAAAAACAATAGGAAGAACAATTATAGGAAATAACAATATAGAAAAAGTAACCGAACTTATATATTTAGGTCAACTAATTTCATTTGAGAACAAATCACTAGCTGAAATGCACATTGCGGGGTAATGTAGAAAACGTACTGGACGATGAAATCAATTTTTAAAAATATTATTCCGCTCAATCTTACCAGAGTCGTTTTCAATAGTTGATTCGTTCCGTCTTTAACTTTAAACCAAAAACAAGAAATAATCCTGAAAACTTCCTAAAATAATTTGAAAAGACTGAACATCGAAAAACTAGATAAGATTAAAGATTATTAAAGAGAAAATGAATGTCCTAGTATTAATCAGCAGTTTAAAATGAAATTGCGGAGGACATGCCGTTAGATGCAAAGATGATCGATAGACGAAGGATCTAATGGTATGGTACTCGCAGTATCGAAAAAGGAGAAAATCGAGACTGTGTATACACGTTGGGACGACGATTTAAATAAATTTTTAGGAAACATAACAGCCCTGCATAGAACGGACTAATCATAAATATTATTCTTAGCTCGCAAGGACCAAGTATAACGATTAAAAAATCATTAAAAAAAAAGGCATTTTGTCTTCAATAATAATAATATCAATAACATTAATAGGCGTATATATTCTTATTATTTCAGTCGTAACTTCACGTACGAGTATACCAAGGTAACAGCTTCCTTATTTTCTGTCTCCAACCTTGACGATCTTCGGCATCATGAACACATCTTGAAAGTGTCATCCGAACTGCAGCAGTCACTGCATCTGTCCATCTAATTAGTCTGTCTTTTGGATTCATTCTTCCAATAACTATTGCTCTTTCGATTCCATCGTGTTTTCGTACAATCTGACCAAAAAAGTTCATAATACGTACGAGAACTTCCGTCGTTAATCTGCGGGTTGTACCAATTTCTTTCAAAATGACGTATTAGTACGCTTTTCCAGCACCACATCCCGAAACTATGCGAATTTGTTCGAACTTTCTGACCGTCCACGTTTCTGCACCATATCAGAAATATTGAAAGAATCAGAATGGGTAGAAGTTAAATTTGTATATTTTTTTCGTGATAGATGAGTCTTTCATAACCCGGTTAGTTTAACTATCGCACTCCGTGCTAGTTGAATTCTTCTCTTGATATCACCTTCAGACCCACCTTTGCTTTCCAACGAGGATCCTAAGTAAACGAACGTTTCCACAGTTTCATAAATGGTTTTATGTTTTTCCTTTATTATATTCTTCCGAATAATCACCATTAACTTAATTCATTGTTTATTTGTAGATCATAGCATTCACTTATATCTTCTAATTTCTTCAATAATCGTCTTATTTTTTCTATATTATGTGCCACCAATGTTATATCATTAAACCGTAAGTTTGAAACTTCGAGCCCTCCAATAGAAACACCTTCATTCCAATTCTCTGAAACTTTTCTCATTATATGTTCTACATATAAATTAAACAATATAGGTGAACGTACACGTCCCTGTTTTACTCTCTTTTTTTTCACGGTAAATTTTTTTGACTCTAGCTTTAGAACATTCTGATTGTGCTCGTATAGTTCTATAATCAGATGTACAATGTATTTTGAGGCACTCATTTCCATCAATATTTCCGACAGTTTGCTCCAGATTACATTATCTCGATAATCAATATCATCACTATATGTACATTGTACTCTCTTGATTTCTCTACTAATTGCCTCATATTTTTAACAAATCCAGATTGTTCTTTGGCAATTTGTATTTCTACGCGGATACGATTATTAAGGATTCGTAACATTACTTTTGCTAGCGTGCGGCAATAGAGAAGTTCGAATATATATATAATATTGAAATTTAGATAGTTATACCGAATAAAAATCATTCATAAGAAATAATAATAAATAAACTTTCGTTTTACCCGAGCATAGAACGAACTGGATGTAATGGAACCAACTCAAGGAATGCCGATCGAGGTTGCCGTATCGTTTTTACAACGTTTAGTAAATTTGGCGGACGTGCTGGTTTTCGCGAGTAATTTGAATTTTAACGAGCTCGAAGCAGAAAAGAACATGTCTAGCGGCGGTATATTACGGCAATGCCTGAGATTGGTAAAATAATCAAAATAATCCTTTTTGTTTTTAAAATTAAACATCCTAAGGATGAATTTTAAATTATATCATCCCGTACTCCTGACGATATGATATTAATAAACTTATAAATGAACAATCGATTATCAGGTCTGTACGAGCGCCGTTCGAAATTGTCTGGAATGCAAAGAACGTAACAGCACGTACGTATCGGTACATTATCCGCGCGGCGTTAATAATAAAGCAACATTCGTTCAATCGCTCGTAAGAGGAGCTCATGCCTCGCCGAAAGTAAGTATTTATATTATTATTATTATACATTAATATTTTCCTGCAACTTTTCTCGTTTTTACTTAATGAATCTAGCTGAAAAGTTTACACAAAAATGGCGAGACATCGAATGTGGATAATTACGGATCGATTTATGTTTTGTAGACTATATCCAAAGTTTCTGTAAAATGTGTGAAAACTTTATTTTTAAATTATCTTCAAAAATCCAGTTTTTGTATTGTCAACCAATTCGGGTTTTTAAAGGAACCAACGATGTCCTGATTGAGCATGTGTTGCATATAGCAAAGTGCCTCGAAGAGGGTAGGTTCGTTATCTCAGGTTACTTCGATTTATCTAAAGCTTTCGATATACCCATATAAAAAAATATATAATTACCTGTTTAGAGGCAACATTTTTCATTCGTTTAAAAGTTGCCTCGAAAACAGGGAATACATGATAAAGATAAATAGCAACTTCAGCGATAGCGAAATGCAGGGATCAGGATACCTCACGGTAGTGTTTTAGGACCACATCTTTTTCTAATTTACGTAAACGATTTATATCATTTAAAAACCAATGCGAGATTATTTAGCTATACGCCGACGACACGATATTAGCAGATGATTCGAGGTATTCGAATTTACTAATAAAGTTAGTTCAAGAAGACTACGTTAATAAAATATCTCATTGGTTAAATAATAATAAATTATTAGTAAATTAAAACTAAATATTTGATTTATAAAAATCAGGACACTGTTAGCTGGGATAAATTGTGTATAAATTTGAATAGTCGTCCCATAACGAGGACTACTAAAATTAAATATCTCGGTATCATTAAGATAACGAACTAAATTAGAGTGCTCGCTCGATTTAACTGGGGAAAAATTAAGAAAACTAAATTATTTATTTTATTATGTAAACGCGTTTTTTTCGCCTGTTTGGAAATATCAACCACTTCTTGCTTACGGGATTGTCCATTGGGGAGACATGGCTAAATATCGCCTAAAACCCATTGAAACATTACAAAAGTCAGTCTTAAAGTATATCAAATGACAAATCAACACTACGAATGGATATATTGCAAATATGCGATCTATATAAAATGGAATTATTAAACTATGTGTCGAAAATTTAATATAGATTTTTTTAAAGGAAAAACCAGATCGGTTAGTAAAGCAGAAATCCTGCCCTTTGATAGAACACTCGTGAGAATACAGTCATGTTATTTAGGTTTCAAATTATATATTCATTATGTTTTGATTAAACTATGAGCGTCGTGAAAGAAAAATCATCATTCTTGCTTTTTAAATGAACAGAAACCAGCACAAATATACATGTATGTTCGAGGTGTACGTGTGTGTAATGTTGAGTACATTTATGTTTTCTAAATTTCAATAACATACGTCATACATATTAGTTGTTAATTATTTTATTTGTTAACTCTTAATTATTTCAAATTGTTATCATTATAATTCTAGCGAGTTTAAACTGTTTATTTTTGTATATTAATCTGAGCGCATTGTTCGTGTACGATATTTTCTTTCCAATCGATTAATTTATACGTGAAATTTTAATTACATACGATTACTTTCAACGTAGCTGTAACAATAAATAAACATTTCTTTCTATATTATTTTATATCGTGATCAGTAAATAAGTTGAAATTGAAATTATTGTTTATTATTCTTTATCGAATTTGACCCATTACGAGTCACGAAAACATTATACACGTAATTTCAAACTCCTCTTCGTCGCCCAATATTATGATTCCCGTTGCACTCTTCACGAATTCTTCAAAATCTTTTATTTCTTCATCTATATAATGCATAGTTTTAGGGTTGCCGTGTCGATGAAATTAAAAAAAAATATTCGTTATCCGTTCGTTAGTGGCTTTAAATTTAATTTCGTAGACGATGTAACTGAATCATCTTTAATACTGTAGAATTTAAATGATTGCGTTTCAATTTAATTATTCCTGTTATTTCTTCGCATTTTGGTGCAACGTTCTGTTGTGTACGTATCACGAGGCGTCAATCAGTATTCTTAATATTCTGTAAACGTTGAATTACGCCGATTATTTCGAAGCCACAGTCACACAGTTGACAACTATGCGTGCTTATCGTATAGGAAATTACCTGTCCCTCTAGAACAAAAACTTATTGTGTTCTTTGAGTTTCAATTTCATAAGCTATAAGCCGTTTCATCTGCATTATATACACGGTAAGGTTATTATATTAATATTTACTATTTATTTATATAACAAAATCTTTGTACTTTTGATAAAATCTTAGAATTGGTTTTTTTTTATTTTATTTTTTTAACATAACTCTCGATACGTCATTTTGACGATTTTCGGTTAACTAAATTCACAATAAGGAACCTTTAGTTAACGAAAAATGTTTAAATTCTAAAATGATTTATGTAACATAATAAAAATTTTCTAAAACACGGTATCGTACAAATAATGATTTTCAATTTTTCTATCCCCGCAGAAACACTGCGGAAATTTTTTCTGATATTGCTTCATCTTTCCCCCTGTAGGAGCTATTTTGTATCATATATGGAATTTCCTGTGTCATAAACCTGTAGTATAGGACACAGTGACACGTTCATGACCAATGTATACTTTTGTATACAGTATTTTCTAACTCGAATATCTCACAAACTATATGCCTAATGTCGATTAAAATTGTTTTTATAAATAATGTTTTCATAATTTACTAATCATATACGCCCGCTGTATACTTTTTAGATACGCCGTAATTATCTTTTTACGTATCGATTTCAAAAATAACTTAAAAAATATTTTAATTTAAAAACTTTCGAGCATTTAGCCCCCCTCCAAAAAAATATATATATATCATTGTAGGGGTCTATGTGTAGGCATGAAATGATTAAAAACGTTATACTTGATTATTTACATTTCATTCGACTATTTGACTATTTCTTAGTACTAGAAATATGTACGACTGTCAAAAGATAAGTTGTACTTACTTCCAAACGTAAAAGCTTCCGTATCTTAACTTAATCGTTGTTAGATTTTAAATACGTTTGATACCGTAATGTTCTGCGCATATAAAATCTTCCTGTTGTTTCGAATTAATATTTTACGATTCCGTGGGTGCAATTTCTATTATTTTGTAGCGAAAATTATGTGATATCCAGTGATTTTTTTCAGGATATAGTGGAAAATTTGTCTACTCAAGCTAGTCCTATACGTGATCCCGAAAAACTTTTACAAGATATGGATGTAAATAGATTGCGTGCCGTCATTTATCGCGATGTAGTAAGCATCCGTTTTTAATTTTTTCTTTTCTTTTCTTTTATATAATTTTATTCTTATACTCGTGGTCGATTATATTTAATAAATGTACAGAAAATAAATAAATAGCACCAAAATGGAAAAGAATATATTAATTATACTGCATCAATAGAATATATAAAAACGTACACCTACAAATTCTTTAAAATGTTTAAAAAATATGATATATAACGAACGTTATTTGATTAAATGTTTAAAATAATAATATTAAAAAAAAAATAAATATTACAAAAATCGGAAATATACACGTTAAACCGTTCAAAATGTTTGTAAGTAAAAGAAGTAGGCAAATAAAGTACCAGGTTAACAGAGAATGTTTAGGAATTGTTTAAAAATGAAAATGATAAGTTGCGTTTTTTAAACAGTGTGAAGCAAAAAAAAAACATTATAGAAAATATTTATAATTAGAAAACTATTTAAAAAATTAGTAATAAATATATTGTTTGTACGAGTCAAAGTAGTTATAAAACCATTGTAAAGTGGGAGCAGTACACTGATTTTGCCCAAACTGGCTGTAAATGTAACAACAAGCTGTAAAACATTAATTTGAATAATAAAGTATTAATAAAAAATAATAATTTCGGTGTCGAGCGTGTGAGTTTTATTCGGCCATCCATTCTTTTTATACAAAATTCTTTCAATCACGATGCCCACTTTACGGTACGTGAAATTTTAATGCTAATAAAATTTTTTATTTTCCGGTTGACGTGTGGAATGTCTTGATTTTAAAAATATTTACATAAATATATTTAAAAATTATCTACACTTCACCTAAGAAGCGGTATTGTATAATAAACACCTTTACACAATTTATAATTTTGTGTGAAAATTTTATAATACATTACCGAAGAGTTAAGTGTTGCCATTTCGGTAACTATTTTCAGTTTGTACAACTTTTACAAAAATATGTAACTTTAGCCATTTTTTTTTTTTTTAAACAAATTATGCACCCGGAAATTTATAAATAAGTTTGTAAATATTAAAATAATACATACATTATGACTTTAAATTTATCAATGATAAATGCGTGTGTTTGTGTGATTGTATGTGTACGAATATATTTACATGTAACGAAATAAATATTTACTAAAAAAAAAAAAAAAAAAAAAAAAAAAATATTTTATATATATAATTTATTTCTGTACGTTTTTTTTTTCTATTAGGAGGAAACGAAACAAGCTCAATTTTTAGCTTTGGCCATCGTATATTTTATCTCCGTGTTAATGGTGTCTAAATATCGCGACATATTAGAACCTCCGTCCAACACGGTAACCGGTACCGTTGTATCGCATGTAGCGCCGCAGCACCAACAACAATTGCAACAGCAACAAAATATCGTTACCGCGTCTACTATTGCAAATACCGTTGCTAATAATAACCTTAATAATAATAACAATAATAATGGGCAAACGATTGTTAACGGTCATCAGCAGCCGCCTGTAACTGTTTCGCAACAGTCGCGTAAGTTCATATATAATTATTTATTTATTTATTATAACAGTCGAATTTAAACTATTGCGAAAAGATACATCAACGAGCTTTTTCAAATAATGTAATAATAATAATTTATATATATATATATATATATATATATATATATATATATATATATGTATATATATGAATAGTATACTGTAGATGTGTGTTCTTTTCAACAATTTGATCAACGAGTTCATGTAGTGATATTTTCACGGGAAATTGCCATGAAATGAGAAACAATCACCCTAAATAATAGTAATAGGAACTTCGATTTTGAAAGCATATAAAATAAAAAGATCAGAAGCGTTTGGACCATGGCTGCATAGATTATTTACTTGCAATACCGTGGATAGCAAAAATTACAAATAGGGATGAATAAGAAACTTTAAACTGATAGGGCTAATGAAATTAAGAAAAATTAACTGTCTGAGTCATTTCATGCGATAAATACCAGCCACTCTAAAGAATACTAGGAGGTGTTCGTGGTGTTTTTGACAGCGATGGCGGCTCAATAATAATAATAATATTGTTATTAGTGTCATGTCTGATTCACCTAAAGTTATTTTTGTCAGTTCGAAATTTTAAAAATTATATCCTCTCTTAGTCTACATATTGATTTAACTTCAGCGCGTGAAATATCAATTCTTTATCATTATTTCAGTCGTCTACGTATTTATTTTTAATTTATCTTCGTACATGTAGCCAAAGTTGAAAAGCTCGATTACTCTAGCTTAATTAAATCGCATAAAAGGGGACAGATTAGAAAATTTATTGATGGCGTTATGGAAGGGATAGAAGCAAAAAGCTGTAATTAAAAAGTAAAACAAGTAATTAGAGTAGAGGAATGGAAGAAAAGGTTGTACCGATTTAACTGGCTTTTATTAATCGACAAAATCAATAGATTGATATTGCGTAATAGTAATAACAATATGTACACCGGGGCTCTGTGGGTATAATAATTGATGTGGGAAACCACCTAATTATTTGCAGATGATGTAGCACTTATAAGCGCTAGCGCAAAAGAAGTGATGCCAGCTGAATTAAACCTACATTCGAATAAACGTGGACTAAAAATAAATTTGCGTAAGACTATTGTAATAACAAAATAATACAGTACTATTAGTAGCAACAGTCAACGTGTATCTCGGGAAATAAATTACGACTGACAAGAAAAAGATGATGGAAATAGAGGTACATCGCAAAAAAGATTATGAAATATCAATATGTTTGTTAAAGCGGGAACTATGTAATCAGTGTGTTCTGACAGTTTTTACACGTGGCTCATTAACATAGACTTTCACAAAAACAAATATTAGAATGATAATAATGGCACAAACAACGCGGGAAATATTAATATTAAATATAAAACGGTCCGATCGGAAGCGAAATACTCTAATACGGAAGAAGACCGGACTTTATAACGTGGTGGAGCATATGGTCAAACTGAAGTGCACATAGAAGGAAAGATAATAGATGGACAAAACGAGTGTTGGAATGGACTTCGTAAGAGAAGAAACATTAACAGATAGCCGACTCGTTGGTATGACGTTATAACTGGGGTAATGGTAAAGAACTGGATTCGGAAAGAGCTCAGAACCGGGACGAATGGATGGAATTGGGGAACACTTATTACGCCCAGCAGTGGATCGAAACAGGATATTAAAAAATATTACGCGTGTATATACGAAATGTAGTTTTTTAAAGTTAATTTAACGATGTAGTTCAGGAAGGAATCGATGATATTGTGTAAATAATTGTATTTCTTTTCTAACGTAAACTCACAGCACTTAAATAGCTAACTGTTTCGATCGACTTATTACTTTAGCGCCACTTGAACACTTAGTAGTCGGCCGACTTGTGACTTTCATTCTCTAAATACGCGTATCGCTAGAATAGTTAGACTTTCAAGTAAGCGACGTTGTTTAATTAAGCGGAAAAAAATAATAAAATAAAAATTACAATACGCTTAAATCGATTTAAAACGTTAATAGACGAATATTTATTAATTCCGTGATTGATTGGTCGATAATAACAGATCACGTTCAACATTCAAACGTAAAGCCGTTGTTTCCGCAATGGTCGAATCACGTTTATCCGCAATATCTACCTAATGCACATCCTCAGTCTGTTCGTCGTCAAGTATCTTATAACAACGTATTAGCGTCACCCGCATTGATGACGGTTCCTCATGAACCGTTTAATAGACGCTTCTCCTCATTACCGACTTATAGAGGTTAGATATTAAGTTACCGTTTAGTTCTGTCGAGGTCATTTTGACACCGCTTTGCTTGACCGAATGTAAACAGCGAATGTTTTCCTCACGCGTTAAATATTGTATATATATAATATATATATATATATATATATATATATATATATATATATATATATATATATATATATATAACTTTTATTTCTGCTTTTTAAAGGAAACTGAAATTTTCTACAAAGATATATGAGCGAGAAACGGAGATGAAATTACGTCACAATTTAGTGTTAATTACGCATTTTACCACGCTATATACGCAGCTTGAAACATCACGCTATGATTTGCTTTAGAATGTATATCCGAATTGACAATCACATATTCCGTTGACTATTGGATTCGTTATTGAATTTAGAATGTTACATAGAGAACATTTAACTGTAATATTTTAAGGACGTGACGTCGATACGACATATAACCGGTTTTAAATATTTATAGTCCATAATATCGTAAATTTCGTCCATGGCTAAACTTTAAAGTTGATATCGATACATCTTTAGGAAGTTATTCGGGATAAAAAGCTCGTCCGTATATAGTAACCTGTGAGGAATGATTGAGAGTCGTTGCTTTAGTTTGCTTCATTTTATCATTTAACCTGCGTTTAAACGACCACGGAGAAAGTTATAGATATTAAAAGATTTTCAAAAATCCGATTTTTTTCTTCAAAAATTGCATTTCGAAAAAAATGACTAGGTGTATTTTTTTATTTATTTTTTTTTTTTTTTTTGCAAAAAGCAATATTTTTCGACAAAATTAAAAACTTTGAAAAACTAGATCTTATTGTAAATTTGGATTTATAAGTATTCGTGTATATTGTTATTCTCGTTTTTTCCTTTAATTCTACTTCTAACTAGCCGAAACAAACATCCGATTCTAACCTAACCGAATGACCTAAACTACTTTTCAAAACGAAATTAATTTTAAAATCGTTTTTTTATTAAACGTGAGAATTATCCGCTCATATCGGTGAGTAAATTTACCAATTTATAAGTTAATCTTAAATAATTTTATACAAATAATATATGATTTTTTCTGGCATAAACTAGAATTCAGCCATTTAAACAAAATATTGTTCATGGTTTATGCGTCTTGGTCAATACCATCTTCTTTTGATCATCTCTCTTAACTTTCGATTGCACAGACGTATTTTTGAATAAACGGTGGACGTATATATATATATATATATATATATATATATATATATATATATATATTTGTATTTGTGATATATAATATACAAAGTTGTGGCCAACGCATAAACAGAATTTTAAGAATATTATATTGGTTTCATTCATATACAACACAGAATACAGGCACAAAACCGAGTGTGAATAGTTATATCTTTATATTAGCGTGATAATATTACCTATTCTGCGCTTAAATTGAAGCAGGATGGCTCAGTGAAGCGAACAACCATCATTGCTATTATACAAGTACCAAGTACTATATATATATATGCGATATCGATAATGGCAAGGTAAAATCCTTATAACTAAAACATAATTGCGAGATATTACATTGAAACGAGAAGTGGTGCATTATATTATGAGTTAGATTCGAACTTGACTAAAGAACATAATTTTTAAACGCCACATTAACGAGATTCGAACACCGAACCCTCGGAACGATATTAAAAGAAACTATTTTTTTTTTTTAGGAAATCGATAAATAAGTTTATTTTTCAACCTTAAAAAAATGTGAACAAATCTCAAGCTGTGAGTATTATTATTATATACAATTTTCAAACTCTTTTTCTCGTATATTCAGTTATTCTATCTGCTAAAGTTCACACAGTCGTTTTTTTTTTCCCGAAAAATCGAGTCCAAAGATATCCCACTAGATGTGATCTGGCATATACTTCTATTTAAACGGAGACGTTTTGATAAACAGAATTCTTCTATTGTACAAGAAAAGCCCTACCACTTACCAAAGTTTTGAGGATTGCGAATAGGATATCATGGACCTGTATTATTTTAAAGACACAGTTAACAGCAAGTGATACCCTCAGATGTTGATCGAGCGAAGGAAGTTATCAGGAACATAATTTCAGAAAAAAAGAGCGACATGTCCTAGGTAGACGAAATGATGATTATTATTTGTGAAGTAATGTTTACGAGCAGGTAATTGCTCGCAAAACCAAGATAGTCTAGGCTCACTCGATCCTTCCGTTATTCGTTTTTTAAGGATTTTTAAAATCAAAATATGCGAAAAACCAACCTAAAAACTTATGAATATGGAGTTCAGCGAAATACTGAAACTATTCCCACCAGAATAGTCGCTAAATGTTCGAGACTTTATGTGGATTTAACGTGAAAGGATATATAGAAAGTCTCGTGGAACAATAAATTTAAATTTTACTTCTGAAGGTTGAAAGACAATAAAATATTGTAAAACACGTATCTTTTTCCCCGATGGAAGGTGTCACTAACCCGTTCTCTTGCATTCCCGATTCTCGCGTTGTTTTCAGATTTTGAAAAGTAAATATATCCATATCTAATTCTAAAAAACATTTCAGATACAATGTCGTTCGTTTGAAAATCGATCGGTTTTAATAATTTTCTTGATTAATACGCGAACTGGGTATCATATTGTAGTGTCAAGAAGGTTATTGTATTTTGTCTTGTCCTACTGCTGGTTGTAAGCTTTCCTCAAACACTCCCAAAGTTGCTTATCTTGTACGACGCGAATCCAATTGATTCCGATTACTTTCACAATGATCTCTTCATCTAGTAATGGTTCTTCCTTGTCCACGACGACGATTAATCGGTCACCATTGTAATATACGCTTGGTATATATATATATATATATATATATATATATATATATATATATATATATATATATAACATTTCGATAGTGATATTATTCATCCACTAATTTAACGTTATGTAATTTACTCTATGTCTGACTATTATAAATAAATTTCTTCTGCATTTCAATCGGCTATTATGCATTGATTGATTAATTTTTAAAATGTCTTTATATGTATATGTAGATATATTTTTTTTATTCGCGTCGTTTAACGTCGTTTTTTATTTGTTCATGATGACGTATTGCATGGCAAATTAGCGCCTATATCATCGCTTATTTCAGTTTGACGTGTAAAGTTGGCTTGATATTTTCTGTCATCGCTACTTTCATAAAATCTGTGTCAGTTTCGTTTATAATTACGCATTTGTCGATTTAATATTTTTAATTATTTTAATTACGTGTTTGTAGATTCTAACGACGCTGGTTCCAACGAAGCCGATCTCGCATTTAATGCCGATAATAAAGTACGTACGAATAATATCTCTTTATTATTATTATTATTATTATGTTCGCACGATTAAAATTCGAATTCGTGCATTTTTTATTCGGTAATTAAAACACATCCTCCTACTCGTTAACGCATTTTTATTACGTAACGATGAAAAATAACAAAACAACGAACTCCGCCCACTACATATAATTATACAGCGCTCGCTAACGGAAGATTAAAATCCAGACGTAGCCTTTTAAAAACAGTCTTAGAGTGGGAAAATTTGCGATGTCTGAGAGACTAATAGCTCGGAGAACTCAAAGCGCTACCGAATCTCGACAAGAGGAGAAATGATTTAAACTTTATATGACGCACCTTAAACTGAATAATAAGTAGAATGGCACGAACCTAGAAACAACTTAAACAAATGGAAAAATAGCGGAAGAAAATCGAACGTATTTATTGTACAGCTACCTATTTTGATGCAGATAAATTATATTCCAGTACGGATGAAGAAACTTTAATCTCTGATATATCGATCGCGGAAAGAAGGATTATTGAATACGATACGATAATTACGAGAAATTGTTAAATTTTCTTTTTAAATACGTACATTACGTTAAAACTGCGCTGACGTTATTTTAGCGAATAAATAAAAAGCGAAGCTTTCTAACAGTTGAGTGCGTTTTCGGATTTGTTAGCAAGTTAAAAATATATCAAATCGCATCCGAAATATATATATATTAAATTTTGCACGAACGATGAAATTTAATTATAAGCGCAATTGGCACGTATTTAATTAACCGAATGTAATTGCGGAACACTTTCATTTTCATTACGTGCATTAGTTGTAATTTTAACAACACGAATATTACGTCAAAACTACGGTATTTTTATTTTAATAAATAAAACGGGTAAAAGACTCTTCCGGATTATATATATATTGAATTTTGCACGAACGATGAAATTTAATTATAGCGCAACTGGCACGTATTTAATTAACCGAGTGTAATCATCACAATCATTAATGTTATTCATTTATGTTTTCGATCGTTAGCTGTTTTAATTTTAAACGCGAATATTACATTGAAACTAGAGTAATTCCAGGACAAATTGAAGATATTGGGGAGAACCTTTGTTCAGCAGTGAACCGATGTAGGATTATATATATATATATGTGTGTGAATAAAAATTGTTTGAGGAAAGCGTAGTACAAAAGTGGGTGGAAGATGTTGGGGAAAACCTTGATCCAGGAGTTGGTAGACAAATGCTTATCGTGATATATATATGCATATATATATATATATATATATATATATATATATATATATATATATATATATATATATATATATATAAAGAGAGAGAAGGGGAATTATAGTCAGTGTTTGAAACTGATTCACTGTTTTTTAATTTTAGTGGATGGTATCCAAGGATTCAGGGTATTATAACCTTGTTTTTTTTTACAAATATTATATGGACTTCGTGTAGTATCGTATTTCTCGATTATTGTGTGTGTGTGTGTGTGTTTAGGTATATACACAAAAAAATGAGCTCGCATTAAAATTTCGAGTCGATTTTAAAGTATAAATTTACTTTAAAACATACACACGTTCATATGTGTATGTATTATTTCTTGGTATCCTGTTATTGATGTTTTTCGAATCGTATTCTTTCTTTCGAATTAGAGTAAGCAGGCTGTATGCTCTTTTCTCCGGAATATCCCTTTTGTATTTTCTATCAAGACCAACTTTTCTTTTATTTATATCCGAATACATTCTATGGAGCTTCTTTCGATCTTAGTACGATAACTATGTATGACTATTTTTTGAAATTAAATAAAAATACTTATTATAGGGATATATTTAATAATCGCAGTCTACTACAGCATCATCAGGCTAAATGAAGTTAGTAGACTGTGTTTATTATAGTAAAGATGCATTGAGATATGGTATAAAGAGTATTTTTATTTTAATTAATTTCTGTTTCAATATGTATCAACGAGGAAGCACCACGGGAATACTTTTTGATAATTTCTTCATCACTTCGGCATAGATGTTTAAATATCTGTGTGAAATGAGTATCATATATATATATATATATTCCACTCTTGTTTCTCCGAATTGGCCTGTTATTGGTGACCATATATTGTATGTACGTATATTTATACGCCCCAAAATGAATAAACTCTAGTTGCGAAATACTTTATTCATATCGAATCCTTCTCATAATTTTCGGTTTTATTTTTTCTTCTTCTTTCCGTGCTTCGTTACGTTTAATTATATTTTACCATACCAGTATTCAGCCAAAATTCTACCCTTGTCGTTTGCTTCAGTGACATCATGCATTGTACATCCCCTCGGGTTCATTTTACATTCCAGTATGTGCGACATTGTCTGGAGTTTTCTGTTAGATTCCACTTCATTATGCTCGAGTACAGCCCACTCGTATTCGGTTGATTGTTCGCCATATCGACCATTTCTATTTGTATCCTGGCGCCAAGATGTTTCTCCCGTTGGTCTCACTGGATTTGGCAGAGTTTCTTTAATTCATAGGTTTATCCGTTCTTTTTCAGGCTGTGACCTCAGTGCATTAGTGCTTTTCATGAAGCTATTTATTGTATATCACTTCTCGCTGGTAAGATAGATTTTAACTGTTTAAACAATCGATGTAAATTGAAAGCACAAATTCCGGACCTTGAAATAGTTTCTATTTATTTACTTGCGTAGTAAAATTTTTATTTTATTTATCAAATAAAAAAAAAAAAAAAATCTGTTTGTCTCTATAGAGGGTTCAAGCTTACTGAACCTACTGATTTGTTTAGAGCCTGTATCTAAAGTTAAAGTTAAAAGCACACTTGCTGGATCTCAATATATATATATACATATATATATATATATATATATATATATATATATATATATATATATATATGAATCTGTGTGTGTAGTTTTCGAACACTTTCTTCATGACGTTCGTTGTTATCTACTGCCCTCGTGTTTTACTTTAATGTACGATTTTTGGCTATATAGATTAAGGCTGGAGTAGGTTGTATAACAAATGAACACGGGCAATTGCTTCGCGCTAATAAAGTATCGCTCGATTTTTAGCAGTCATATCGTTTGTTGTTTATTTATAATTCTACCCTCGAAGTGTTAAAATTATTTTTTTTTTTGAAACATTTTCCTCGTTTAAGTCATCTCCGAATTCCCGCGATTCTATTTCTTTAAGAAGATTAATCGCAATTTATTACCTGGTCATCTAGAAAGTGCCTTCTGTCTCTTCTATCTCGAAAAGACAATTTAAAATCCCGATTTTTTTTTAATGCTCTGCTGTGGTGACTTTACATTCTCAACTTTACCTTATCTTACTGTATTCCCCATATATTACACCTCTGTATAATCTATTGCCCCTTATTCTATCTGGATAATCTACAATTATTTCCTCACATGGCAACATTTCTAAAGAACTTAGCATCTGTGATTAAAATATAAATTGTCTCCCTCCAGTATCACGTTGTGTAAGCTCCCCGATATATATATATATATATATATATATATATGTATATATATATATGCTGACGGGCATAGCGAGTTAAGTACGGCGGCGTTTCGTCTAATTGCCGAAGTTAAGCAGCAGTACTTAGATGGGTTACCGCCGGCTCAGTGTGTTGTGTTGTTGGTATCTCCCAATTTGCCTGGCCCGCATGGGAGATTAACCTATTTTCTCACCAATTTATTGATCGGGGAGACCTACGTCCTGCAGTGGACCGATATAGGTAAAAAAAAATGCTATGTTTTTTATATTATAAATTTTAATTTGTATCGTCGGCACGAAATTATCGATGTAACATATAATACTACTAGTAGCATTTAACTTATCCTGTAATTAACAATACACACAACAGGGGTCAAATGATGGTCGTAAAAATGTCACTTTCAACGATGAAAGACGGGAAATTGCATGCACCACTATTAACCAACCAATACACGTTAAGGTAATATCTTTAAATATGCTTTTATCGGATATATATGTAATATATGTGCTTTTTAATTTTAATTTAATAAGTTTAAATATAAATGTTTATTTTCGAAAGTTATTATTAAAATTTAATTTAATTATACGAATTAACGTGCATGCTGTATGTCAGCGAATTAATATTAGGATGCACGTTTATTAGTTTTTCTAGTTAAATAATAATACCGTACAGGATGTTCTGTATTCGGACTAAAATGTACGTATTGAGTGTATAGGTTTTTTTTATAATCACTTGCGTAGCAGTAACTACTCACAGTGATCTCTACTCTAGTGTGTATTAGCCATCTGCAGCTATTTCTATTTGAGCTGTTTCTCATTTTCGTGGTAGTTCAAGTTGTTCGACCGATTCTCGTGTCCATTCACATCGTTTCGGGATCGTGTTATTTCTATTGCCCCGATTAGAACGCAATTTTCCAGGCTATTATGTCGCATACGTCATAACATGTCTGCTTAGTATTTGAAGATTTTTTTTCTCGACAATTTTTAGCAAGTAAATTGTTCGATGTTTAATAATTGATCTAAGTTCGAAGTTTCGCTTCATCGCTGTCCATGGTATGTTTTCCGTGTCAACTCCACGTATTGAACCGAACCCATCGAGATTTTATACATAATCGTGAAAAATTCGTTCGCTCTTACAAAACATCCGATTCGGACGTTTCAAAAAATATCGGACGCTACGACTTACAATATGGTTTTTTTTTTTTTCGCCTGTATCGTTGGTCGCTTTGGCCATCTAATAATAAAACATACCAGCATATGATATTTAGTATTTACTTCGTATTCCTAAAATTCTATACACGTCTTATATTTCTGCACTACTACACTTTAAAAACAGATTTATTTAAAATTTGTTCTCTTAATAAGTAAAACTAGTTTTTATTTTAATTTTTAACCGTAATTTATATTTATTTTATTTATGATATTCTAATAATTTAGCTTAGGTATGAAAACCAAAATTTCCCATTGTCAATTAACCATAATGTTTACAATAAAAATTTTAAAAAATCGCATAATTAATTATAACGCGTTTCTTTTTAACATTACTTTTAAATCAATGATTCCAACGGTCCACCAAATTTGTAACATCTTGTACGGTAAAAATTTTCAACTCTATCGCGTTAACCGTTCGAATGTTTTAAGCTTAGAAATTTGATTTTTACCGCATATGCGTTAGTAAATATAATTAAAATCTTATATCTAGGTTATCATTTTGATTTAAAGTATCCTAGCTTCCGAAAATATTTTGAATCTATGAAATAATTATTTTAAGGAAACAATCCGATCGAAAAATTCCAAAATTCATTTCCAAAAACGAATTAATGGTTTTCTTCTTCTCCTTCTGCTATTTGTTTGAATTGAAATTTTTGATTATAACTCCGGGAATTATTGAAACGAAATTCTATACGAAGCTATATATGCAATACTTTTTAATAGTATACGATTATTATTTAAATATTTTTTTCGAGAAATGCGAAAAACAGTGTGTATATATATACATATATATATATATATATATATATATATATATATATATATATATATATATAAAATATATATAGTGAGGACCCTGATGCTTACCTATCGGATATGGACTTTGATCTTTTTTTCTTATGATCCTAGTATATTAGAATTTTTTGATTTTTCTTTAAATATTCCCCTGCTCTCTTTCTTTCTGTATCCTCCTGTGTCTCTCTATTACTATTTTCTTAATTTTATCTCTCCTCTGCTTTTCTTTCGTCTTCTAAATATTCTTCTCTCTTTCTCTGTCAAGCTATCTTTAAAATTATCCTCTTTTCCTTTTTAAATATTTTCTATCTATATTTTATCTTTATTTTTTTTCTAGTCACGGAAATAAATTACGACACTGTGGGATAAATAATTTAATAATAATCACACGCACGTAATTTAAGTCAAACGTTTGTTACATGCAATAATAAACTCTAAGAGGGACTAAGTCCGTTTATTTTTTGAAATAACAATCTTATTTTTCATTGATTTAAAATTAGTTAATAAAAAGAAAATTTTGAATAGTCGACAAATAATTCCTTTACGTTAATCGGGTAATTACAAATCTGAATGTTTTTTTTTTTTTGTTTTTTTTTTTATATGGTATAAGTTTATCTTTCGTCGACTGGTAATACTTTTATACGTTAATGAAAAATTAGAAAATTTAAATAATTTTATCTCTCTCTTGACGGATAATACTATTTACGTTAAATATATATAATCTTGAGAATTAAACTAATCCAGTTTTTGTAATGTTCTGCATTTTACCTGGCAATGGATTCAGCTATCTTCCGCCGTCTTAATGCACATGCTGACTTCTTTTTAATATTTAATACCATCGCGATACTAAACTGTCATTTACTTTCATATCATTCGATCTGCGTTATGCTCAGCTCAGAAAGTTGATTATTTTGTAAGTTCTGATTATTCGGAATACATGCGCATCTCCCTTGTGGACCTTCAAGGTAGAGTACAGATAAATGCGAATGCCACAATTTAGTTCGGAAGCTTTCTTCTTTATGCGTCTTCCTCGTAAGTCTTGAAGACAGAGCGTAAGCGAGTCCGAGTCTAGATTTTGTTCAACTTTTTGTAACAGCTTTTAACCTCTATATTTTTGTGAAATACTTCTTCCTTGTGAGGCTTGAAGGCAGAAGATCTCGAAGATCTATTAGCGGTAGTAGGGATGATTGATAGAAATTTGCTACTGATTTCATCTTCTACCAATTTTCTCGGGTTATGTTTATACTCAAATTTTTGTGAAAAATTGTAAAAAAGCGACGCTTACTCTTCAATCTTTTTTGCTCTAGACTTGACGATCCGCCCTAATTCTTTTCTTTCTTTATCAAATACTTGCATTTTGCCTAACCACAGCTATATTTATTTTATCACTTGTCGAATTCTACATTCCTCAGTTTATGTTGGTGATTGAGCTGAACTAAATTTTTTATTTCCGCACAGCGTTGCGATCGTTCTGTTGGCCATGTTAACGACGTTCGCGCTGCAGCTTTTCCCTTTTCGGCCATTTTGTTTCCTCTTCCTGTTGGCTGGAGCGGATGTAAACTTTAACTTTAACTCACATTGTAATTATAAATATGTTTCAGTTTGTATTGCTATTATTTTTCTGAGATAATAGCTCGCTCATCTGAATCCCAGGTATTATAACAATAACTGTAATATTTCTTATATTGCTAATTAACTTATATAGCGTTGGTATCAAGCGGTCTTTCGGAGACGTATATAATTATTTTAACGAGTATGTATACAAGTAAATCTATTTTTATATATATATATATATATATATATATATATATATATACCAGAAGTTATTCACGGCTTGACCTGTGTAATGTTTTTTTTTATCTCTTTCTTCTATTACACGAACGCAACTATTCTAGAAAAGGTCGATAATGAGATATTTTACAGATCGTCTTGTACAGCGTCATCGTTGTCTCTTTATTTTACTAAGCGAAAGCAAAAAATCCAGAACGGATGGATGATGCGATATTTTTACAGTTGGTCTAGCGACTAATAGGTGTACTGTTTTCCGATTTTAGGTGGCTGTTAAATTTTAAACGATTTGACAGAGATATCGCTGTCCCTTGCTTTTCAAAACTTTAAATTATTGTAATTTCTATCCTATTTGTGATATCGATGTGTAGCAAAGCTTAGAACGAATCCGATAATATAGGCTGCGAATTTCATCATTATTGCTTTAATAGTTTTTGCGTTAAATCAGAGACAGACAGACAGACGGACAAAAATTAAAAAAAAAATAGATTCTCTGTTTATGTGTGTGATTATAATGAAAATATTTGCAAATGATAGACAGACACTGCAGTTTTTTTATATATTAATATTTATATATATATAATTATAAAAACAAAATCTAATCCAATTCGTTTGCGCGAAAATAATTTTTAGAGTTGTTGTTCAGACGATGTAGCTTCTGTAAAATCTCAAGCGTTAAGCGACGGCGGCAGTACAGCTACCAACGATACAGATAATCCGAAAAATTCTCTCGCGATCGTTATGAATGACGAATCGTGGACTGAAGTTAATTTAAACGACGAAGATGACGATCGCAAGATGATTGGATCCGGATCGTCTCTCGCAAACGGTATATTCATTGATTTGTATTTATATTTTTTGAATTATATTTTAGGTGCCGTTTTTAGTTACCAGGAGCTATCGTAGAGACTAAGATGCTATAAGTGTTTTGTCAGGGTTGTACCTCAATGTAATTTGAATATCGGTGTTTTCATTTTTGAGCACAACGAACGTATTGATCTTGAAGTGACAACGAATTTATATACAATATGGGAGTACGTGTGTGACTGTGAGGGTGAAGAAATATTAATACTGAATGGTCATTAATTGTAAAGCTGTGATTATTCAAAAGATGGCTGTATGTTAAGCTAACGTGACCTATATGGAGTCGACGTAACTGAAAATTACCCGAGAGATGTTAGTAGCGGAAACCCCCAGGGTTTGGTATTATGTTTTTTGATGTTGGTACAAAAGTTAGTTGTTATTGATATTTATTATAACGCAAAGTCAGTTGTAGTAGAATGAAAGTATCGTACAATTTTTTCCTACTGTGTTGTCTTGTGGAATAACCATTCCCGATTGATTTGGTAAAAATTTTCGTCTCATATTCCTTGCTTCGTATTTTGAAATCTATCAAAATAATTTATAAATTACACTATTCTTAGATAATTTAGTATATATATATATATATATATATATATATATATGTGTGTGTGTGTGTGTGTGTGTGTGTGTGTGTGTGTGTGTGTGTCGATATACTTATAAACTTTTTAGAAAATAAGCATTATATTTTCGTATGATATATTTAATTATACTTGTAACGTACCGAAATTCGCGCGATTTCACTTGTATTCCTTCAGAAAGTGTGAGATTAGCTTACAATCATTTGTGGAACACGATATCGTTGGGATGACCGCCATTTGCAACAAATACATTCATTCAGTCTTTACAAAAATTTTTTCGAGCGTAGGTCACTGAATTTTTGAAATTTCTTCGGAAATCAGAGTTTTCAGGTGTTCCAGGTCTTGTGGACGTGTTTCGTAAACGGGTCTCTTAAGGTATCTCCACAGAAAACAATCGCGTGTAACTTTGAATTCTTTTCGAAACTCTCTCTACACTGTTGTGATCAATTTACGCCGAAGATCGCGCTCCTTCTCGTTATTGTAGTAGTCTTACCAACTGCGCTATTGCAGAAAACAAAACCATCCGTTTTCTTTTGGTCACCACATATATATATATATATATATATATATATATATATATATATATATATATATATATATAAAACGATCAGGTACACGAAGATTTTTGTCCTCCATTATCGACGTTATTTGATTGAATAATCATTTTATGAAGGTGCTTTGCGTGCAATCGACGTGCATCCGTGAACAAATAGCGCATTTATAACGCGTATAATTATATAAATATGAACGTGTATGAAATGGAATGTTTTTCGAATTTAATAGACGTTCCGAACGGAGCCGATCAACATCGCGGCGAAAAGCCGGAAAGCGAAATATCCGTTGTGAATGTGTCGTCATCGGCCGATAAGAATGTTATAACGAACGTACCTGCGACGCACACTAACGAAGAACTACCACCGATGAAAACGATGAATCTATCGCATTCGGGCGGTCCGAACAGAGAAGCTTCTCTCACCCAAAAATTGGAAAACGCTCTAGGCTCGGTTTGTCCTTTGTTGAAAGAAATAATGATCGATTTCGCTGTATTTTTATCGAAAACTTTAATCGGTTCGCACGGACAAGAATTGCTCATAGAAGGAAAAGGTAAATAAAAATGAAAATAAAATAAAAAATTATATTTATCGTTAGCACGTAATAGTTGGGAATTGTTTTTTGGATTTTAGCTCTTCTAAAATTAATATATTTGTTTTATTTACTATCCGTGAAATTTTCAACATTCTGCGCAGTGTCTGCATCTGATACTCATCAATTTTCTGTTTATCTTGCTTGTTTACGGTCAACGTTTCTTCTCCATATTAAAAAATATCCAAATACGAAACTAGTTTCATTTTTGTTACTTTGGTAATGGAGCGATCTTTCCAGATTTTATTTAGCCTCGCCGTCGCACACTTTGCTAATATTATACCGCACCTGTGTTTTATTTTTTATTATTAATTCTAGATATGTACATTAACTATAAACACTTCTCGATCTTGTAGTGTGTTCGAGTTCCTTGAATAGTTGCTTTTATTTATTATCGTAATTTTCATTGTATTTTTGTTTATAAGGAGTCTAAACCTTCGACTTTCTTTTCCTACTCTGTTCAGTATATCATGTGTTTCCTCTTCGAATTCTGCAATAAGCGTTATGTCGTCTACACATCGCAAATTCGTTCTTCGCCTATTTTAACTCCGCATTAAACTCATCATCTCGTTAGCATGCATATAACGCACGTTTACGTGTTGAATATATTTCGAGTTGTTTCGAAACGTCGTACATTATTATTTAGTTCGTTTGCTCAAACGTCTAAAACCGTTTGTTGACCCGCTTGATCATCTACTTAACTGTAGAATACAACATTGAGCTATAGACCAAGTTCGCTGTAGACTATACAATAAATGTTTATTAAAATTACGTCTAATAAACGTTGTAGTAACATTTAAAATAACTGAGCGCGACTTCGCAGTAGTTCGGATAATGACTGTGTTGTAAGAAGAAAAATATTAATTATTTGTAAAATAACGTGACTTAACACGGATGTTTCGATTTCTGAAAAAATTTATTTGCCAGAGAACTGTTAAATTTCATGAAACTCATTATATCCTTACACATAGCTCTGGTAATTGAAAGGATGTCTGGAAAAAATTAATTAATTATTCTGTAATAACTTTTTATAATGGCGATTGTATACTGCATCACAAAGCAACAAATTGAAATTGAAATTAAAATATACAAAATTACCTCACTCAGATGGTAGTTCAATTTTTTTTTTTTTTAAGTGCTGGGATTCTTAATGTCAGACATCCATAATACAGTAATCGTGAGTGATTTATGAGAATTATCTTTGTAATCTGTGGAGTCTTAAAGGGCCACTTTTGAACAATGCTTATAAATAAATAAATAAACTTGATTACAAAAAAAAAAACAGTTAAAATCACTAAACTTTATTTATTAAGCAAAGCTTTTCGGCAACTACGCCATTATCAAGTTATATATAAATAAAATTAAATATATAAAAACAAAATATTAATTTAAATCATTATGTAAAAATTGTTAGATTTAAATTAATATTTTATGTTTTTATATATTTAATTTTATTTATATATAACTTGATAATGGCGTAGTTGCCGAAAAGCTTTGCTTAATAAATAAAGTTTAGTGATTTTAATTGTTTTTTGTAATCAAGTATAAAAAATCACTACATTCCACAATCTAAACTTTAAATAAATAAACCAATATTTTATTATAAAAGTAACACACAACTTATGTTGTTAATAAATAGTTAATTGCGTGCCGGATACATCCTTACCACCATAAACAAAATTATCTTATTATAACTGAAAGTAAATTATGAAATAATTATATATATATATATATATATATATATATATATATATATATATATAAAATGTATGAAAACCTGCAGCATAAAAATAAGAAAAAAAAGAAAAGAGAAAAGATTATAATATTTAAAAAATAATAATTAGCTTATAATAAATTATGCTTAATGTGTCTATGTGGACAGACATTGTTTATTATTGCTCGGATTAATGACTTGCAGATTATCATCTTGTTGTTAATATTAAGGTTAGATTTACGATTAAAAAGTCGATATATGGAATAGATGGCTTTATTTGTCTTAATTATGTACATGCTTAGTGAACACCAATCTGCTGTCGAAAATAACGCCTAGATAGCGTACCTGGTCACTCCAATCTATTTGAGCATCTTGAACAAGTAGATTATCTGGCAACGTTAGTCTTCTACGGGTGAAGATGATGGCCTCAATTTTCGTCGGATTTATATTAATTTGTCCTTTATTGTAATAATTAATGATGTGCTTTATTCCAAGTTGCAATCTACTGCGAATAGTTCTATACGAAGTGCAGTATATTGCAGCATCATCTGCAAAAAATGTGACTTGCATATTAAGTAAAACAGAAAAGTGCTCTAAATACAATGAAAATAAAAATGGACTAAGTACGTTACCTTACGGCACACCCGCTAACTAAACAGGTTTTATAACATGATTTCGCAATAGAAACATAAAAAGATCTAACGCTTAAATAATTACGGATTAGTCGAATTAAATATGGATGAAATTCGCAATCGATCATTTTATATACGATATATGCCACGTTGTAGCGAACGCTTTAACATCGTCGAATAGTACCATACAATGCTTATACTCTCTATTTCCAAATAACTGTTTCTTATCTAAAATCATGTTTTCGATTAGATTAATAACATTAAACGGCCGGGGTTTTTTTCTTTAATCATTTATGGCGAAGTCCTCAGGTATTTCAATCCGTTCTTTTGAATTCAACAATACCACGTTTTCGTCACAGTGCACGTAGAAATTACCCCGTATTGGAAACGTGATTTTAATCTAGCGTTCACGTATCATGTTGGAGATTAAATCGAAATCAATGTAATTTAATACTATGTCGCTGCAGAATTGTAAAATATTTGCAACGCTTAACATGCTTTATGTGCATGCAACTTAATAATAAGAAATACAGTGCTTCTTCTTCTTCTTCTTCGAGATAATTGTTCGTAATAAAGTGAAATGTGTAGATGAAACAACTTCGTTGGTACCTTTTTGTTTTTCTTCTTCTTCTCTCCGAATTTGGCCATCTACGTGAAAACAACAAACTTTTGCTTTTCCTTTCTTCCCAGTATTTCTTCATAGTTTCACTCTACTTTTTGTTCCTGTCATCTGTCCATTTTTGCCCGCTTCCATGCTTTTCGGTTCTTTTAAATCCGTCAAACTTTTTAATTTTATTTCTGAATTCTATTCTGTTATCAATCATTGAATTATCCATTTTCACTTCATCGAGATCTTTTTTGGTGTTATCACCTCGGGCTGATTTTTAATCTATCAAAATGGTGAAAGATTCTTTTTGTTAGTCTGCTCTCACTCATTCTCTGTATATGTGCGTAAAATATTAATCTTCTTTTTCTCATAACATCGGATAGTTTTTCTATTTTCTCATATAGCTCTTTATTGGGCCTATTCCTGAACATTTACTTTCCTTTTCTTGGGCCAAGAATTTTTCTCATAATTTTCCTTTCCGTTTGTTTCCAATATTTCGATTTTTCCAATGTCATTTAGCTCTAAGCATTCAGCTGCATATAAACACCCCGGCTTAATAACTGTATTGTAATGTCTGATCTTAGCATTTATCGATATCGATTTTTTATTATATATATTTCGCGTTAATTTGAAAGCCGTTTCTATTTTTCTAGCCCTCATTTTCAACGCCTCTCCATCCAGCCCATTTTGTTGAATAACCTCGCCTAAGTGTCTGAATTTGGTTACTTTTTTGATTTTCCCGTATTTTGCACACATGTATCGAGGCGAGGTTCCAATGTTGGTCATGTATTCTGTCTTTTCAAACGAAATCTGTATACTAGTTTTTTCTGCTACTTCTTTTAGGAGATTAATCTGCTTTACCGCTGATGCTAAATCTTCCGAGAAAATTGCCAAGTCATCTGCAAACGCCAAACAATTAATAGCAATTCTTTCCTTCCCAGCAATTTTTCCGACTCTTTTATCACCTTCTCTAAGACCCAATTGAACAATATTGGGGATAATCCATCTCCTTGTCTTACACCCGTTTTAATCTCAAAAGCTTCGGAGATTCGACCCATAAATTTTATTTTAGCTGTAGTTTCTAATAGTGTTTGTTGTATTAATCTTGTTGATTTGTCATCTACGCCAAATTCTTGTAATATTTCCATTAAATTTTCTCGGTCAATCGAATCGTAAGCTTTTTTGAAGTCTACGAATACTACCACTTTGCTCCTGATCATCTTATTATTAGTTTCAGGTTAAGAATTTGTTCCGCGCAAGATCGATTTTTCCTGAAACCTGCTTGGTATTCTCCCAGTTCTGTTTCTACTTCATTTTCTATTCTATGTAGTAACACCTTTGAAAATATTTTATACGCTATCGGCAATAGAGATATTCCTCTGTAGTTATTGACCTCTAACTTGTCATATTTTTTATGAATTGGATGTATTAGTGCATATTTCCATTCCAGTGGTATCTTCTCTGTTTTCCACACTTCCGATAAAAGTTTTGTTAATTTTATTTTCATCGGTTCGCCTGCTGCTTTTATCAATTCCGCTACTATCGAGTCCTCCCCTGGATATTTATTATTTTTAATCTTTGATATTATTTGTTTAATTTCTTCTCTACTGGGGGACTCTGAGTCTGTTTCTTTTTCCTGGGAGTATATACACTTGTAGTCGTTCTTTAGGTTTATCACAGTTGAGTAGTCTTTCAAAATATCCTGCCAATATTTTGCAGTTATCTGTATTATTAAGTGCTAGGCTTCCATATGGTTTTTTAAAACATAGACTTGGGGCTTGATATCCTCTTATTCTGGACTTAAAACCTTATAAAAATTTCTTGTTTTATTCTGTTGAAAGTCATTTTCTACTTCCTCTAGTTGTTGTTTTTCAAAATTTCTCTTAATATTCCTAATAATTTTTGCCGTTAGTGTTCTATATACTTAAAAACTCGTGCACATTGAAATTTTATATTGAAAATTGACGTTTTGTAACGAATTTCATTCGTTATTGTATTCGGTAGTGAAGAATTTTTATTTGTTTTCAATTCAGTCATCTGTTCGCCATTTTTTCTGAATTATCCGATTATTTCACTGAAACTATCCGACTTATTTTAGGAGGTTTTTCTCTGTACAATAATATTTTAATATCAAATAACTGATCCGCTATTCAGATAATTTTGAAAGAAACGTTTTTTCATTCCGATTACAATGATACCGATATCTCAAAAAATTAATTTTTTACGACTTACTCGATTTATTTCCTCGTTATATACGTACATATTTATACATATTATAATTGTACGCCGTGCAGCGTTGTTTAAATTTGCAGATGTATTTTTTATTTTTTGTTATAAACATAATTTTTCTTATTTTGCAGGATTGATCACTTTTAAAAATAGCCAATCTGTCGTCGAACTTGTTATGCTACTATGTTCGCAAGAATGGCAGAATTCTTTACAAAAACATGCCGGCTTAGCGTTTATAGAATTAATTAACGAAGGAAGGTACATCCTCATTTCATGTTATACACGAACATAAATTCATTATTTTCATCTGATTTTAAACATAATTACTCATACAGATAAATAGTTATATAAGTACGTATATTTATGTTTTGAAGATTACTGTCACACGCGACCAAGGATCATATTGTCCGAGTTGCTAACGAAGCTGAATTTATATTAAATCGTATGAGAGCTGACGATGTATTGAAACATGCTGAATTCGAGGTAATTTTTCTATTTAGACTATATTCAACACATAATTTAATATTATATATAATTACGCGTCACGTAGATATAGTATGCAAGTAAAGGTAAAATCTTATCATTTAATCCTTCCGCAAAAATCAAACACTGAGCGTAAATTAATGTTTCCCTGAATCCCAATATAATTCTGCATAAAAAAAAATTGATAAAAACTATATTTAATCATTTAAATAATTTCGGGTTCCTTTTCCTGTATTGAAAGAACTAGTCGACGAAATTTATAAACAAAAGTCGTTACCGGAGGCATCAAGCGTAGGTAGTGGCGAAAGCTCTTCCTGTATACGTGGCGAAGATCAATCTATCCAACATATTTTTATCTGCAGCACTTTCCCACATAGGTGCGACTTCAATTACAACTGAATGGAAGCAGTGCCGCGTTTGCAGAATACTAAGTAAACAATGTGTAACTTATAAGATCTTTTTGCTGACGCGAAGAAGATCATTTAAATTGTACCAATGGCATTTAAATAGTTAAATGGAAATTTCTAATCATTTATTGTCAATAGCTGACCACGTCAATTTGATCGTAATGAAATAGGAAATTTGAGTAATGATAGAGTAACATAAATAGTAAAAGGTAGTTAAAATCACTAAATTTTATAAATTTAAAAGACCATAAAAAACGTTTCGGCTTGTTAATATATTTTCAAATAGACAGAAATAAAAATAATATAAAAACTAACTTAAATAAAATATAAGAAAATACTTCATCTTGATACACAATTTTACACTAACAGCTCTGATTAAAAACTAAAAATAAATCAGAGCGTTTAATCGTGTATCTAGATTAGGAGTTTTCTTAGATTTTATTTTTATTATAATTCAGTTGTTTTTTTTTTAAATATATTTTATATTTTGATTTTTGTCCACTTTGTGATCTTTTAACATATTAAATTTACTGATTTTGACTACCTGTTTATTGCTTATTGTTTATATTTTCAAAAAATCATTATATTCCACGCCAGTTTATAACATCAACAGCTGTAGCACTTAAGAACTTAGCGGAATCTTTCAAGAAATTGCAACTGAAAGCTTCTTATATTTATGTATCATTTCTCATTTGAAAATCATTATATTTTATTTTTACAAACCCGCCAAATAAACCATTATGTTTGTCGCGGGAAAAATCTATGCATATATATATGTATATATATATATATATATATATATATATATATATATATATATATATATAATACGTTGTCGAACGTCCATTGCGAAAAATGCAGTTTATTGTCTGTAATACAGATACGAATTTTGCGCTATTTTGGTCACATTACTAAACGAACACTCTGCAATTAGAAAAACTAATATTGGAAGCCAGATCACCCGGTAAAAGAAATATTGGATTTAATGTGCCCAAAAATAACAACATTAACAGCATGCAACAGGTTGGCAATGGACTGACGCCAGTAGAAAAAAACCATTCATGAGTTAATTACATTATCATGATCACAACGTCCTATGAGGTATAACGACAATTCAATTCCGGGGCACTGGGGAATACAGGGAAACTGCATTGTGGATCAACTTACAATGAATGTACCAGCAAATCAGTGGCAAATTAATATAAAACATCCTTGTAAGGAAGTTAGAAGTAAATTAAAAGTTTAATAGACTGGGATCATATATACGAAAATCTTAGTACAGTATCCAAAAGGAAATACGTAAAGATACCTGGTTTTCGAATAACATGCATAGACATTACATTAAAACAATGACAAGATTATGGACGAAACATAATTTAACTCAAAAAAAACTGAAACAAATTAAAATAGTAAATTCAAATTTATGTGAATGCACAAAAAAGGAAGGATCCATTGAACGTATAATTTGGAACTGCAGTATAAGAAATATAGGAAGTGAAGAACTGGATAAAGAAATTGTTCGAATATACAATACATTGCCAGTAGATATTGGTCAGATAATTAACGTACCTACTACAAGAGTGGCGGGGGGAGTTTTTGTCAGTAATATATTACGCAAATAAAAATGCATAAATGACTGCTACTATTTTTTCCAAATGGCCAGACGGCTGGGATACAGAATTACAAAGAAATTCTAGAAAAATTTTACTCCTTATTGACAACGCACCTCACTATTGTTAAACTGAAGAATAATTGACATCCCAGCACTACTTCACTAATTCACTCACTTGATATGGGTATCATAAAAAATTTCAAAGTGCAATATCGAAAGATGTTGGTACAGCACATCTTAGAAGCTATTGAAGACACTCATAACAGTTTCTAATTATGACGACGCAGATGACATTTCCTTACCTCGTGTGTCCATTACAAACTTTAAGGATACTTGGCATATGTGTATGTACATATAAATTCTTCATGATTTATAAAATTTTGTATTGAAATATACTATATTACTACTACTACAAAGGAGCGAAATGTATTGAAAAGCTTCGGCGGTATTTCATACTGAAGAATAATGAGCGTGGTTCTTTGGCATCATTAGATAACTGGACAGATTTCATTCAAAACCAGCAGATTAAAAACTTACACCAAACAACTATAGTACATTTTTACAATAAACGAACAATTTTTACAAATATCAGGTCAGATTTTTTTATTAGACAGCCGGTTATGAGAGACAAATGACTTCTATCCGATGTGTCGCGGGTTCCACTGTATATATATATATTATTACTGCTCGTTTAGTTGAATAAATTTAAATTTGAAATTTGCATTTATATGACCTTAATTTTTTTTGCAGAGTCAGTGTGCGCAATCTTTACTCGACCGACGCGATGAAGAAAAAATGTGCGATCACTTGATCACGGCGTCAAAAAGACGAGACAACGTGGTGGCTAATAAAATAATCGACAAGATCGTCAATATTTTGTCGAATAAACACGGAGCCTGGGGTTATAATGATCAAATGAAGTAATTATATATAAGTATATTTGTCGTATAAAAAATTAAACAAATTTTTTTATTTGCATAATAATTTTTTTTAATCCGCTATTGAAAAAATAAATATTGCATGTGTTGCATTACCTTATTACTTTTATAGGAGGATAATACTCACTTGCCAGCCATTTGGATGGATGAACCTTTTTACCTTGAAAAATTCTCCATTCTGGTGGAATTCGAAGTTGGGTCGTACGAACTCAATATTAACCCTATTCCCCGTGATACACAAACATATATATATACATAATTGTTTGAACTTTGTTGTACCTTGGGTCTTCTTAGCCAGAATTTCTAATTGCCACTCTGCTATTTCTTATTGCTAATTATATATATATATATATATATATATATATATATATATATAAAATTATTATTATTATTATTATTATTATTATTCAAATCAGCAACTGATAGACAGCGTTATCATATGATCCTGCTATTCTTCTTCATTTATTTTTAAACGGCTTTCGTCCTTTCACTGTGTCTTTTTTTATTTCAATTCTTTTTTCTTTAATGATAATCATTGTTCCATGTGTTCAATATAAAAATTCTTTAATATTAATTGTTCTATATTTTCAAACATATGCGGTTCCTCCTCGTCACTGTTGATCTACGTGTGCCAAGTGCTGTTTATTTTAGTTTTTGTTTGTAATTCATTTTACGAATTGTTTGCATATGATCATGGATCGATGTCCTCTTTTCCGTATTGCTATAGTAATTTTTTTACACATCTCGACATATTTCATGGTTACGTCTTTTATATATTTTTCACCTTGTTTCACAGATCGTAGTGATTTTCTTACGATTTTTCTTTCTCCATTTTCTAGTTGATCGTTTAATTCTCTTGTTGTTAGACCGTCCACTGAATATTACCTCTGATCTGATCTCAGTTGTATAGATTTTAATGATATTCTCGCCGCTTTATTTTCTTTATAGATTCAGCTTTTGTATCTTTTTTGTCCTTTTTTTTTTTTTTTTTTATGTATACAGAAATGGCAGGCCTTCCTCTTGTCTAACTACTGCTTTAATTTCAAACTGTCTGTTATGTCACCTCTAAATTTCACTTTAAGGTCTTTCTTGTGTGATTTTTCCATTCAGACTAAAGGCAAAACTGTTCTATCCACAGAGTCATAAATTTTCTTAAAATTCACAAATGTTATTACATATTTTTGGAATATTTTTTTTTTCAGAAAGGGTAAATGATTATCTGATGTTAAAAACCTGTTCAACGCGTGATCTATATGTTTCCAGAATCCGCATTGGTGCTTGTGTATCCGGTTGTTCCTCTGCACTATTTTGTATTGTCTGCCGGAATTTTTATAGGTAACTTGTAACCGCGGGGGTTTTCTCTAGCTCTTCACGTACGTTTGTGTTTGTTTGTTTTATAATGAATGTATGGATGCCGTCTTTTGTTCTATGAAATTTGTTTCTCAAATATTTTTAATTATGTATGTCAGTTTATTTTGGCATTTATTATTCGAGTTTTCCCTAGCTCTGCGTATTATACCCTCTCCTGAGGCATTATTTTTCTTCAAAGATCTAATTAAATTAATAATTAAGCTTCTTCATCTGCGCGGAATATTGATTTCTTTGTCCTTCTTTAGAGGTGACGGTTATCATTGGACTTTTGCAATTGAGTAACATTTTAAAATACTCTGATAATATTTCACAAGTTATTAAATAGCATCTCTTGCTCTTTGTTTTTGAATAAAAGACACGGGTACAGAAATTTATTTGTTTAAATGTTTTTATGGGAATATATTATGTTGCGGTTTTAAAAATTTTATTATATTCTCTCTTGTTGATCACTGTGATCATGTCTAAGTTAGTATGTCTTAGTAAGTGGAGTCCCCATTTTAATATTTTCACCACGTCAATTCAACCCAATATTTTCATAAATTTAAATGCGAAATTAATACTATGCGATCAGATTGGTTACCTAAGCCATAATCATACTACGTTTTATTTAGTTGGGATAGCGTTTCAAGTAGTAGTCTTATTGATACAGATAATTCGTATCGATATAATTTTATTGATAACGAATGAACTGTTTAAATGTTTCTAGTAGGAAAGAATTTTGGAAATTAGATTTGTGGGAAGACGATGCACGAAGACGCAAAAGATTAGTACCTAATCCTAGAGGAACTACACATCCCGAAGCAACCTTAAAAGCCCCTCGGGAACCTGTTATACCTCAAGATGCAGTCATGAAGGTAGTAAGATATATATATATATATATATATCGTGTGTGTGATGTATGTTGACATTATTATGTTATAGTATATCTTTCATCGTTATTTTAATACTTCCGATTCATACTAAGATTAAAAACATATTTTCAAATATTTTTGTATCAGTTTTTATTTCGATTTAAGATGCTCTTTAAGTTGATGATGTAACATTTTTTAAACATACTTCCCAAAAGATTTTATCTTCATAAACTCTAAATTAGAGATAAGATTGAACTATTAGTTATTGTATAAATTTTAGGCTCAAGCGAAACTTCATGCTCAAATTGCAGCATCGCACGCTCAACAAATACTGCAATCTTCAGACTTGTTGGATGACTCCGAACTATTGGCTGATGATCGTGACTTAGACGCGGATCTCGTGGGTTAGTTTTCGCATATTATGCTCAATATTTAATCAAATGATATTAAATATACCAAACTTATTCCATATTTTTGTGGATGTTTAATAAGATGTAAATAGATAATAATTACATTTTTTATATAATAATAAGATTTTTTGGATTAAATTGTACAAAGTTGTTCCTTCTTCAAAGAAAAAGAATTACACTGACTGGGTAGTTTGTTAACCCATTTTGAAATATGAAACCTATGCGTGAGCATTTTGCAAATTGCTTCTTTGTAATTACTAATTGTTTAATAAGGTTTTAAGATCAGTTGTCCAGATTTTTACTTGAAATAAGCAACCATAATATCGCGAAGTATTTGCATTTCTGATAAGTGTGTATTTTCTTAGTCAAAAGTCAGTGAACAGATACAGATGAGAAAAAGAAGACCTGCGCTATTCAACAAGTTTACAAACTGGGAAACGTTTAGGAATACGTTAGAAGAATGCCAAAATCTTCGCATTTCACTTAAAACGAATGAAGACATCGATAATAGTGTCAACTTATTTACTAATCGAATAATAAATGCAGCGTGTAAAAGCACTTATTTGATCAAAAATACAATAGATTATACTACAGTTTACCCAGATTATGTGCGTCAGCAGGTAACGATAAAGAGACAACTAAGAAAGCAGTAGGTGAGAACGAGAAATCCGCGCGATAAAACAGCGTTAAATCATCAAACGAGGATACTGAAAGCATTGCTTCAAAATTTCAAAACGACACATTTACAGAATATGTAACCAATCTATCTTCCTCGAAGGTTGGAAATTATTCGTTGTGGAAATCTGTTAAATATCTAAAAAAAAAAGTGATTCTTTAAAAATGAACGATGGTAAATGGACTACCGATGACTATACTAAAGCTGAACTATTTTCCATACATTTGGCGGAAACTTTTCACCCAAATAAAAACCGATCAAAAGTTGAAAATGTAGTTCGTTAGTACCTAAATCAATCTTCAAGACCAACAGTAATCAAGTTTTTCTCTCCTGCCGAAGTTAAATCCACAATCAAGAAATTGAGCAACAAGGAGGCTCCTGGTTATGATTTAATTACCAGTCGAGTTCTAAAAGAATTACCGAGAAAATCAATAGTAAAATTAACATATATATTCAACGCAATCATGAGATTACAATACGTTCCAGTACTATGGAAATTTGCAAATATAATTATGGTTCAGAAACCTGGAAAACCTTCTGAACAACTGACTTCCTGTCGACCAATTTTTTTACTTTCAATACTTCCTAAAGTATTTGAAAAAATTAAAAAGAAAAGCATTCAAAAGATAATTGACAAAAATCAAATAATTCCAAATCAGCAATTTGGCTTTCGAACTGGACACTCAACAGTACAACAGGTTCACAGAGTGGTTAAGAAAATTGAAGAGAGCTTGGATAAAAAAGAAATATGCTCTGCAGTGTTTTTGGATGTTCAGCAAGAGTTCGATCGCGTCTGGCATCCAGGGCTACTCTACAAATGTAAGAAAACTTTGCCTGCTCAATATTATTATAACATTATCAAATCCTATTTGGATGAACGATATTTTCAAGTTGTGATGAATGATAAACAATCATCTATATGCAAAATACAGTCAGGTGTGCAGCAGTGGAGCGTACTAGATATACCCATAAATGAAAACGTATTTGTAGCTACATTTTCAGATGATAAAGTAGTGATGGGGGTCTCATCGATGTCCAAAAAATTGCACTGAATATGTTCAAAATGCTATTGACGATATAGTTGAATGGTCGCATAGATGGAAAATTGTAATCAATGAGCAAAAATGCAATCACATCATCTTCACTAAACGACGTATTGCGCGCGATAAATATGAAGTTACGATAAATTCTAAGTCATTCATGCAAAGCGAGTCTGCTAAATATCCTGGTGTTTATTTGGATCAAACGTTAACCTGACTAAAACATATAAAAGCTAAGAATATTGAGCTAGAAGTCAAGATGCAAACAATTATGTTGGCTGGTAGACCTTCGTTCGCAATTGAATATCAATAATAAAGTAATATCGTATAAAGCAATATTGAAGATATGCAGCAGAACTGTGAGGATGTGCTTCGGGAACTAACGTAGAACGAATTCAGCGCAGGCAGAATAAAATACTGCGGTTATAGTTGGTGCTCCATGGTACGTCTCCACAGGACATTACACACCGACCTACATGTGAGATATGTCGCTGAAGAGATTAAATCGGCTGTTCATAGACACTTATCAAGACTTCAACATCATTCAAATCTATTGGCAGCTAACCTACTTAATGAAGAAATACCTAAAATATTAAAACGAAAAAGAATCATAAATCTGGTTTGAGTACAATCTAATATTACTCTAGGCGGTTGCATTTACTAATGGGCAAAACCTCCATCTCCTGATATATACCTACAAAAAATCCAGTAGATGATTGCGTTTTAATCAGTTACGGATTAGAGAAGAAAAATTATCCATTTCAGTCATCGTACCCGCTTAATGCAAAAAACAAATATCCATTTTCTTAATAAAGAACATGTAGTTGACACAGAATGTTTAAATTCCAAAAATATTTATGTAATATGTACTTATCTAAAGATAGTATTATATACAAAATATTACTTTATATTTTTAGCTCTTCGAATCATTTTGTTAATTATTTAATATGTATAATTTTGTGTAAAAAATTGGCAATGTGTGATTGAAAAGGCTAACTGACATTTTTTGGTCTTCGTCACTTTGTCGTTTTTGTAAAAATAGATGTGCGTGTCCTGTCGTATAAATTACTTTTTGTTATTCTTTGGAATATAGTGTTATTTGTATGTATATATAACATAATATTACTGTTGTAATGGCGGTAAGGCAGGTGTCGGTATTTCAACTATTTACTTTCTTTTTTCATTATGTTTTACTTTGTAAATATACGTTTTGTTGTTGTTTTAACATTCATTACTTTATTGTATTTGATGTTTGTACTTCACGCTCTTCCAAATATATGTTATATCAATTCATAATTTTTCTTGAACGTTATTATTATAATTTTTTCAAAAGCCAAATGTTTAATTCGTTTTTTGAAAATAAATTATTTTCAACGAGGAAATAAGATTTAGTTATCAAAATATTCGAGTTTTAATGTAAAATACTATAAGTTTCATTATAAAGTGGTATTATATTAAAAGTCTTCATTTTATTTGAATAAATATAACAATTATTTATAATTTTGACAGGTTTGAATTAATGAAATTTTTTAAAAATTTCCGAAAATTTTATTTCGTAACTTATTTTAGTCTCTTAATCACCGATAATAATGACTACATGTCACCGATAAATGTTATTATATCTAATCCGTTTGGTCTTTTTAACTTATAAATTTCTGAGTAAACAATATTCCACGAATATGCATCGAAGATCGATCCTTGAAGTATTCCTATAGCCAACTTCACTTTTTTTTTTAATTGGTGTGAAATTACACCATTTAAAAAATAATAAATAATAATGAAGTAGTTAAAATCACTAAATTTGTGTTAAAAACACAAAGTTCTTCAGCTATTAAATCATTTAAAAATAAACAATAATAACAAATTAAAAACAACAAAGAAATAAAATGTAAGAAAATATTTCATTTAGATGTACAATATTATAAAAAAAAAAAAGCAAAAAAAATTAAAACATATTTAATGATTTTAACTTTTTCTTTTATTGTTTAAAATTTTGCTATTTGCTATAATTATTATTTTGATTTCTGCGTAGCAATCATGAAAATGACGATTTAATTAATTTTTGAAATTTGGCAGTAAGCACACTTTGTTTGATTTAAATTTATGAAACGTGTCCGAAACTATTAGTATATTTCCGTTAATTTTATATTTTTTTGCAGTTTTATAAATTTCAAGCAGCCGACTTCTTTTCTAAAACTCCGTATTGACTTAATAGACTTCTCAGAATTCTTTTAATTTTATTAAACTACGCTTATCGTTATTTTATTTGATAATACATTAATTACTGTATATAATGCACATTTCTTTTTTCTTTTTTTTTTTTTTGTTTATAAATATGTTTTTATAATTTAACAATAATAATAATAAATACGATTATTCGTCTGTCATTTTTATCAGGACCTGTAAGCATGAGTACGAAAGCGAAATTAGTAGCTCCCGGTATTGTGGCGCCAGGCATCATGTCGATCACTTCAACCGAAATGTATTTTGAAGTAGATGAAGACGATCCAGAATTTAAGAAGTTGGACGCCGAGGTAAGTACGATATTTCAATTTAATAAAAGATGGTTTTTATATTTTTAGATAGAAAAAAGTATATATATATATATATAAATTATTTTTTTCTTGAGACAAATTAAATGACGAGCGCTTCGAAACCCGCCGACCTCTTATCGAGCTTACCGATCCCCTAAATTCTCTGAACGAATTATTTAAAGTACGACGGTGAATCAGTATTGTAGTTATTCCGACGAATTAGTCGATATTAGCGATCGATTATTTCGCCAGATTATTACGACTAACTTCTAATTTGTTCTAAATTATTGCCTATTGTTAGAGAATCTGTAAATATTAGTTTTTTACTGCGTGTACCAGATAGGTAAGTTATGCGTAAATTGTTGCTCCGTTCGGTGCTAACGCAGGAATTTAAGGAATTAATTTGAAGATTATCGTTTAGAAAAGAAATAATGTGCGTATGTATGTGTGTGTGTATTGTATGTTTTATGTATATGTATAAATTTAAATGAAGTGTGAGGTTTAAGGTTGAAATTATGAGAAAACAAGTGGAAGGAAGTGTAGTGAAAAATTATTCTTACCGGTATATATGTATATATTAGAATAACGTATTATTGATATTAATTTATAATTATTAATAATTTTACTATTTTTTTAATACTGTCCTAGTCGTTGTTGGGATGATATTAGCACCATTATTATTATTGTTGTTTGTTGTTGATGATGATATTATTATTTATTATTATTATTATTATTATTATTATTATTATCAAATCGTGAATAAGAAGACAGGCTTTACCGAACGAATATAATTCCATACCTGGGAATTCAAAAATCGTTTTGACGAAGTATAAACGACGTCGTAGAAAATTGTTAATAATATTTATTCACGTTCCTCGATCGTGTCTTTACATTGTGGGAAATTCTGCCCACATGTGTATTGCATTATTAATTCTAATAACGTATATCGAACCTACGCTTGAATATTTCCATTTTTATATAATCAGCGTTATTATATTTCACGAGCATTAATGGCGACTGTAATTTATTAAGTATATGATAATATACGTATCTATATATCGTAATATATGATTTTTTTTTGTACCGTATGCTGTTGCGTTAGATTTTATTTGAATTTATAGAATTCCTCGAACTTGTACAGTCTTTATATAATAAACTTTATTCGTAATTTTTACGTTCAATAATGCACTACTAATTTTATTTTATAGGAAAATATTGTGTTATGTATTGATGTAGTTTGCAAGTATATATGTATCTGGATGTGTGTGATGTATTGGTGTGTTTTTTGTCATTCACGCATTATATAAGAATTTTATTTTATGTGTTTAAATTACACTGAATCCGTCAGAAACTAAGAATAAAAAAATTTAATTTTAATTTTAACTATTATTATTATTATTATTATTATTATTATTATTACGTTTACTTCTTGTAATTTTTGTTAACGAGTATTTTACTCATGAAATTCACGTTCATTTCTGTTTATTTGTTTTCTCTTTCTGTTTGTACGAGTGAAATGATTTATTTTACTAAATTCGAAATTTCACAGCTCGAATTTAATAACAACCCACGACTTCTCTCGAACGAAGTCACGAACATAGAAAAGTTACTTACAAATAGATTTAAATATATGTCTATATGAATGTCTTATTAGTACTTATCCTGTACTTGTTATACACAGCGGATATACCAACGTCACGGGATAACGACCACTGCAATGTTCGCGAACGATATAGCAATATTATCAGTAAGTCATTCTCTGGATATAGCAAACAACAATCTGCAGTATGGTTTGGATCGTATGACAGAATGGACGCGAGAGATGAAAAATTCAACTAAATGTACAAAAATCTCTTCACATTCGCTTTACGTAACCGGAATCTGTGTTATGTAGTCCATATTAACAATCAGGAAATGTCAGTTACAGACTCGGTAAAATACTTGGTTATCGTAATTTCAAAGTGAAGCTAGAGAACTGACAGTGTATAAAACTATCAGGGACTTATGGGATACAATTATGGGGATGCGCAAAATCCTCAAATATAAAAATTATACGAACAGTTCGAAATAAGTTTCTTCGGCTAATCACCGATACTCGTTGATTTCAACTGAATCTTCATGCGGATTTGCGTATCAAACCGATAAAGGAGATAATAAACGATTACGCTTTAAAACACCGAAACGGCTTCGTTATTATCGTAACTCCAAATGCCTTGATGTCTGCTGATGTGGACATATGAATTCTCAAGCGTTACAATTCTCATGACCTGGTCGTGATCGAATAATTAACAGAATTTAACCACTGAGATATAGCACATAACGTGAGTATTGCTTATTTAGTTTTGGTACTAAGATTGTAAAAAAAAAGTATATATATATATATATATATGCTTACTTAGATTTGACATTTATATTTTTGCTGTTATTAAGTTTTCGCGGATTGTAATAGTTGAACATTAAGAAAATATTAACTAACATCTTATATTTTTATATATGTGTATATATATATATACACATATATATATATATATATATATATATATATATATATATATATTTATATTTTAAGGGAGGCCTACATCAACACAATGATGTAATACAGGCAAAGAAGATATATTTTTCTTTATTGTCCGTTAGTATAATACACTTTTTTAAAACAAAAATATTTTTAAAAATCCATAATTATTATTATTATTATTATTGTTATTGCCATTATTATTATTATTATTATTTTCATCGTGTTATGGAAATATTGAGTTCCTCTTAAGCCTTGCTACGTTCACATAATTCTAAATGTCGTAACTATAATGATGGCGATCAGCTGTTGCAGGCTTTGGAATTATACCAGAAAATTCCTTTTATTTAGCGGGATCGTTGATCGATGATAAGCATCTGTGTGTTCTGTTGATTTGGTGGATGTTTCGTGCGGTTTTAATCATCCAACGAACAGGAACAAACGAGAATAGATTGAACCACGAGCAGAGTGTGGAAGACCGTACATGGTAATTCGATATTCTTCTAGCCCGGGTTATTTACATAATACCTCTATTATGTCTGCGTTAACAGCGAAATAAAGAAAAATACTACCAACGGATAAAACAAAAAAAAATCAAAGTCGATAACAATAACGACAACAACGAGTCCCGGTATAAAATATTAAACCCAACCAAAATAATGATGATGATAATAATAATAGTAATAGTAATAATAATAACAATAATATAAATAAATAAACCACAGCTATAAAACAAACGACGTAGACTATAGTGAACCTTGTATAACCTGTTATTAACGTCAACCTCTTTAACTTAACGTATACCTGTAGAAAGAATTTGATATATATATATACACATAAAGTTAAATTATTTTTTACTCGCCCTCTCTTAAATACCTTTGAATAAGTTGGATACTGGGTAAGCACTTTCAAGCCTGTAAGCCGTGCATAATTAAATTTTTATTATATATTTGTGTGTTACTACTACAGGCCCAGATGATTATTGTTCAGATGAACCGATTAATAATGGGGTATTATTAGAAATGCACAAATAGGTATATATTTATTATATATATATATATATATATATATATATATATATATATATATATATATATATATATATATTATTAATCAAAATAATGACGGAAACTTGAAAATTAAAGTAGATTTTCTTATAAGAAATTTCTATAGTTTATTTACCCCTTGAACCTTTTATCTTTCATTTTGTTTTATTTTATAATGATAACAAAAAACTATCACCCCCGCAGTGTTATTTAATTTCTAGGAATATATATATATATATAAATTAAAAAGTTTGTTTTCGGTTAACCATTCTGGCCCGGTGTACGATTTATTTTATATATGTATATATATATATATAGAGAGAGAGATAGATATATATATAACGTTTACACTTAAAAATAAATTCAACCTACCTAATAAACCAGTTGCTCTACTCGATGGAATAGAGTTGCCTTGCTCTCGAATACAAGTTTCCACTGAGGGGGTGTCCAAAATTAATAATTAGTAATTTTGATTTACCTTTAAAGTAATAGCCAAAAATGTATTTGTATTCCTGGTTATTAGTTCATTGGTTTTATGATTCTAATGTTACCTGTATATCATCGTATATTATTGTACTATTAAGTAGTTTAAAAATATATTTTATACTTCTTCGGTTTTTAGAAGATATTATGCATTTCTTTATTTATTTTTATACACAATTAGGAAAAATCAAATTTTCCTGTAGAATCCGCGATTACTCGCGAAAATACTTTTCATTTGATGAACTTTTAGTCCTAAGAAATTTTCTATTTTCTAAATAGGAAGCATTTGGTTTACAAAGAATATCTCGGTTTCTAAAATATTTAACTCATTTAACATTATTTACAAGAGTATTATGTGTCCCCTCCATGAGTCCCTATTGTATCACCTCTATGCATATCAAAAACAGACATGTGTATCAAAATTGAATTAATTCTATTTGATTTAACAGTTATTAATTACTGTGTGTGTATCCAACATTTTAAGTTTAGTGTTAATAATTAATGCGTAACCGAAATGATTAACTAGATATCATTGTTCCGTAATGATATTCGTTACGGGGAACTCGATTGTAGATTTTTCGTTGGAAATTGTTCAATTACATAAATATTTAAAGCGAATATATTTGTGTGTAATATATCAGCGTTAACCTATTTGAAATATATATATATATTCTCGTAAATGTTCATAACCCAGTGATATATGTGTTTCATTTGGGATGGATGTGTATATGTACGAATCTGAGACAGATAATCCATGATAAACTTTATTCTCGACTCTGGCGCTTACGACCGGAGAGTTAACGAAAAATTGTGGACGTAATAAATCATCGGTTCATCGTCTTTAACTCAAACCTTGTACCTTTCCCATTGACCACTTACGACCAGTCATTTCTATAACGTAGTCTATTTGAATTTCTGATTATACTGGTTTGTATGTACACGGTACGTTCGTATTATTATTATTATATATATATATATATATCATATTGATAACTATAGGTTGTTTGCCTACATTGGCGCACTATAAAAGTAAGACTTCCCACAGTGTTACCAACTGATGAAATACTTTTAATCGGGCGCGTTGATATCATTAAACTGCGGGACGCTTGACCTTCTGCGGACTTTATCGTACTATTAGCCATCTTTAAGTGAATAATAATATCTCTGAGATATTTACATATTGAATACAACTATATATATATATATATATATATATATATATATATATATATATATATATATATATATATATATATATATATATATATATATATATGGGTTTTCTATTGCTCCAAGCAAAAATTACCACACCTTATTCCTCCTTTGTTTTGTTTTATTTAGAAGTCACTTCAGCATCATAAGTATAGTATACATGTATGTACTGTTCTTTAAAAATATATATTTACATTTAAATAATTAATTTCTAAAACTATCTCTAATGACGATGATGCCATTTATGTATTTTTTTCTTAAACAGTGGGAGGCTTTTGTTTTTCCATTTGTGAGTCAGGATATGATCATTCCGTGAAACAAATATTTTTCCTTTCATTATATTTCCTTTGGTAGTGTTTAATATCCATATTACCAGGGAATAGTGATTGTTACCTCTGCAAAATATTTGAACAATTTCTTCCGTACAAATCGCCTACATTCGGATGACTATAACGCGGAACATATGTGTGTTTTTTTAAGTCGTTTCGATTTCGTTATTTTAAAACGCGCTTGATCATTATTTACTCTAAATAAGTTGGAATGTAACTTGTGAAAAAAAAAGTAAGTTAGGAAAAATGTTTTCCACCTGCTCGCAAAGAAAAAAAAATTACGCTATAAAAAATAAAAAATGAAGAATAGTAGTTGTGACAGATGGTATTTGAAGAGTTGTAGCGTTTCGGAATTGTGTCGACAAAAGAGATTGAAAACATTGTAAAATCGACAGATCCGATAGAGGAAGCCAATACAACTTAGAAACGGGCGTTACAGAATGATGGCAGAAAGTGGAATATTCTTCTTACTACAAGTGAAACCATATCTCAGAAGACATAGGAACAGAAATAAATGCAGGCGAAGACGTGAAAATTAAAAGTTATGTATAAAGGATAAACATAAATTTCTAAATGACATATGTAAACGTGTAGAACAGATTGGAAATACATATGAGATAAAAATATATATTTCGAATTATTAAGTAAATAAGTATCAAACCTCAGCACTTGGGAATTAAAAGTACGTGAAATAAGAATACTGCAAAAATCTGATAAGCCGATTAGATGAACACAGTACCGCAATGTCGGAAAGAGTAATTAGAAAGAAACCTGTATTATGAAAAGGTGAAGTATGCGTAGCTTTGTGTAATAAAGAACAGCAGGAGACGAATTTATCGTAACTTAAATGTCCAACCATATAGCAGAAGCAACGATATCTTTTATGTTATTTGTCAAAATATATGGAATACAATCAGCTGGTCAATGGACTGTATCGGTGTATATCCGAATCTACAAAAAAGGGATCGTGAGATCGAATTCGACATTGCAGTATATATCCGGTCGATAGACTACAGAAGAATCTTTGGTTGCGTTTAATAGAATAAGTTACGGATGATGGTAGATGAAATAGGTATGTCGTGACATTTAATAGCACTAATTAAAACTCTGTGCGAAGACGATATTGGAGTAAGTGAAAATCAATCACACACTAACGAATGATTTTAAAACTGAAAAATAAGTTTTTTGGGACTGCATGTTGAGTCTTATACTATTTAATGTACATAGTAAATGGGAACTAAGAAAAGTGCTAAATAATTTGAAGGATAGCATGAAAATAGGAGGAAGAACTATTGACAACTTGCGATATGGCCGACGATGAAACAAATGACCTCTTCAAAACTTCAACTGGATGCTCTTCTAAATAAGTTTGGGAAAGGTAAACTCAAAAGGGAGACTAAAAGTAAGCGGAAGTAGAACGATGATAATGATGATTGATGAAATTAAATGCAGCTCGCACGCTGTACAACAATTAACTAATATACAAATAGTTGATAAGTTCATATTATAATTAATTACCATTCGCAGAGGTTCTATAGTTGAAATCATAAGGCGAATATCGACGGTCATTTTATCACTTACAGGAGATACGGAAATGCCATCTTGTAAAAGCACAAAAGTACGTTTTGACGCAAACCGTGGTTTGTACGTATTTTTATATGGGCTGCAGACGATGCTTTTGAAATATTCTGTTGGTGAGAACCAGTTGTAAACTATGGGATAGAGTAATGCAACGATTAGCTGGTTATTTTAGTCATATAGTAGGGCTAAATTTATTGGAAAAGTTAATTATGGTTTTGCGGAAGGAAGGAGTAGACGAGAGAAAGCAGAAATACGATATACGGCCAGGATAAAAGAAAAGCTGCGTGTCTTCAACGGGCAATAGGAATGACGGAAGATAAAAGCGCCTAGCAAATAAAATTACATGGAAGTGAGATCCTTAGTTTTATGATGCTCACGGTGAACAAACGTAATATGATGATAATGGTATATATATATATATATATGTGTATGTGTTTGTGTTTGTTGTTGTTGTTTTATGTATGCATGTATGAGTATATATGCGCATTAGTTCGGTGTATTATATTTTGTCGATTCAGAATTTGTTAGGTAACGTCATCTAAGCGAGTGTACTCGAGACTAAAACGTTTAACAAAAAATGATCTAAACATTTTTTATTCCGTTATTATCCGTTTATTAAGCGTATTTAATGGCCTAATGAATTAGCGGGGTGGGTCTTTTTATAGCGAGTATTTCTCGACCAGGAATTTACGCAACTTGAGTTTGTAGATGCGTTACAGATGATTCGCGTACGGAGTTCTTTCGTTTTATTTTATATTTATTTATAGAAGTAACACGAATAATTTATAAATAATAAACTGTTCGAATCGTACCCGATTAAGTTTTCGGTACAGTCAATTTTACAATAAGCAAATTTTATACGATAAATTTAATTATTGCAGATGCAAGTGTGTTTCGCGGTTTTTAGAATATTGCGAATATATTAAATTTGACGAAACTTCTTATTTACTAATTCAGTGGCCATCTACGAAAATAACGTTACTATTATAAGTATTAAATTACACATTAAACATTCAGTTTCAATGCCCTAGTTCTATATACGTGAATGACGATGTTATTTTATATATATAAACATGCGTATCGATACGAAAATACCGAAATTCGGCCGGTGTTATGGATTGCCTTACCTAAAACCATAGTGGACAACTCCTCGTCCCCCTTCCTAAATGAAAATATCACGGTTTACTGTCTAGAGATGGTACAAAAACGAAATTATGTTATTTTAGATCGTATATTATACCTGTCTGTCTGTTACGTGTATAAACTTTATCAGATTAATAAACGCACCTCGTCGACTGTAGACAAGATTTAGTATGTTCACATATTATATATATATATATATCACATATATATATGTGATATATATATATATAATATATGTTTGTATGTATGTCAACGTTATTGATATTTATTCGTTGTAGTTATTGATGCTGCTGCTTTTTCTGAACAGAATGAGTTTGTATATATTTAACCAGCCGACAACGAAAGATGTTATCACGTTACTTCTTATTAGGAGCACGACTGAAACGAAAAAACTTTCGGACCTACGATTTAAAATTAAAATACGCTACTCTAACCCGCTTTACTGCTCGTATTTTCTCTGATCGTTATCTTTACGCTTGTCCTGTATGGTCTGCTATGTCTAAATAGTACGTATAAGAAGCCTCGGATAGGCCGAAATTATTGTTATAGAATTATATTAAATGCTACTCGTTATACAAAAATTTCACATTTACACGAGCATACAAAGCTACCGTTTATCGGTCGATTTATTAACAAGACTTTCTTCGATAATTAAACATCGCGCTAAATTAATATCAGTTATCGGTAACCGTGATACGGCGCATCTCCATGCACGATATACTAAGTATATAAGCACCGTAGAATTAAACGTAAATTTGTATAAAAATTATTTTCTTATTTCGAGTAAAATTACTATTATTCTATTATGCGATTTATTAATAAGTATCGATTGTAAATTGTAATTATATGATTTACGGGTTACCTTAAATATTTTTATTGTGGGGTTTTCTCTCATCTTAGCTGGGGTTTTCTTTTTCCGGTTTTATTTCCTGTATTTCTTTTTGGTCAGATTTATACTAAATATTAAAAATTTAATAGTCTGAACCGATATAAATTTGATCCAAACTTGCCCATACCTAATTAATAATTGTACATTATAAAAATTAATATATTTTTTTTTTTCAATTTTAACCTTCGTGAGAAATGTTGCAGGAACTCGTAAGTTTTCCAGTCAGTAAGTTCAGTGGCCCACCTTTCCTGTCATTCCTTAACAAGCGTCGTGTTGATATTTTTTTTATAAGAAGGCAACAGCTAAGGTCACTATAGAGAATCCGGCAACATGAATTGCTGTCTGCGAGGATTTCTTGAGCAGCTTGAAGGCGCGATCTCCATAAGATAAATATCCAGAGGAAACACACTACAGATGACACAGGCAGCGGAAGTTGGTGTTGCACGATACAAAAAAGAGATGCGAAGTAGAAATTTACGCTGTTGTCTATTAACACAGTCCAACACCTTTTTATTAATATAAATGGCAGCTTCGCAGTCGTAGATGGACTATGCAATGTCTTTATAAATAATTAACCTAGTTACCACCAGTACACTCTGGGTAAGTCGTAAGAAGGTACATAGATTGGTCCTTTTCTTTCTAGTGACCTATATATTCTATCATTACTACTGGAATCATTTGCCATTAAAGTTTTGAATCAATAGTGTCACCTGATTAGATTATTAAGTTAAAATCGAAAAATCGTTTATTTACGTTTACCGTATGTATACTTTTGAAAAATGTAGATAATTAAGAAAATCACCGACTGTAATTTTTATTTTTTACGCGTTACATTACACGTTATAATTCAATGCCGAACCGAGAAATCGATCAACCGTTGATTATTAGTGTAATGTTATTATCATTATTATTATACAGTTTCTCCACTTTCTTATAGTCACATATCGATTGCTTCTAAGTGGCGTAATTAATCACACAGAAAATGAGACAAGAAGAAACGTTTACGAAACATCGTTTTCCACTTAGTTGGTAACCTGTAGGTGCGCGTAATAATGCACATTTCATCTACACTTGGAAGGATCATTTTTTAACTTTATAATATATTTTCTTTGGCTTCCATAATTTATAATTCGGCCAGTTTGTGTTAATTTAATTCTGTATATTATATATGTATATATGTATATATGTATATATATATATATACATATATATATATACATATATATATATACTTGGACGTATGTATGTTTCATGTAAATGCGATTAATATCATTGAAAAAAAAAGAAAAAAACTATAATAATGGATGTTGACGATTTTCTACAATATTTTACTTTTTTTCTCGTAGCTTTTAAAATGTTTGTCTTTCGTCATTTATAAATTTGTCTTGATAATTTTTACTTTTCCTATTAGAACCTAACTATGATGAGTACAAATAAACGAATTGAACTATATAATTACCATTTTCACGGGAGTTTGAGTACACCGAATTGGAAACTATGGGAAATGATTTAGTTTTGTTAATTCGGATTGCGCACCGTGATTATCCATCGAGCCAACCTCGAGCAGTAAATTCTATAGCGGTATTCTTGGCAAATCCGAAATTGTGTAATGGACGATTTCATTTGAATCGGTAATGTAACCGATCTACTTAGATGAACGCGTTTTTTCATTAATTTGACTCGAAGTTTTTATATTCAAGTCGACTGCATCCTAAATTTCCGCCGCTAAAATGGCTCGTTCGCTTGACCTAACACGATCTTTATAATTTTCATAAATATTTAGGAACACATTCGATATCAATTTTTCCTTTGCCTGTGTGAATTGACAAAAATGTAGGCCGATGGGAGCCGTAATTTCCCCAATATCGATGGTCTCCATAGTCGATGAAATTAGAAACGGAAATCGGTTAGATCTTTTTTATTTCTAATCGCGATGAACGTACTTAATTGTTATCAGATTTATTTAGATTATTCCTTAGTAGAGTTATATTTCATTTATTGTACTTTATTGATTGCGTTTTTGCGCTTTTTCGTCCGATTTTTAAAATATTTTCTTCGACGCAAACCAACTATCAGTTTATTTTATAAATACTGGTTTTTTCATTTTGCTATTCTTTGTAAATTATATATTTAAATTAGCATTTTTTTCTACATTTTATATTTTTTTTTCTTTTATATTTTTTATAATATTTTTATATTTTATTCTTTTATGTTCAACTCGATAACCACTTAACAACCGAAAAAATGTGTGATCTTTTTGTATAAAAGTTTTGTACTTTTAACTACTTTTTTCTTGTGTATTTTTTAAAAATCGCTATATTCCACACTTTTCAGAATGACCAAAAATATATATATATATCCAAATATGTACATCCGGTTTGAAGTGATGTGCGAACATTCGCAGTAATGGATGTTCGGTTATATAGTAAATAAATTATGAATAAGAAATTTCTTATTTTAAATACACACGAAGTCTAATTTGCAAAAGACTTCAAACTTACCTCTAATTATAAAAACGAATAATTAATGTAATAAACGAATAAATAATTAATTCAAAACATGATTCGTAATGCTCGTTTTTAATATAAATTATATATATATATATATATATATATATATATATATATATATATAAATTATATATATATATATATATATATATATATATATATATATATATATATATATATATACGTATGTGGTGAACGTGAAAACCGAAAGATCTTGTGTTTTTAAGAGTTTGTACATATCAATATAAAGGTTAATTGCGGGGAAACTGATAAATGTGTTGGACGTATATATATATATATATATTATGTATATGTGTGTACGTTCAGCTTTTAATTGTGTACGTATAAATCTTCGTATTTCACCGTCGAGTAAAAAATGAGAAACTAAAAATAAAAACTAGTTTAATAATATATTAATTCTGCGTTATGAATTCTCTTCTATTCAAGCCGATGATGCGTCCGAGAATTAAATACACGGTTAGCGATGATACCCGGCACGATCGCTTGAGGGCGCAGAAGAGTACGTATAGAAAAATCGACATAGTATCCCCCGGAAAATTATCATCATTCTGATTATTTACGCCGTTATTTGCATAATTATCAAAATTCCTCTATACCCGTTTCCACGGCGGTTCCTCTTCGATCCTTCTTTATTTCATTCATTCGTTTTTTTTTGTGTTTATTTTTTATTCTTTAGTTTACATACTTCCATCGCTGTATCGTTTATATTCGCCTAACATTCCGGATTTCTCCGTCTGTATCTTTTTTAATCTTTTTTAATCTTATTTTTTTCAAGCTTTCCAGTTTACTTTCCAATTTTAGTGAAGCTTCTTCGCTATAGGGCGTTTCTGATGATCGTAATGACCTCTTCGAAGAAATCTATTATCCGGTCTTATTCAAATAACAACCCGTCCGATCAGATTCTCTCTTTTAACTAGCTCTTCGTCACGAAATACCATAGTGTTTAATTATATATATATATATATATATATATATATATCTTTAGTATTTATATTTCTCGAGCCTACGTTCATTATTTTATTTCTTCTCGTTTATTTTTAATCATCATCGTCGGTTTTTTTTTTGTTTATTTATATTTCTTTGTAGATTTTCTCATCTTCTATATAGATATAAAACTTTAGCTAACCGTTCGGCCTTATTAATCAAAACTAACTCGACGTACTATGGCGACGCCATTCGGAGATACGGCACGTTTTCAGCCTTAAGGGTGGATATTAGTGCGATGTTATAACTCGTTCTCGGTTTCGTTTCGTCCGCTATTTGTATTATCGCTGCTGTACTGTGTGGCTGATGGAAACGTTTAAGTTGTTTACTTAAGCGATGTTAAGTATGATTCGTGATGGTGCAGCCAAGTTCTCTTCTACCGTATTAGTACGTGAAGTCGATTAAATACTGTAAGGGTAGAGGCATACAATCTCGTCAGTTTGATGGATGAGATTTTAACAAGGACATATATATATATATATATATATATATATATATATATATATATATATATATATATGTGCGTATGTGCGAGTGTACATTAGTATATGTACGCGCGTATGGATATGGGTATACGTAATATCAAAACATTTTAGGTTTTTAACCTTATCGATTACTTTTCCTGGCGCTGGGATTACGCACACTCTGACTGTTTATTTCGGTAGGTGGCGCCTTGCTCGTAATTTTAGTCGCGTGTTTACGATCCACGGTGCTTCCTTAATTAATTTCTTCTATTAATCGTCATCCTTTTATACTTTTATTTATCGTTTACAATGGAAATACATACCTTTAAATTCATTCTTGCAGTATACATAAGTGGTGAACTGCTTATTTATATACATATATTTTAAAAAAACACGTACTATAATTCTGGTATATATGATTGTTTATTACATTTTTTACATTATTATAGATAATTAAATTTTGTCATTTAATATATCTGTTTTAAATGTCCAACACCTCTTCCTGTTGAACTCAACACAGTCGGTAAGTCTTACAACTTGGAGGTAAACATGAATAATGTAAAATGGATGGTAATTACTAACGAAAACCCGAATTTCTATCATGATGAACAACAAGAAGCTGGAACGATTAGACGAATTTAAATACTTCGGATGTTACATTACTGAAAAACCTTCGATTTTAATACAGAAATTAAAACGAAATGAAACTACTACCGGAATACTTTCGCTTATGCTACAAGTCTACTCTGTGATAATATTCTTTAAAACATTGTGCAATACTTTCATGTCCAGTATTACTATAAAACAAAAAGTGTGGACCGATTAAAAGCGATAGAGATGTGGTTCCATACAAGCGTGTAAAAATATGGTGGATAACTACCCAAAACAACGAATTAAAAAGTTTTAGAGGTGGTAGAATCTAAAAAAAAAATAATAAAATCATTTATACCCTACTCATGAAACAAAATCTCCACGGACTAGTGAGAAAGGTGGAAAATGTACTAGTTGGACAACGTCAAGTAACGAACGAACATACGATAAATGTAGAAACAATGCAAGATGTCAAAATTAAATGCCAATAAACGTGATCGCCAACATTCGTTAGCGGAAGAAATTTAACAAGATATACATATATACATATATATCATCATCATCATTTAGTCGTAACTCTACGTAGGAGTATCGTGATCAAGGTAACAGTTTCATTATTTTCTGCCTCCATCCTGGACGATCTTCGGCATCATGAACGCATTTTGAAAATGACATCCGAGCTGCAGCAGTCACTGCATCTGTCCATTTAATTGGTACTCTACCTTTTGGCCGCACACCATTCATTCTTCCGATAACTATTGTTCTTTCGATTCCGTCATGTTGTCGTATGATATGACCAAAAAATCTCATAATACGTGCGAGAACTTCTGTTGTTAATCTGCGGGTTGGACGAATTTTTTCCAAAATAGACGTATTAGTACGCTTTTCCATCCACGAAACTCGAAGGAGCCGCCTCCAGCACCATATTTCGAAACTATTTATGCGAGTTTGTTCGGACTTTCTGATCGTCCACGTTTCTGAACCATATAGAAATATTGAAAAAACCAGAGTGCGTACAAGTTGAATTTTTGTGTTTTTCGTAACAGAGGAATCTTTCCATATCCGTGTTAGTTTAACCATCGCACTCCGTGCTAGTTGAATTCTTCTCTTGATCTCACCTTCAGATCCGCCTTTACTTTGCAACAAGGATCCCAAATAAACGAAATTTTCTACCGTTTCATAACCAGGAATGGTTTTATATTTTTCCTTTATTGTATTCTTCCGATCAATAACTTAGTTTTTCCATTATTTATTTGTAGACCATAGCATTTACTTATATCTTCTAATTTCTTCAACAATCTTTGCATTTTTTCCATGTTAGGTGCTATCAATGCTATATCGTCAGCAAACCGTAAGTTTGTAACTTTGAGTCCTCCGATAGAAACGCCTTCATTCCAATCCTCTAAAACTTTTCTCATTATATGTTCTCCGTATAAATTAAACAATATGGGTGAAAGTACACATCCCTGTTTTACACCTTTCTTTACAGTAAATTCTTCGGACTGTGTACCGAGTTCTAGCTTTATGATATTTTGGTTGTGCTCATATAGTTTTTGAATCAGATGTACAATGTGTTTTGAGGCACAATATTTCCCAGAGTTTGCTCCAGATTACATTATCGAAAGCCTTTCGATAATCAATGAAACACAGCACTATAGGCACATTGTACTCTCTTGATTTCTCTATTAATTGTCTCATATTTAGGATCTGTTCCCGTGTGCTTCGTCCTTTAACGAATCCAGCTTGTTCTTTGGCAATTTGTTCGCTCATTTTTCCGCGAATACGATTGTTAAGAATTCGTAACATTACTTTACTAGCGTGCGGCAATAGAGAAATGGTTCGATAATTATCACATTTAGTTCTCTTTCCTTTCTTATATAGAGGAATATACATAGATTTACACCATTCATGTGGCCATTCTGTAGTTTTCCATATGGTGTTACATATAGAATGCAACGCCTACTTCTCCAGTATTTTTTAGGACTTCTGCTGGTATTCCATCAACGCCCACAGCTTTATTGTTTTTTAAATAATTAATAGCTTCTACTTCGCTTTTTAGTATGTCTTGTTCTATTTCTAATTCTGTCAGCGGTTGTGAGATTGCCAGTGTTCGTTCATCATCATGATAATATAAAGATCGGCAATAATTTCTCCATACTTCCGCTACTTCTTTCTTTTCTGTTCTAATAATACCTTTTTCATCTTCAATCATCCAATTCCTAGTTTGAAAATCACGTGATAATAGTTTTACTTTTTTGTACAAATCCTTTGGTTCCACATTCTCCGCGTGGGATTGGATTTCTTTACATATATTTTTGATGTACGTATTTTTATCATTTTTACAACTTTTTGAAATTTGTCGATTTATTAATTTTGTTATATCTGCGTTGTACTGTCCATTTTCCTTCATTTCTTTTCGGTTGTTAATAAGTTTCATAGTTTCTTCAGACAGCCATGGTTTTTTATTCAATGATTGCTGATTCTGTCTTTGTGTTTCCTTATATGTCTTCTTTATGATATTTTTCATTTTATCCCACTGTTGTTGTGCTGATAAGTTTACTGCGTTCGTTATTGTTCTTGTTTCAAGTGCTGTTACAAAGGCTTTGGGATCATTGATCACCAATCTCTGTGCTTGCTGCTGCTTCCTAGGAGCTTTCAGTTTTCCCTGTATTTCCATTATTATTAATCTGTGGTCAGAACCGCACTCAGCTCCAGGTCGAACAATAACATTCTTACAACATGACTTCCATCTATTTGAGATCATGAAATAATCTATTTGATTTCTATGCCGATTTCCAGGGGAGATCCATGTGTTCAATCTTCTATGGTGATGTTGGAAGATCGTATTCGCTATCATCAGTTTATTTTCAATTGCAAATTCTATGAGGCGCTCACCCCTTTCATTACGTGTTCCCACTCCAAATTTTCCGACTACATGTTTTAAATGTTTGTCTGCACATGTTGCTCCAACCTTTGCATTTAGATCGCTCATCACAATTACCATTTCATTTCTCGGTATTCTATTGATTTCTTCTTGAACATCGGTATAGAACTTTTCTACCTTCTCATCTTTCGAAACATTTGTTGGTGCATACACCTGTATTAAATTGACTGTTATTGGTCTTGTATTTATTCTTAGTGCGATTACTCGATCGCTTTTAGTTCTATACCCCGTAACTAAACTACACAGTCGTTTATTTACTAGTATTGCTACGCCATTTCTACTTTTGTTAACATTACGCGAACAAAATACGATATTATGAGTCGTTTCAAAATGACCGGTTTGACGATAATGTGTTTCGGCAATTCCACATATATCTACTCCATATCTTCTTAATTCTGGTTCTTGAAGACCTCTGACATTCCAAGTTCCCAAATTGAATTTTGCCTTTGTAAATCTCCCAGTCGCACATTTTCCATATGGAAGCTGGGAGTCTCTGTCCATATGGCCGGTCACATACTTTACATCCTGACCCCGGTATTCAGGACGCCGATTGCCTTTCGGATCGCATGGCGTGATATTTTTTATTGAATCGTCTGTCATCTTGATGTTCTTGGGAAAGTTACTCAGGTGGTTTCCCGTTGCCTGCCTGAGGATTTTCTGTCAGGGTTTACTCCCTTAGCCTTTGGGTAAACACCCTCACCGCAAGGCAGTGGTTTGTTACTGAGGAGGTAACATTTGTTAGGCTTTTACGGCGACCTAAACACGCCGAGGGAGAGACAGTCAGAAGATTTGTGCAGACTTTTATTGGCCAGTTCCTCAAGCTCGCCATCTGCATCCTCGTGTCTCTTACCCTGTCACTACTGGAATCACCTGCCTGAGGCTTTCCACCAGTAGCCGCTCTTGGTCCGCGACTGCTTATTTGACTAATGTCTAATTCGCAGCTAACCTACATATCTGTAGGCCGTTCCACTATCCGCCACCTGTGGACGCGCCCTATACCAGTTAGAGCTCTGGTCCCCAGAAGGTACAAAGTACCCCCTGGGGGGATACATATATATATATAATGTATGGATTTATGTAGTATAAATTTTGTATGTAGATTTTTGTATTTTTCAATAACGAGTTTATGCATTTTTAATGTGTAAAAAAGTTTTTAAAATAAATTCCTGCAATTTACGGAGAAATGTACAAATTTGAAATAATTAACATAAATAGTACATATTCAAATTAACCTAAAATTTATTTCATTCAATACTTGGCAATATAGTGTATAATGTGACGTTATCTCCCTGTTTCACAATTTTGATCGACTGATACCCATACATTGTTCAGAGACGACCGCCCTTATCGAACTTAGTTACTTTCCTTCACCAGTTATAACTATAAGAAATTTCATAACGACGATTTTAAAATTATATTTCTGAATTTAAAATGTAAAATTAATTCAAATTCTAAAAATTCAAAAATAACCAATACTTAGGTAAATTGATTTTTTTAAAAAAAAAAAAAAAAAAAAAAAAAAAAAAAAAAAAACTTTATCCTTAAAAATTTTTATTAGATAACCGCGTATATATATGTGATTGAGTGTAACGTGTGGTAATGTAGGGTACTACTTCTTCGTATATATACTCAGTATACCGGTGATGATACAATAACCGGTATTCAGGTTACCTGAGTTTAGTATAGCTTGTTAAAAACTGTCAAACCCAATTATTATTATTATTATTATTACTGTTATTATATATACCGCTTGAATTATAAAACAGTGATGTAACGTATTTATCGTGTAGTTCATACAAAAAAATAATAATAATAATAATAATAAAAATATTTTCAAGTTGTTTTTTGTATTTGTGTGTTTGTTCCTTCCTATCCTCCGGGATGAATTAAGTTGACAGTATCGTTTATTTGATCAATTTCTTGTAATCTGCAATTCATTGATTCCGGCGTTTTTTAATTATATATGTATATACAAAACGTGTTTATATATATTTGCCCGGATAATTTTTAATAAAAACCTGTACTGGAAATTTATTCCTGCAAACGATCGATTTTATTAATGTATTGATTTCGTTATAAAATACGACATCAGTATAAATATATATATATATATATATATATATATGTATTATATATACTTATGTATGTATGTATTTATATATAATGTGATATATCGAGGAACAAGTATAGTATTCATTACCATTCGTTTAATGGCGTGTCAATATGTGTTGTATATATACATGTATATAAGACGTACCAAAATGAACGTGTTCTATCACCAGCAAGAATCTTGACTCGTGTTTAAATTTAAAAAAAAAAAAATGAAAACAGGACATTAAATAAATATGGCCGCTTACCTGTAGATTTATTTAGATAGAGTGTTCACCCCGATATTATCCGTTATTTAATTGATAAACCAATCACGAATAATGAATATTTGTTCGTATGTCACATCTGTTAACTGGCTTTCAACGACCTCCGTATCTGTTTTAATTCTACTTATCGATCAGTTTTGGGGGAATCTATGTACATATTGGAATATTATAATTCGTCGGTAGTCAGATATATATATAAATGTATGTGTGTACGCATTTTTTATCTGGTATATATTACTTTTGATTCTAAATTTTTTCGGTACTAGTTCCGAATCATTTTTTTTTCGTAATTAATACAAAAACGCTATAAAACGATAATTCATGTAGCATTTAGTTCTATGATTTATATTATTATGATTATTATCCTTATTATTAATATAAAATTTCTCCTTGAAGTGACATCTTCTCTCAAGGAGGTTGCGCATCTATAATGTTAACTGTTTGTCATCTTGTTTCCCTCGCTGCATTAATTATATCGTATGCTTGATTGATTCCATAAATTGGTCGTAATATATTCCAACCTCTTCACTTTTCTGGTCGCCTTCGCAATAATCTTGTCTTACACTATCAACATGAATTAAGTCTTCCTTCCGTAATTTATGGCCGATATATTTTTTCTTCCTCCGCTCGATATTTTTAACAACAGATAGACAGTTGGTTTACATTACATCTATCTAATACTTTTTTGTTTGAAACGAAATCTGTCCATAAGATTCTGAGTAATCTTCTGTAAGTCCACATTTAAAAAAATAATTTTCAACGAATTATTGGAAAATTTATCAGCGTTATACGTGAATGAACAATTTAATTTACAGAACTTTTCTTTTCTGTCTTACAATAGACAACTGCACGGTAAAAAAGAACGGACTTTCAATGAACGACTTGTACTTATATATATATATATATATATATATATATATATATATATATATATATATATATATATATTCATTTATAATAGCACATTTAAATCTTGATATACCGTATATAATATATAATACGTATATATATATATATATATATGCGTTTGTGCGTGTGTTTAAATTGCACTGTTGTAATTAAATTACGATAATATACTATTTGATGCGTCCTGTTGTTTATGCGCGCCTGCCTAGATGCACTAGTGAATTTGTGTAAAGGTTGTATCGAATTTTTGAATATAATTAAATGTAATACTGTGCGCAATGATGTGGATGATTAGGCGTTTTATGCGAAAGGGACTACGGGAAATGATATTAAAAAGAGAAAAAAAAACAAGACAAATACCACCTGCGACAACAGATAAAGATAGGTATGTGGAATATGCGAGGTCTTAAGCAAACGGGAGAACTTCGCATTGTGGAAAATTAACTTGCTAAAGAAAATATTATGATTTGTGGTCTGTCGAAAGCACACTGGAATGGTTCAAGACAATGTGCACTTCTGGTTCGGTTAACTCTTCACATTGTGTGGTTGTATTTGTCGTCCATAAAGATATGACTAAATTTTGAGGAATATGTAGCCATAAGGGACCAAATAATCAGACTGGCACTTAACTGCAAATCATGTAATTTACAAATTATACGGATGTATATACTCACATGTGACGCTGATAATTAAGTACTTATGATATACTAAGAACCAGGAATAACGCTAAAAAAAAAAAAAAAAAAAAAAATAGTGATCGTAACAGAAGATTTAATGCAAAAATAGGATAACATTAGAAGATGCGTTGGTAAATTTGAACTAGGTAACAGAAATTCAAGAAGGGGATCTGTTACTACAGTTTACAATGGGTGACGATTTTGCTGTGAGTATGTTTAAAACCTACCCGACTTCGATAATATTGATACAAATCTAATTTGGCAAGAAACGAGGAAATATATACAGACTACTGTAGGATGTAATACAAGGAAAGATACAATCCAACGACAACACTGGATATCGAATGGGACATTAAATCTGATAGAAGAAAGAAGAGAAATAAAAAGGATACACCCGTAACAACGGGGACAAAGAATGATAGAAATTAACAATCGGGACAACATGCGGAAAAGATAAAAAAAAGTTATCAACATATGTGCGGAAATACAAAAACATGCAGAAAGAAATGGATATAATGATTTATATAAAGGAATCAAGCAATAGGAAATGCTAACTGATATTGTAACGGATCCGTTTATGATTGCAGATGTTTAGAAAAAATATTGCCAAAAGATATTCACATATAAAGACGCAAACAACATTGCAGAAGGCGAGATTGATAATATTGATCTAGAACCATCAATACTATTTTTATTTATTTATTACACGACCGCGATGCCAATTTGGCTTAGTCATTCGTGGAGTACAATCTTAAATATAGATTATATTATTTCCAATAGGCTTTCTCATAGCACAATTCACATAATTAACGAACGACTTACAGTTAGGTAAGTTTAAACCGTTCCCACCATTCAGAATTAGTTCATTATCAACACCATAACCATTTAACTTATATTTTAAACGCGCATCAATAGTATACAATCAAGAAATGACAAACTGTATCGGGAACGTCTAATGTGCAAAATTTACAAATACTCGAGGACGTAATTTTAAAACGCTCCCGATATATCCCGAAGCTATACCAGTTATCGACTGATATAAAAATTTAACTTTAATAATTTCTTTAATTTAATTTTTTCCTTAATATCTTTTAATAATCTATATGTCAATCTACCATTACCCTGACTGTTCCCCTAACTTGCCGTATATTTAAAATTATTGTTGCGACGAGACTTTTAAAATTCCTAATATTAACAATATTATCATATTTTAAATATATATTAACTTTTTCCTTAAATTGATCTAGAATACAATAGTGAGTTATAAAAACGATAATCTGAACATTTTAAATTCAGATAACAACGCAGCTTGATACATACTTAAATCAGCCGGTAATATTCCAGTAACAACTGGAGCCCGTCGAAACAGTTCTATATAGAGAACCAAAACTCGGCAGTAATTTTCTGCGGGCTTTTAGAATTTTATTCGCGACAGAAACATTTATATGATTAATATATATGATGGAACAGTAGTTGAAAATAGCTCGTATAATTATAAACAATAACTCTATTATTGTAATTAACCGCGCCTATGTTAGGCTGAATCGATGATAATAATAATATATAAAATATTTTATTTACTTTATCGATTACGTAATCTATTTGTTTATTAAATTTAAGTTTATAGTCTAAGATTACTCGTCGATATTTAAAGTGCTTAACAATAGGAATACATTTACCACAAAGTAATTTACTTAAACTAAGCTTTTTTTTGTTATTTGCTTTATCATCATAACTGTCTTATTAATTGAGAATTCAAGACCGCATTGAAGAAACAAATTTTCAAGTATCTTACAAATAATTCTAACCTTATCAATTTCGGTAGCGCTATACAGGTTAACTACAGCGCACAAGTCATCAGTAAAGATGGAAAATTTTGCACTGTTAACGCGCACAAAAAATTTCAATTTGATTACGAATATACGAATACGATATATTCCACAGGGTCAGCCCTAGAACGGGGAACCCTGTGGCATTCCCCAAAAAATATTGCGCATAATAATGCTGTTTTCAGATTTAATTACGGCAACTCTGTTAAATAATTGCGAAATAGTTCAACCAAATTAGAATTGACATTATAAGTTTGTAATATTTGAACTATCTTAGAATGTTTGCAATTATCAAATGCGCCGTTGACATCGAACGTGATTATAACGCTAAATAAAATTTTGCTTTTAGCTAGTTCAATTTTATCAACCAGTTTTTTAACAGCCATTTCTGTTGAACAAAAACGTCTAAAACCAAACTGATTTTCGTGTATGTTTTAAGTATATCCGGTAATTTTACATTGATAAATTTTTTCGAAGACTTTTCCAATACAGTTTAGCAATGTTATGGACCGATAACTATTAAATGTAATATTTTTTTTAGGTTTATTTAATAATTTAATTTCGGTCGTTTTCCACGCGTCAGGAAAAACTTTTAAACAGAGGCATTTTTCAAAAAGAATAATCTTTATCGTGTATAATTTTAACCACCGTGTTAGAAATTTTATCTGACGGAGTTGCTTTTCGAGTATAAAATACTATAAGAATTGAATTTTAAAAGGCGATACAGAAATTAAAAACAGAAACTGCAGTACCAGATGGCATCATCTAAAGTCCATGGATAAATTTGGAATTGATATTTTGTATAAATTATGCAAAATATATATAAAAAAAAAATGACCTAATGACTGGTGTCTTACTTCACTTACATCGATATATAAGAAAGGATAATGCGACCGGATCATCAGTGCAAGACTGTTAATAGAAAAAATTCTATTATTTAATGTGACGACGTATGTATTTTATAGACTTAATTCGGAGAAATTATGGACTATATTTGAATATATGGGAACACGTAAACACCTTATAAATTTACAATTGTACGGAAATAACTCAGTTGTTGTTATCTAACTTTAGGTTAGACAACGGTGTGAGACAAGGATAAGAATTTCTGCTGTCGCCATTGTTTAATATCTGTACAGAATATATTATGCATGGAACGATGATATTTCAGTAGGTGGCGAAGTAATTTACTATATGCTGACGATATTGTCATTATCAGTAGTTTCAAAGAAAATCTAGTAAACTTCGTAGAAAGACTCGAAAATTAATGTAAAAACTACGGACAGCTTGTAAATCGATTCAAAACTAAAATTATGATAGTAGAAATAAGATGGACGCGACGTCGTTGATAATTTTATATACCTTAACTCGATATTAACTAATAGTGAAAATTGTCTACCGAACATAAAGCGCGGACTAAAATACAACAATATCGCTTAACACAAAACTGTATTAAACTGCTTAGTTTTCCCGATTGCCTTTTATGTATGCGAAACATGGTCCGTCACGGCTGAAAAAATTGATAGAATAAAAGGATTTTAAAGCTAGGTATAGAAAATTGTTAAGAATATCATGGAAGGACCATTAAACCAATGACTACGTTTTCAACATACTTCATATACTTATAAGACAAATAAGGAAAAGACATTTTTTGGGATTTTTTGTACACGTGGCGCGAGATACAAATTCCATACAACGCCAAAAAAGTACTGGAAAAATGAATAGAAAGAGGGCTAAAGGAAGACCAAGAACAGGCTGGGTTGACCGATTAAAATCATTAATCGGTTTGAACCTACACGAGGCATTAATAACTGTCCGAGATAGATCATCACGATGTCATACGCAGCAATTTCATAACACCACTACACCCTCTCCATGGTTCAAGGAAGAAGAAGAAGATATATATGTATTTATATAGAAAAAGGAAGGGATATGACTACGATTCATTTGGTATCATATATTAATCAATCGATAGTTTGAAACATAGTTGACGGTATTTATACAGAATTTAAATAATTCTCTTTTGTTATATAAGTTACAGTGTTATGCGAAGTATTCTGTTTATTATTATTTAAATGGCATCTACGCTCTTCTAGTTATAACGCGACATTTAATCGCTGTGGCGTTTCAATGATTGATCTTATCCGTGACTTTGGGGCTAGCTTTAATTTTAAATTTCTTCTCTTCGATGCTGATGGCCTTTAAATTTACTCAATTTACCCACACCTGTTGAACCTTATTAGGTGAAGTCGTGGAAATAATTCATTCACCTTTTAGTTTAGTGTCCGTAATATTCCTTCTTACGTTGTGCTACGAATGGAGTAGCGATTTTAAAGGAATGATCTCGGTACATATATATATAAAATATTATTCGCATCTCCTGTTCAGGGGTTTGCATTCATATCATACTATATTTAGTATGTGCCGATCACTGGCTTTTCTTATAATTTCAGCCGTCATGAAGCGGTACGTTCAAAGTGATCAATTAGAGCCTTTGCCTTCTTATTATTGGTTTTGATGGTAGTTTCCCTTATGAGCAATACGTCTTCTCTGTTCTGATGAGGTGTATATATATATATATATAGAAAATTACCTTAAATTTTCAACTCGTATCGATCGTATTATAGGGTAATGTTTATCGAAGTTAAAGATTTATTATACAAAATTCTTGTACATATAATATATATATATATATTTCTTTATTCTCAACAATTAGAATATATCGTATAGGATCTGTATTACGATGAATGTGTTAGTTTAATTGAGAATGTTAGTCGACAGTTTCGTCTATTTGGTATTATAAATTCTTACGCTTCTAAATTTATACTATACATGTATTTTTTAATCGTTTATCGTAAATATTCATATTTTTCATTGCGATATAAATCGAATAACGGTTTAATTTAATTTTATTTTATTTTTAATTTGCTTTAATCGGATGTTTTTCTTTTTTTTTTAATTTTGTTTTTTTTTTCTTACATTCCACAGTATTGTATTAATTTTTATGCGGATTCGTAGTATAATTGGCGTCAGCTGATAGTGTGGATTCAGAAATTGACAAATAATTAAATAAATATTTAGGTGAATAATGCTGTAAATTAATTAAATAGGTAGATTTGCTGATAGATGAATATTTTGTCAAGATCCCGAATGAATATATATAATAATAAGAATAATCGTCCTCTGAAAATAATAATGTCTTTAATTTTATTCGTAAATCTGTGGATGTTGATATTTGTTCCTGATCCATCGTTTAGTTGTTGGTGGTCATTTGGTGATTTCATATTGTATTTCTTTCTTTATCTCTTCTCTCATATATACACATATATATATATATATATATATATATATATATATATATGTGTGTGTGTGTGTGTGTGTGTGTGTGTGTGTGTGTGTAGAACGTATAATTGACTAGATTTAGCAGATTACGCCTTATGGCCACCCGTTATCCGAATAATAATAGTTCGTAAGAGAGATAAATCGAGGCTTTACAACGTAATTGTCTAGGTGAATTATCTTCTTGTTCCGTGGCGATAGGCGTAGTATTCAACGTCCGCGTATTGCCCTCTATAATCAACTTCAACAACGTTTAAACAAATAATTATTTATTTCCTCGGCTATGCAACTACGTTTCTCTGAGACCGATTATTATTATTATTATACATCCTTATGACCTTTTTGCCGTTCTTTGATTTTTTTTTTAGGTTTTTAATCTGCATCTATATAACTACAGTCGCTCCATCTTTACCTCGTCAGGTTCTTTTACGTCAACGTTTTTACTCCTGTTTTCAATTACCCGCAATTTTCGCTTCAACTTCTCCAGACCTCCCGTATAAACAAACATCATCGGTCATCCCTTTCACCTACTACGCCGTATGTGTGTGTGTGTGTGCGTACTACTAGCGTAAATTTTAATCGATAGTTAACTTTATCGAAAACTATTACGACCCGTTTCGATTCTAAACTAAACGAAGTCGACGGCTAATTTTCGTACGTTGAACTTTCGACCGCGCGTTTCGTAGACTATTATTAATTATCGTTAACTGAAATCGGCCGATGGACACGATTAGAATAAAGACATTCGTCTACTACCGCACACCTTGCGGAATAACGTACAAAAATCTTGTAGTCTAATTTGCCTTTTTCAGTTGATGTTATTTTACCGCGATTAATCTCTTTACAGTTTTCTTATATTAAACGATTAATACGATTGCGGTTACACTTAGCGTACATTCGGAATGTAAGAAAATCATCAGTTTGTATCGATCTATTTAAATTCGAGACATATTGTGATTCAAAATAAAATTATGCCACGACGTTTAATTCAGCACCAGATTTATATATACGCGTTATCATCGGGACCAATCGAAATTGTCCTCGACAATTTTTTTTTTTTTTTAATATATCACTTTATTTTTTCGAATATTTGTTTTTTTAATAATATTTATATCTATATATTAACTCGTAATTTCCTATATCTGTTTCGTTTATTTACTATTTAAACGTTCATTAACTATAACAAATTTAATAAACTAAGCGATTAATGTTTTAATCTCTTAATAATACATCAATCACAGAATTTATGTCTGTGTAAAATCCTATACGAAAATAATAATATTAGTGGGTAATCAAAAAATTCATTTAAAAAAATAATAATAATAAAAAGGAAATAATTTTTTGTCGTAAATCGGTTACTATGATAATACTTATTATTGCAAGCGTTCGTTACTTAAATTAATTATGTACGATTTAGTTAATTTAATTGATACATATGTATATATATATATATATATATATATATATATATATATATATATATATATATATATATATCATAAATCACACCATTTTATTTAAAAAAAGAAAAAAAGATGGAAAGACAAAATGTAGAGAAAATGAAATATATATTATGTATATGTGTGTGTGACTTTTGGGTTGTACACCCGTATATACTACGACGCTCGTCGTATGTTCACCTCAAAATAAAAAATATATTAAAAAAGGAAAAAAATAAATTTATAAAATAAAAATTATATATATATATATATATTTAATAGATTTACTCGTATTCATTAATATAATAGTACATGTATCAGAAAAATCGCTCGATGCAAACACTATATAAGTTAATTAGCAATTTATGAAATATGAAATAATATGAGAGTAATTGAATACCCCAAGAAAATTATTAATATATGAAGTAAGTAGCAGATTTCTTGCAATCATCTCTACTCTTGCTAATAAACCCCGAATCATCTGCCTTGAAGACTTACGAGAAAAAGTGCATCACAAAAATATAGATTTTAAAAGTAGTTACATCGAAATTCGGAAGATTCGGACTTGTTTCCGCTCTGCCTTAAAGACCCACGACGAAGGCGCGTAAGAAAAAAAGCTTCTAAACTAAAGTCTGGGATTCGGATTTATCTGTATTGTCCCTTAAAGAACGACAAGGTAGATGTGCAGGTATTCCGAACAATCAGAACTTACAAAATAATCAACTTTCTGACCTGAGGAGATAGAATGATAAGTAAGTGACATTGTAAAAAGAAGTCAGCAAGTACATTAAAATGGTAGATTACTGAAGCCATTACTAGGTATAATGAAAAAGAACACAAACCAGGTTATTTTGATTCTCACGATTATATACATCCATCAATAGTACATATGTGTGTATATATATGTGTGTGTGTGTGTGTATGTATGTATGTATGTACGTACACATGTATTTATATAATATATTACAATTTTATTCGTCAAAAGAAAAACAAAATTTTTTCATTTTTGATTAACGTAAAAAAGTATTTAAATTTATACTATTAAAAAAAAAATATTTCGATTTGTAATTACCCAATTAACATAAAGGAGTTATTCGTCTACTATTCAAAATTTTCAGTTTATTCATTTTCCTTAACTAATCTTACGTCGACAAAATAAAATTATTATTCTTATAGTTTTTGATTTCATGTAACAAATTTTTCATCGATATTTTCGTACGTAATTATTAACGTACTTAAATTTCATACGTGTGATTATTATGAAATTATTCATTTATACTAACAGCATCGTGATTAATTTCCGCGAATAAATAAATAAATAGGTAGAAAATATTTAAAGGGAAAAGAGAGGAGAGTACAGGGGAAAATAAAAAAAAGAATATTTAAAAAAAGAGGAAGACGAGAAAAAGTAGATACGAAGAGATAAAATTAAGAAAATAGACCAAGAAAGAAAGACAAATCATATAAAATTTTAATATATTAGGGTCCAAAGAAAAATGATCGAAGTCCATATGTGTTACCTGCGCATTAAGGTCCTCGTAATGCATACATACATACATACATATATATATATATATATATATATATATATATATATATATATATATAATGTTGAATATATTGGAGAGTACTGATTTTATAAATTATAAACTAAACAAATTTATTGTGTATGCTTGAAAATGACGTAACTGTCGAAAAGCTTTGTAACCGTGTTATATTTTTGGGGGTTTATTATATATATATATATATATATATATATATATATATATATATATATATATATATATATGTATGTATGTATGTATATTAATTGAAAATGTCCGGAATATCTGTTAGGCATGTTTATGTATAACGTATGCCCCCTATTTTAGGTGTACGTCTTTATTATTTCCGTTTTCTGTTTTATAATTTTTGCGATTGTCTTCCGTTGGAAATATGTATATACATTTTGAAAAGTATTAAATTCAGTTCTACTTCACTCTGAGAATTAACTTTAATTTTCTTACTAGTATACCAAAAACGAATTTTTCATTGTTTTACAGTGAATATAACACATCCGAACTGGTTGGATGTGTTTTTTTTTCATTTTCTTTTAGCCGTATCTAACTTATAATCATGTCGCAATTGGAATGTGCCATCTGTCGTGTCCTGTTGCTTATAGAACATAACTAGAAATTTATATATAAATATCTCTCTCTCTCTCTCTCTCTCTCTATATATATATATATATATATATATATATATATATATATATATATACACGTGTGTATGTCACATACGTATATATATATGTACGTATAAATAATCCGAATGCACATTTTGTAAACTAACTCCAAAGAGGATAAATCATTTCGGCGGTGTGTATCCGAACTTGTTATCTGACGACAACAAGTTCGAATAGAACGACCTCTAGACGATTGAAATCTCTGTCCGATTTAAAATAGTTGGAAAATAAGTTTTCCATAAAGTCCTTCATCGTACGATAATCTCGGTCGTATATGGGAAATATAATATACACAGCCCTTCCCGTGGAGTTATGTATTTATGATATATATATATATATATATATATATATATATATATATATATAATTTGCAACAATAGTAGTAGTGTATTTTAGGAAGGTGTGTGTTAAAAAGGATAAGATCTCATTTTTGACGGTTGTTAATGTCGATGTATTTAATCGGGCGTACCATTGGCGCCAACAGTCGGTCACCAATTCGAATAAGAAATGATCCGTCTGCAATCTATAGCGATCTTTTCTTCTAGTTTACACGCGAACGGTTAATCAGAAAAGATCTAGATCATCCCCGACTGCTGTTTGTATCATTGCGTACGTTTCTTGTTTCTTTTTGATTTAAAATTTTTTTCTGTTCAAATTCGAACTCTGTAATTTCTATAGAACGGATAGACGTGAAGTATATCTAGTCGCAAAAACTAGTTATCTAGTTTTTTGTTTTTTGTTTATTTATTAAATTGCTAATTTACATCTAGCTAATGCTATTTAGTAAGTTTTATGATTATTTATGCATAATGTGTCATGAGAAGCATCCCATCCAGTGATGGGTACTTAAGTATAATTTTACATATTAATAGTATTCATATTAAATCCAGTGGTTTCGTTCTGTTGAGTCTGCGGATAACGAGTGAGTTGTCTAGTAAGGAGATCGCCATATGATTAGGGTGGTTCTCTAGCCGGACGGCATATTTTTTAGCAACTATTGCTATTTCTTCCTTTGCAGTTTTCACTTTGAGATCTTCGTGTAGTGTAAGATTTGTTATATACCACGGAGCGTCGACAATAGTCCGAAGGATTTTGTTTTGAACTCTCTGAAAAATAGCAATATTACTTTTCTTGGCACAACCCCATAATTGGCAGTCGTATCGCCAAACTGGTTTCAAAACTTGGTTATATAAAAGCAGTTTATTATCAGTAGCGTCTCTGCCTAGTAGCCAAAACATTTGTTTCCGTTTAATGTTTAGTTAATTACGCTTTTTTATTATATGTTTTTTCCATGTTAGGTGCTTGTCCAAATTTAAACCAAGATATTTTACTTCCTCTTTTTGTGGGATTGTAACACCATTCATAATTATCTGTCCAGTTGGCAGATTTCTTCTGTTAGTAAATATTACTCTAGCTGATTTATCTTCATTAATCTTTATTTTCTACGTTTTAAACCATATTTCGATTTTCGTTACTGCTTCTTGCAGGTTTTTACGTGCCTCTACGGCAGATACGTCTGAACAGAGAATTGCTGTATCATCAGCGAAGGTTTTTGATTAGGGTACGGTAACTTTCAATGCCATTTAATTTTACTTCTACTCGGTTATCAGTTAGCGATCTTGGAATAACGCGAGATCTGCATCTTCCTTCACGCTATTTTCGTAAGTTTCCAAGCCAGTATATCTGTTATTATTACGCCTGGATATCTTTTTTTTCAAGTTGTTCAGATGAGATGCTTCTAACATATTCCCTCTGTATTTTTCTGTTATTTTTGACCGCCTGCCAGCTGTGATCTTTTTCTTGCTCGATTTCAGTTAGCATTGTTTCTTGTAGTGGATAATTTTCCTCCGTTGTAATAGGCGATAGAATATTTGTGTAAACAGGTTTCGTTTCATGCGAGCCTGCCATCACCCGTGTTATTAGTATAGTTAGTATATCGTTTATACGTGGAATTTTATCACCTGATTGGGAAGTATACAGCGATGTTGATGGTATCATCAGTAGCAACAACGTGCGTTGACTGCGTATGTACGATTGGTTTACGGTTGCGTAGCGGAGACCGAGATAGCGGCATAAATAATTTACCGATAAGAATATACCGCCTATTGGCGTTTCGAATTATTGCGTTAAAACTAATCTGAGCGCGTATAATAGATAAATGAACACGACCAACACAAACGCGAACCACTTATCGAAATCTAAGAATCCGTTATCTAGTAAGTGTAATAACAGAAGTATAACGGATGTGTTGACTGCTCAAGACAGATCGGATTGGAAAAGAATAGCGGGCCAAAGGAAGAAGAAGAAACGGATGTTAGAGGAAGAGTAGAACACGCTAAACGAGCATTTAGTAATAACAAACAAAAAAAAAAGGTAAAATTAAGAATAACACGATACGAACGAATAGTGATACTAATAGGAACGCCCTGAAGAAGTTTTTAAATACATTTGTTCGGAGGAATACTCATGAAAATAAGAGCTCGGGATTTCAAATAAACTTTTTCCAGCGGTTATGCAGATCCGGGCCAGAATGACAACAAAAAAAACATCCCGGATAGAAAATAAAACTACGAAATTCTTGAAATTAGAATACAAGGAAAAAAAGGTTTATTTTAAATCATATCGATTCGCGAAAAATAAAACCTTCGTGAGAGCATGCAATTAAAACATATAATGGACAAGACAAAATTATAACTCGAAAGCACCAAATACAGACTGAGGACGTTTATAATGGATATTTTCGTATACACCGATTGAATACAATACAAAAGAATGTCCAGGAGTTCGGACGATGGCTAAGATTATAGGAAATTTTCAAAATTGAATTTATTTATATTTTATATATATATATATATATATATATATATATATATATATGTTTGTGTGTGTGCATGTGTGTCTGTGAAGTCTTAGATTTGTTTGTAACAATAATATTTTCGATTATAAATAAAAAATTAGATGAGACAATATGAAAAAATTCGGACAATTGGCTAAAATTACAGAGAATTTTCTTTAATGAACCTTTTATTTACATACATACATATATATATATAATATATATATTGTATGTATGTATGTGTGTTTGTAACGTATTAAAATTTCTTTGTATCAATTATTTTCGATTGCATATATATTTTTAACGTCTTATTATAGCCTTTTCTTCTTTCAATATTTTTGAAATGGTAGTTGTTATTCCGAATTTCATCGCATTCACATTGACCACCTTGGGTCATCTCTCACCTGTATAGATTGAATTTTGTACACGCTATTCCATTTCTAATTTGATTTAATGTTTCCCATAAGTTCTAATTCAAGTCTTTGCCAGCTGGAAGTATATTGAGTCTTTCGATCCTGTTTGGATTCCTCGGCTCTTCGGCTGCCCGTCAGCTTTTTCTATATTTCAGCCGTTTATTAGCAAGTTCCGTGTAGCCATAAAACGGACGACGATTGCCATGAAATGTTTTACATTTTTTTTTCTTGGTTGCCACACGCCATCAGATATTCAGCAGTGCGATATTACTTCATATAAATGTCCTATTTATTTTGATCTTAGGTAACTCGTAACTATTTTGTATGCTTCATTAAGGGCAATATAAATTCTTTTAGCGTGTGCGGAACGATTTCACATGTGACATACAAATACTACTCTCAGCAAGGTACATATGCAGATTTATACCGTCAATTTTTTATTACATATTATCTTTTAGTATATATATATGTGTGTGTGTGTATATATATATATATATATATATATATATATATATATATATATATATATATGTATATGTATATGTATATGTATATATATAATGGACATTAGTGACTCCACCCAGGGCGGTATAAGTCTTATTAGATATTTTATTTGTTTATACCTATTTCAGTATCTGAAAATCTTTACAGTCTTGTTATATATATATAGAAAATTTAGTAATTTTAAGTAGATTTTTGTTGCTTATTTTTTAAATCTTTAATTATTTTGTCGTCTGTTATTATTTGTATTTAAAAATAAACATATTTATTATTTTAAAAAAACGTTTTCTTCTATCAGTTCTCGTGCTACCCGAAATTAAAATTTACGACGTTCCCGTAGCCAAATTGTGAATGTTCTTAAGGATGTAGTCTTAATTAGTGTAGCCATCCAAGTAAATATGCGAAAAATATAAAATTATCAGAAAAAACGAATTTTTCAAAAAATAAACTGGAATTTGTATTTTATTTCGAAATTTCAGTCGAAAATTTTAAGCCTTACGATAGCGTGTAATTTATTGTCCGATTTTATTCTTCGATTCCTTTTCAATATTATGCGCGTTAATAAGGAAAAACTTAATTATAACGAAAATTTTTGTAAGCACAGGAAATGGTTTTTTTAAGGTGTTCATTATCAGTAATGTGGAAAGGTTTTTAAATAGATAAGTTCTACTGATGTGGAAAATATATCTTGTTTTTTTTTTTTTTATTTGTTTATTTAATATAATAATTCTACGGCTATATTGAAGTAATAGATGAAAAAAATTAATGATAAAAATATCCGTCGGGTGAATGAAAGTCTGTGTGCATAGGAATAAAACTACTATATCAAAAATAAATTAACATCCCACTGGAAAAAAGGTCTGACGTGCGTACGAGCAGTTGAAATAAGGCTTTCTTCCTATCATCCCCTTCACACACGGATATTATATATATATATTTATATATAAAACATACATATATATTAGCTGTCATCTGATTGTTTAGTAGTTTAATATCCTGTAGGGAACACTGTCAAAAAATAAATAAAACTTAATCTTTTTTTTAGACTAAAACATACACGGTGATTTTGTTAGAGACCTTATCGTCGTGATAATGATGAATAATTTCATAATTTTTCTAATACTAGGCTGGGACCTAAAGACTATACGATCCAAGCCGTTTTTGGCTACTTTTTGGAACACAGGAAAAACAAACATATAGGTCACGGTCGTCACCCGCTGCGAGTTATTACCAGCAAGCGGTTGATTAATGGAGAAACAAACTACTTTGAAATGAAATAACAATTATGGTAGTTATAAAAAAACAAAACAAAAAACATATGTAGGATACATGATCATCATTTGACAGAAGATCGGAAATGAAATGAGATATAAATAAATTAATTTCTTATTATAGGTGACTATAATTGTTCACAGGGTGTTTTTCGTTGGATATGAAAATTTCAAAATTATTTTACTCTTCGATTTGATAGTAAAACTTTTTTCGCATTACGTCCTCCATTTAAAAAAATTTTACGTTTTCAACAAGATGCCATTAAAAGCTTCAAATTATATATATATATATTCTTTACTTCCAAAGAAATTAAATGTAATTTGTGTGTGCGTGTGTTGCAATGGCTTCCGTTAGAAGTTTTTCATCAGAATAATAACACTTAATTATCACGGAGAAGGCAATGGTGTGTCATTTCTATATAACATAATATCTGCTGGTACTTGTAATTATGGCTCGTATACTAGATCATTTTGTATATAGAAATAACAGTCACAGTATTCGGCAATGAATAATACCAGGTTAATTTTTTCTTCAATGCTATCAGTAAAACAGGAAAATGTTTGAAAAATTTGTCTGCACCTTTTGATTTCATTTTCTCGGATTTTATTAAACTGTATTCTCTTTGTGATTGTTAGACAACAACGTATGTAAATTCAAACAACCGAATCACGTATTAAGAATGCAGAAAAAGTGGATATTATGTATACGATAAGTATAGTAAAAGTTAAAAAGGTTAAAAAAGTTCTATCAAGCCGAAAGTTAGTATGAGATCGCCTAAACCATTTTCATTAACCTAAAGATTGATATCGAACCGACCAAGTAACGCTTTCTGAACAAGCCAATGACCGTTTGATTTACAGTTGTCTCGTCGCAATGTCTTTACTTCCTAACAAGCTGGTATTATTTACATCGACCAAGTAGATGGGTAGGCGAATTGACTAAACGTCTTTTTCCCGCTAAAAGTTCTTGTGTCTGATTAGATTCGAACCCAGATTATGCAAACTGAATGCGAAACAATTACTTTACTGCTACGCCAAAGGTCTGTATATATGTATATATATATAAAATACTTATATATATTCCAGTATTAGACTTTTTTTTCGACTAAAAGATAACCTATGAAACCTTGTACTATAATTGCTAATCGAGCGAAATATTCCAAAAATTATTTACATTATCTGGTTATATGAGATTGAATATGCCCCTTATCAAACTTTTTTTTATTTCTGAAAGTCTTCAGACTTTGTCATTTATTTCTGTTCTCGAGTTCTTCTATTGAAGTTTCTTCCGAGCTTGTTTCCGATACTTTTAATTTTTGTTAACTTTCAGTTCGTATAATTTCTAAAAGGTTAACCTGCCTGCTCGAGACTATTTGCTAACGTAAATGTACTCGCATTTTAGATAGATCTGTGTATTTTGTTTTGTATGTAGCTTAGTTTTATATATATTTGTATGTGTGCATATTGGATGTTGGATGTTTAGTTTTTCGATATTTTTGGGGAAAATGAATTGTATAATGAATATTAAAAGTATTGTTCAAAAGGAAAAGTTGTATTTTTATGTAGGAACGGGTGGATTGATACGAGGTCGATAAGATTGGAATTTAGAATTGTACAATAAAATATGAGATTACAGTCTAATTCGACTGAGTAAAATCTAATTAAGACGTATCATTACTGGTAGTTGTCAAAAATCGGTATGACGCAAGTTTTTGGAATATGAATTTCAATTTTATTTTTTGTTTTTTGCAGTTATGATTAAAAATTTATTACGTATAAATGTGGTTAGTTGAGCGAATGGAGTAGAGTAAAAAAAGCTTTGATATATAAAAAGTATGTGTTTTGAAACAGGCGTTAATTAGCAATGGCGAAATGTTATCCAGTCCACAAGATGTTTTTTTTTTTTACTTTGAGTTCTAGAATGTTAATGTAGCACTTAGTGAATCTGTTATTAGCAGTTTTCATATTTCTAGGGTTTATAGACTGGTGAAGTGTATATTATTTATATCATGCACGGAACACTGTGTGATTCCTAACTCCCCTACCAAACGTATAGCTTAAAATATTTTTTCCCTATGTTTTGTTTAAGGAATTACTCATTAATAAGCATAGTGGAAAAGAAATATACAGTGCATTTTATTACTTTTTTCCAGAGTTCTAACGATTTTTCTATCTAGGTTATTATATAATAGTAACCACATTCATAGTGATAATCTTGAGGAATGTCGCAATATTATCGAATTATCAAAATCACACATATTCGCGCATATATATATATATATTTGTGTGTGTGTATGTGTGCATATATAATATTATATGAATAGTTTCCAAAATGTTCGCATTAAGCACGTGGTGTATACAGTATGGATATAAGTGAGTGACAGAACGTTAGTTGTTTCTTGTTTTTTTTTTTTTTTTTTTTTTTTGTAAAATCATGTTTTTTCAGAACATATATTTAGATACGAATCATCATACTATTAAAAACCATTACACACGTAACTATAACTATTATAATCGTGCAGAACTCCGTTTCATGAATTTCCGGCGATATAATCAAAAATGCCAGTTCCGACACATATCAGAACGAAACTTCTTTAATAGTTCTTTAGAAATAAATTTTGTATTTTTTCGTTAGAATAATTTTTCAAATACATTTCCGGAAGATCTAATACCTTAAATCGAAACGGTTCCTGAAATATAGAAATAAATTATATTTTAAGCTTAACATTCAAGCGGTATATGCGATCGAGCTGAAATTTTCAATGTACGTTGAAATAAGTATCGGAAAAAACATCGAATTTCCGAAATTTTATGTAGAACGCTGTGTCGCGGGCAGAAATTTCATAATTTGTAATTTCCATACAGGCCGTTTTCGATTACCTCTTAAGTTACAGGTATGCACTAAATTTCATTGAAAACATTAGAGCCAGTTTGGTGATATATATATTATACAAATTCATTTATATGGTTGAGTAGCTTAGATTTATCCATGTTCAATGTTAAAATACTATTTGAAACTTTAATTACATTTTTTATTAATACCGATAAAATTAACGTTATCTACTGGATTTTTCTTTTTTTGCAAATCGAATGAAACAGATGCAATGTGTATGTGTGTATGAGCATGTATATATATATGTGTGTGTGTAGTGATTGATTCTGATTACTACTGTAATCCACACGTCGTAGGATATGTGCAAAAATTTGAGTTATTCGTGACCAGCGTACAAGAATTAATAAGGCAAGTCTATTTATATCGTTGTATAAAGATTGCTCTGTTCCCGTTTCTAGCAACGTTTGTCCTCTTGTAATATCCAATGCCTCGTTCTGAATTGTAATCACCTTTGAACGACCACCGACAACTACACTGTGTGTATTCAGCGAAGATTATTACGATATAATTTATTTTTTTTTAAACCATCCAAATACTTATTACGAATATAAACAAGTCCATTCCCTTATTGCCTATACTTCTTTTTAAAATTTCCCTCCAGTTGTTTATAATGGTTATTATTAGGACTATTATCGACCACTACAAAACTTTACTATTGCCGTATTCAACTGCTTCGCCATTATGTATAACAATGAAATGAGAATGATTCTACATCGTTTAATATATCTTTTTTCTATTCTACATCTCCCGTTCGAGTTTTTTTTTTTTTTTTTTTTTTTTTTTTTTTTGGAAACCGCTCTAAGCGTATCGATGTTTTATAATAGCGATTATATTTCTCTGATCAGTTGCCGACTTAATTCAATACGTCTTTTTGTATTGTAAGCTCTCTCTATGCTCATCGCGGCTTCTTTGAAGATTTTCACTTCATTATATCCGTTTCTATCTTGCGCGTATTTCAAAACCTACGACTGCCACTTTTCTTAGTTTTTAGCTCGTTATTTGTGATTAAGATTAACTATAGAATTTATTTACTCTTTCAGTTTACGCGAACATATTCATTCGGCCGTCGATTTAGTGATTTTGTTAAAACACTAAAAATTTTCTCCGATTAAACAAATTTCCTCGTTTAAACCGATCGGTATTTGAATTAGTATTGATTGTTAGTTTTTCTAATTTACAAATTTAAACGTCTTCATAACGATGATAATGATTAATATCGTTATTATTTATCATCGGTCGTTTATTGTTATGACTGTTATTATTATTATTATTATTATTTTTGTAGATGTTCAATCGAACTTATTTCTTATACAGGGCTCAATATTCTCGCATATTAACATATGCATATATATATATATATATATATATAACCAAAAATGAGTTAGAATCATTAAAAAAAAATTCAAATCACGGTCTGTTTAACCATTATCAAGTGAATATAAAAATATAAATTATAAAAATATATACAAAAATATAAAAATATGAAATACGCAATTTACAAAAATTATCGAAGTAGTATAATGTGATAGTGAATGTGATAAACAACGCAATCAGCAATATACAATTTATACATAAACAATAACATAATGGAAAATAAAATAATAATAACTTGCAACAGTATGAAATTTATACATAAACAGTAATACAATAGTAGTTTATGTGTAAATTTTATATTGTTGGATGTTTTTTTTTTTAATTTTTATTTTATTTACTATTGATTTATTGTTTATATGTAAATTTCATATTATTGATTGTTGATTATGTTGTTTACCACATTAACTATTAAATTATTTGATGGTAATTTTTGTAAATTGTGTGTTCTATATTTTTATGAAATGGTATATATTTTTATAATTTATATTTTTTTATTTACTCGATAACGGCTTAACAGCTGAAAAGCTTTAGTATAGTCACTTTAACTTTTTTTGTTGTTAATTTTTATTTTATTTTTTTATTTTTTAAAAACTACATTGCAAACTTTTCGATCTATGTGTATATATATATATATATATATATATATATATATATATATATATATATCCTATGTACACTTATTAATATTGTATTTTTTTTTTTACAAGAAATAGAATGCATAGTTCTTTCGTTGAATTTTTTCGTGCCAGATCAAACAATTTACATCTGTATTTTGATATATTTTTTTTAATTATTTGATCAATAATCGTCGCGTATAAGTAAAGAAACAACTGTGTATTGATCGTAATTAGATATATTACATTATTAGCTTACAAAAAGGAAAAAAAAAGTAAATATAATGTGAAGAATTTCTTTTCATTTAATAGTAACAAAACCGTCACTCCATTTTAGGAGAGATCGCAAGCGATAGAAAAATGTACTCAAAATTAATTAATTCTTAGCAGTAATCAGTGTGACAACGATGTAGCCTCAATTATTATTACGTGTAGTATTAAATTTAGTTGCTCTTCAATGATACAATTCTTTACTGTATTAAAATATATATCACACAACTAATTTTAGCGCATAATTATGTGTGACCAGAACATTAGGCGTAACTTATGTTTTTATTTTAAATATAAAATTTGATAATTACAACAAAAAATTAGTAACAAACAAAATATTTAACGGAATATAATATAAATTCACAGACATATTCATTAATTACTTTATTGCATTAATCATTGTCCAGCATCTTATATTTTGTATGTGTAATATCCTCCATCTAACGTTTTTCGATTTTTGCGTAATTTGTCAGTCCAATTAGTCTTCACACACACATATATATATATATATATATATATATATATATATATATATATAATAAATTAGGATGTGAATAGAATGTTGCTAAATTTATGTTAAATTGTTGATTTGACTCTTCCAGCTTTTAAAGCTAATAACACGGAATTTAATTAATTATTTAAATTTATATCGCGTCGCAACCTCAACAATATTAATGAAAATTAAATGTGAAAAGTATTAACGAAACTAAATAAATTTTACGGCTGTCTAATGGATTCTCGAATTATATTACGCTGTTTTTTTGTTTCCTTTTTATTTTTACTTATTTATTTATTTATGTTGATTTTTCATTTATTGTTATTATTGTTATTAATATTTTATTGTAATTTTCTTTATTATTACGTACGAATATGTAGATTATTCTTTAATATAAAGTTGGCAAACTCTGAATTCGATTGTACGGTAGTTTACCATCCTGGCAACGCCATTCGTATTATTTTAGAAATTTATGCTCGAATAACAAATAATAGCATTCGTACTACGAGCACGTATATATATATATATATATATATATATATATATATATATCACGATAATAATAACCATAATGGGATAGTTACAATGATGATAATCATTAATGATGATCATTTTCTTCTGGTTGAACGGTCGGTGGACTGCATCTTCGAAATAGACTAGTAAGCTTAGTAAGATGTCAAGAAAAAGGGCACTTTTAAAAAATGATAAATATACTAGCAGGTGCTGGTTGAAACGGGGAATCGGGACGAATGTGTCTTATTTTCCAAGCCATCAGAGCGGAAATGCGGCCATCAAATACCCCACGCCGTTGTTCGCCATAAACTTGTTATATTATTCGTCTTTAAATATACTTTATCCCCTCTCTCGTTGTGTTAGCTTTTTTTTTTTTCAATTTTTAGGCCTACGTTGTTGGTTGACTTTTAGTTTACTTTTTGTTTTACATATTCAGTCAAAAATTTGACAAAAAAAAATAAATAAATAAAAGTTAAAGGGACGAAAATGATTTATATTAAACTACTTACTAAATAACGAAAAATAAATATATTTATATATCGAATTACGGAATACAGCCTAGAACATTTCATTTTGAAATAACGTCAAAATTTAATTCGATTAAGTATTAAATTCGACACTAGTATTAGTCGGTTCCTCGATTTAAGATTTCTCAATTATGTTTTTTGTTTACTTAGTTTCCGCTAATTATAGCCTGGATCGCGTCGTTAATTTTGTTATCATCAAGATCGGGGAATAATAATAACGATAGCGATGACATTGATATTGATATTGATAATGAAACTAATGATTATAATAACGTTAATAATGGAAGAAGAAGAAGTAACGTACATTTGTTTCTGTTTTAAAATGTTCATTCAAATCATCTGTAACGGAAAAATATGATTATTTCTGTCCTCTATTCCAAAACGACCAATGATATTTCCGTCGTGCATTAAAATCACCATGGAAATAATATCACCATATCTAGCTTGCATCATTCCCTCTTCAAATTCTTCATCGAATTCTTCTAATTCTTCATCTTTGCATCGGCTGGTTGGTGCATACTACACTTGACATATTAAGTTTCTAAGTTTCTGTTACAGTAATGTAATAGGAAAATAATATTAAGAATAAACGACAATTTATGTATCTTGTTTCAAAAAATTATCGCGCACTCTCTAGTAGAGTAGGACAGACAATTCCGGTTGCTTTGGAAATGAGCTACAAAGAAAAAAGTTTTTCTTTTGTTCCACTTACCAGTCACCACCATATGATTGGACGGTTGATCAACTAGCGTCCAATTACCATGGACAGATTGGACACGGTCGATCAGCCAGCATTCACGGTAGAGCATTCTTTTTCGAAATTGGATTCGTACACGGCTACATTTCGCGACTTCTAAGGAAAAGACAAAGTTTCGCATTATTTCCTAAAACATACTTTTCATTTATAAGTAAAAAACTTCGGGCGGACTGAAAAAGAAACCTTAAACTCGTGTAGAATCTCACTAAACACTAAAGTTTTGCTATCCAGTCAAGTACGAGTTGCTCCGCTCGTATGCGCCCTATTAAATTTATCGAATATTAAGGCGAATACTTCAAGATCTGAACCAATAATTCTTATTCGTTAGACTATAGCGTCCAATGAGACTACGGAAAGTAGAGTCAAATGGAAGCGACGAAAATCTTTATGTAATCCAAACCGATCGTCGCTGTATGGGCGAGAGTTACTGCAGCGGTAGACGGATGATTGTCGTCCCTAAAACGTATCTTTTCCCCGTTGTCATATATTATAAAATTTTGACATCAAATTATAAATTTCAAACCGGTGTTTATTATGCAATACTGCTACTTGCGTTAGGTGTAGATAATTTTCAATATATTTATATAAATGTTTTTTAAAATTGAGATTAACCATTAGAGGAAAACATTTTGTTGTCGTTAAAATTTCGTGCACCATAATATCGTAACTGAAAAGGTTAAGACTAAAACAAACTGTCAGGATTGCAGTAAATATGTGAAAAGGAAATATTTATATTTTTTTTTCCAAACTCGATTAATACCGACTTTCTCGTATAAGTTTGTGAAGTAACATACACATCACTGTAGTGCATTGTATTACAATCTACATTAGTTAAACGATACTCGAATATAGACTTTTTTTTTTCGATAGTAATAATTTTGGTGTAAATTTTTAAAATTGTTAGAAATATTTTTCGGCATCTTATTCGCGAGTCTTGTCATCTGCTTATGTTTAAGTATATGCGTATGTACTTACATATGTGTGTGTGCAGGTTCGCATGTAATGCATTGTGTACGCTTGCATATTTCTTATACTTATTCAAATTATTACTAATTATGTTCAAGCTATGTAATTAGCCTTCAAATTATGTGATTTACTCGGCTAAGTAGCCGAGGATAAAATATTGTATGTATTAAATTAGATTTCCGTACCACGTATGAGGAACAAAGTTGTACACACTGAGAACAGCTAATAATAATTTACATTCTAATTTGTAATAAATACGTTAATTACGAGGTTCTACTGTTCTGTACGCATTATACGTTTTAGCTCAAAAATGTATATATAAAAAAAAAAAATGTACTTCATTAACATACGCTATAAATACGTTAATTACGAGGTTCTACTGTTCTGTACGCATTATACGTTTTAGCTCAAAAATGTATATATAAAAAAAAAAAATGTACTTCATTAACATACGCTATAAATACGTTAATTACGAGGTTCTACTGTTCTGTACGCATTATACGTTTTAGCTCAAAAATGTATATATAAAAAAAAAAAAAATGTACTTCATTAACATACGCTATATTTAGATCATTACGGAAAGTTAAATTAGATCATATTTTGGTGAAGATGTGATAATACAAAGTATTTTCAATTATTATTGCTATATTTTAAATAAGTTGCTTTTGCATGCAGTTCCATCTGATTTAATTCTACATTATTATTTTTTTAAATACTGCTCCTGAAAAAGTATAGCCGCTTTATTTCTGCAATCTTAGATCTAAACTAAATAAGCGGTATTCATAAATAGCGTAACATGCGTAGAGGGATAGCCCACTAAACTCTGCTAATTATATTAATCGGTAACGACCAATTGATGAGGTTCGATACGCTTCAGCATTCTGAGATCCAAATTAGTAGACAAAACTGCCAATGCCTCCGGATTCGGACGGTATGAAATCCGTTTCTAATGCTGCCGAGCATAATCATTACCTTGTTTATTGAGCGCGTCATTTCGTTAAAACCAGCGAGCATTAGTGATCAGCCGAAGAAATTTATTTTGAGCTGTTTGGATTACTTTTCGATTCGATGCAAATAAATTTTCCTTTTTGAAGTGAGGCTTAAAATTGATTTCCTGCCTAGAAGAGGATACGACAATCTGGTTCGGGTAAGAATAGTTTTTCTGAAACCGTCGTGTTAGCTTTTGATAATAATAATATTAACAATATGGAAAGTTAATGTATAATTTTTCTTGCATCGAATTACGTGGGAGATAAATGTATTTTTATAAAGGGTGTATTACTAGAATAAAACCTGTCCATACACACACATACAGTCATATATATATATATTATTAGTACGAATCACATCAGCTATAAATTTTAATGTCATGGTTCGTGGTAATATTAGGAACAGCTTCTCATCATTTAAGTATACTATAATCAATATTAATGTGTCGCCTAATTATTATAATTATTATATGTATTTTTGTGTCATTTTTTTTATTTTTTTATTTTTTTTTTAACCTTATAATAACAGTTCTTAAGCTCGATTCAATTTATATGTAGTCTTCAGGCTTCGAATTCTTGGAAATTGCCGTTACTACTTTCGTGGCTAGTGAGGTATCCACTATTCTCATATACTGCTGCAAGGCCGGAGACACGGATGAGAAGATTCAGATTAGAAGTGAAAGGCCGAATGATTGCATGAATCGAGAAACACGATGTTCTCGAATTCAGTGATTCATTCAAAGTCGTTGGCAGAATTTAGTGCGCAGAGAAGCTGTGATTAGTACAATTAATTAGGTGATCTAACTTTATTGCTCTTAATTTATTGGTAATTTGCATACCCGCCCAGAGAGACAGCCACTTATGATTTAATTGACGGGATATTCATTTCGAAGCATCTACACGCCGAATGGCAAAATTTGAATGAACAAAACGTGTGCTGCTTGTTTGGCAGTCCACTATTATTACAGGCGCAATATATAATATATCTGAATTCTTAATCAATATAATGATCGAACTAATGCTGAATATGATCTGTAAGTATTTAAAAAGAATCCGATTTACACGTCTAATCGCCGCTAGGTTTCATCTTTTCATCCGGTAACTAATATACTTAAACGAGTTTTCGTCTGTAATTAAAATCGTCCAGGAATATCTTCGAAATAATACGAACGATGAAAACATATTTAATTAATAGAAATAATTAACCGGAGTTGCCTAAATACCGCCATTACTACTAATTAAATTGAAAATAAGGCGGCGTTAATTGATTAAAATTAATCACAAGCAACACTCTATGTAATTCGAGATAAAAATCAAACTTACTTCGGATATATAAATGCTCGAACGCGTGTTGGTTCACATTATTTCGATGTACAGCCTACATCGAAATTACTATGATTATGATGATGATGATTATTGTTATATTAACGTTTGGATACGATAACTGTTACTCCATCGTCGGAGTTGATCGAATTGCTGCAGTGGTACTAGTGAAAGCGAGAAATTTTCAATAATCTACGAATAACATAATTGAAAATAAATTTAATCGGTGTATATAAAACGAAATATCCCTCTGATCTGAAAGGGTTATTACCTCGAGGCTCTTTACTTTATGAATTTTTTTCATCATCATTAAGTGCGTCTCCGTATCAGAGGTAAGCGACTACTTACCCTACACGTGTTTTGTTTGAATATGTAAGTATCGTACATGGCAATCGTAATATGGTGTTATCTTAGACACACACACACCCGGGAGAACTAAAATCGCGTTGTTGTCACGCCGCAATATAGCTCCGCGTGTTTTTTTTTTTTTAGTGTACCATATTATTACTAACGCCCATATGATGTTGTGCGAGGTGGTTTGCCATTGCCTTCCATGCGTTAATAATATTAGGATTATTTATATTCTGATGATAATTTTTACATCGCCGAACGTATTCGAACTCGGTACCTTCCGTATAGAAGTCCGTGCTCTAGAGCCTATGCCGACGACATTAAGTGTTTTACGTTGAATTATGCATTTCGGCGTACTACAGTAATTAAAATACCTTTATTTCTCGATCGATACTCCGCAGTTAAAATGCCAGGTGTTTACATATAGAGTAGAAAATGACTCAAAGACGTTTAACCTAATTTCCATAGATACTTTCTTTGAGGTTCGAGGTGTTACATATAAAGTAGAAAATTACTCAATGATGCGAAATATAAAATAATATTTTCCGTACAATACTAATTTTAAGGCGACTCCAGAAATTCTTTTAAGTACGCAGGAATAATTTTAGAATCGACATATTGATGAAAACTAAAACGTCATATATGGTAAGCTTTGACGGAAAGGCTTAAATTTAAGGGCGGCCAGCATAATGTTTAATACACGGTAGACCGTCGGTTTAATTAACCAGCTGAAAACGTGCAATAAAACACGAATTCGGAAAATCGAAGATAAGTTCAAAGAGAACAAGACCAACTACGTATTATGCGTATGTTTTATATATTATAACGTGTTTACAGTACGTTAAATTCGGGAGAAATATTTGTTGATATGTGTGTACACATTATATACACACACACATATATATATATATGTTTGCGTGTGTGTGTTAATGCGGGAAGCAAAAAGTATTCGCTGAATTTACCGAACGGATGTTATGTCTGTACTCGTTCACTTGATTAAGGGATGCTGACGTTTCTCATAAATCTCAATAAAAACACTCATCCCACCGATACAGTGTAGACTCACCCTCTTCACAAACGACACTCGACTGGGTCCCTATTCGTAGGTAATCAAATTTAGATTTCGGCTTAATCCCGAGACCATCTACAGAGTAACCTTCTCCACCATGCCCGAAAAAAAAGTCTTAAGAGTTTCCTATCTGTCTATCTCTGTATCTGCTACTAATCTAGTTTTATACTCAACTTTTATTTTCTTTCACCCATTTCTCTGCGTATGTATATATGTACATATGTGTGATGCTGGTAACGGTGCAATTTGTGTTAGTTTCTATACTAATGATTTGTTTCACTTAGGGTGAATTTGGACATGATGGACGATTTCGTTAGATTCTTTTCACTTGTACGCTTTAATATCTTTTATCTCTACGACGTTTGTATCGTTCTAACAACGCGTCCTCGATTTAAGTCCGTTTTATTTTCTCCTTTACCGGTTATTATTTTTACGTCTTTTACTCGGTACACCGGTGTGCGTCATTACGTGTTTGTATGTGTGTATATACGTGTACTTGTTATAATCGAAGATGATTGGTAGCCGGCGGTTGGTCTTAATGATGAATGTATAAGTAGGAACAAATGAAATTACTTATTTATTGTTTTTTTTTTTTTTTCTTCAACGCGCCTGGATAAGTGTCCCAATTTTTTTTTTTTTTTGTTCTAACCGGATCAGTTACAAATCTCCATAAAATTACTGTAGCATGTAAAACAATTGTTTAAGTTTCCACAAGTGTAGATACGAGTTTCAGTCTGAATGTAAAGAAATAGACGCGGGGTTAAAGGTATACGCTGAATCAAAAAACGCTTTTGAAAACTGGAAAAGATGGGAGCTTGATATCGTTACAACGGACCAGTCTTTGGACAATACTAATGATGATGATGATGATGATGATGATATAATAAAAATCAATTATATATATATAATACATATATGTAGGCTTATATATGTATGTGTGTGTATGATGCTTCTATTCTATATTAGTGTTTTTTATGTCGCTTCTGCCTGATCTTAGTGTGTATTATATATATATATATGTCTGTTTATGTGTGTGTGTATAATTTGCATAGTGAGTAATTGTAATGAAAATATTCGCAAACCATAGAGTGACATTACAGTTTTATGTATTAGTATAGATAAGTTAATTCATACTTATATTAAGTATCACATTGGGTGATCTGTGAACGCACCCCCACTAATATATATGTATATATTATAATACAAGTACTCTAAACAATATGGAAATACATACGTGCGTGCGTATATATGGTACCTAGGCGACGCAATGTTACTGGCTATTTTTTTTTTTTGTTTTTTGTTTTTTGTTTTTAATTTATAAAATCGTGTTTTTTTTTTGGAAAATATATTTACATTCGAATCGCATTCATTAAGAAACATTATAAACATAACTATAACTACTTTGATGTTGTTGAATTTCTTAATTATAACAAAAAAACGTCAGCTTTGACAAATATCAATGGTAATGTTCCTGTCGGAATGAAGTTCGCAATTTTTCTATGGGATTCTCTTACTTAAAATAATTCTTTCATATATTAAAAAATATTTCCGGAGGATCCGATACCTTAAATCGAAGCGATACCCATTTAATAAGATAAGATTCTTATATTTTTATGTGAATATTTCGGATGTCCTTACCAATTTCCATTAACCTTAGTTTTCTTTTTATTGATTTTCATGCCATATTTTAACATGACCAAATTTAGTTTATTAATCATTTTGTGTAGCGTTCTGGGGCTGCCTGCTAATACCACTTGATCATTAGCAAACTTAATTTCTTGTATACGCTTACCACCTATTCTCTACTAATCATTTCTGCGAACACGTTAAATAGTTCCGGTGAAAGCAGGCACCCTTGTCTAACTCCATTCTTTACGCTCACGTCTTGAGTTGTATTATCATTGAATTTTATTCTCACGCTCTGTTTATTGTAGAGATTATAGATTGCTGTAACTATATTCCTCGGGCATCCTATTCTATTTAGTAGAAGAAAAGGAGCTTGCCACGGTACTTTATCGAAGGCCTTTTCCATGCCAATAAAAGACACATATAAACATCTTCCATGGTTAATCATACGCTCTCCTATTATACGGAGCTTCACAAGTGCATACCTAGTCGACTGTCCTTTTCTAAATCCGAATTGTGTTTCTTTCACATATTGATCCAACTGTCGTTTCAAACGTTTTTTAATTATTTTAAGTGTTATTTTAGATGCGTGCGGTATTAAACAAGTAGTTCTAAAATTACTACAGTGTCGTGCGGCTCTTGTTTTTGGTTTTGGCACTGTAATTGACTGACAATATTCTTCGGCGGGCCATACACCCTCCTTTATCATATTTTGGTTTATATTAAGTAAAACATTCTTTAGCTTTTGGCCGCTGGCTTTCCACTACTACGTCGGAATGTTATCTACTCCTGCCGCCTTGTTGTTGGGAAACTGCTGTATTGCCATATCCAACTCATTTAGTAACACCGCGTCCCTTACATCTTCCTGTTTATAGGAGCTTTCAAAATTCCATTTTACCAATAAAAAATTGACAAAAGTCGTCCGATCGGTTGAAGCAACGAAAGTTTAAAATGAAGCTAACTTCGTTTTTCCCCTTTCAAAGGGACCTTGTTAATAAATGATGATCGTTATTTGCGGCGAATTTTGAAAAATCCATTACATTGCAATTTTGAATAATACCTTCTCTCGATTATTATTATTATTATTAATATCTCCTTCATCCCGTTAGAAATTTACCTGTATATACTTGGACCATCTGCTTTTGATGTTGACGCTCCCAAATACTGTTCTTTGCTGCAAGTAATTTTCTAACTAGTTTAAAAATGAAATATGTAACCTTCTTACCTCTGTCTACTATATATATGTTTACTTCGGTTAAGCTTTTATCATAAAAACTGTCGCTGTTGTTGGTAAAAACCTACTCGGAACACTTAACCAAATTGTCGTACTATATAAAAGTGTAATACACGCCGGAAATAGTTTACAACGCTCTGGGGTCCTCTAACATATTAGCACCGTACACACACACACACACACGCAGTATTCCATTCTTTTGGTAATTTCTTCCTTCTCTATTTTCAGTTCCTTGTCGTTTATACAAGTTCGCGTGGGTATACTAAGTACTGTTGAACCCTGTTTAGTTTCTCATTTTTGTCTTTCTAATGGATTCTGCGAATCTTGTTCGTCAGCATCTGCTTAATGGATTTGTATATTTTTACCCTCCCGTATATATATATATATATAATAAAAATGTGTACATGCATACGTTTATACGTATATACATATCATTTCTAAATAGATATTTCAAACTTAATCAAATCAGAAATTTAACTTCCTGTCTTAGTTCACGTGATTGGTAATCCTTTAATGACGATGTACACTCAGGAAACTTACTAATGCCTATTTCTGAATCCATGCTGGTGAATTTTTTAGTTCACATTCGCTATTAATCATAAAAAGTGTTTTCTTTCTTCGACCGTAATTTATAATCGTCGTCCGTGTCTCATTCGTTGTAGTTACCGTTTTGTATTTTCATTTTTTGAAACTATTATCTACTGTTAAACTATATTTCAGTTATTAGATTATTAATTGACTGGTTAATCGTTGCTTTAGAGTTCACGACATTTGATGATAGTGTTGAATAATTACTTATTACCGAAATATTCATTATTATTATTATTATTAATAATAATACGAATTATCGGGTAATTTTGTTTCTCGATTGCAGTTTGCACAAATACATGTATACACTTATTGTGTATGTGTACATAACACACAATATGTGCATGTAAGTATATATCCTTATCATACCTATAAAGTATTTTTATTGCTTCGATTTAGTAATTTGAATTATCCTGTAACTTTGTTTCTCAGTCGCTATTTTGCCAAATGACGCACTCTAAAAACGCACACAATATACACACACACACATATATATATATATATTTGTGTGTGGATACATGTATATGTGTATATATATAAATATGTTAAATTGTCCCGCATATATTAAAAAACTATAATAAAAATTATTAAATAATGAAACGAAAAATTTAAATTATTTCCATTTAAAGATGAATCTTTAGAATCTTGTATAAAGTAACGTTAACTCGAGATCACTGAACGTACAAAACTATTAGAAAACTGAAAACGTCAATAACACAATTTTCTCCCCTAATGGAAACTTGATTTTTGGTAATTATCGATTAAAACAGCCTTTTCATTGTTCATATTAAATTCCATCATCGTCTGCAAGTGAAGTTAAAGCCGCATTTCGTGCATTAAAAAGAAAAATAATATCTGGTTATGATCAAATAACTAGTAAGATCCTAAAGGAAATTCTACGTAAGGTAATTGTGGTAATCATTTATAACGGAGACCTTGACCTAAATTATTTCCTTTTCCTATGTGAAAGTTTCGCAGTTAGTAATGATTCCCAAGCTTGGTAAGGTTCCTGTTCGTCATATCGTATAGACTAATATATCTTTTGCCTGTATTATCAAAATTGTTCGAAGAAATATTATCCAGAGTCAGATCACTAATTTAAGAAAATAGTTGAATTCCCGATCGTCAACTTGGTTTTGTTCCGGAACATGCAACGCTGGAGCAGGTTTATCGAATTGTTAAATAGACTGGAGGAAAAAAGAGTATATGCTGGTATATATTACACATGCGTTCGACCCGATTTCACCCAGTAGGTCTACTGTACATGATTAAATCTGTGCTATCTCACTCTATCAAATCATATACTGAATGGCAATGCTTTCACGTGTTCATATATTGTACTTGTTGTACACTGCAAAATTTCCTTTAACTGCGGAAGTGCAAGTTGCGACATATGCGAATGATATTGTTATTTTAATATATCATCATGATGAGACTACAAGACAAATTGTTTCCAACATTGTCAAAAAATGATGTAAAAAATAAATTGGAATAAAACTGTTCATATAATCCGTACAAAAATACCTATATCTCTTATCCATATTAATCTTTAATGGTTAAACTCTTGCTCATAGTGTAAATATTTATGTGTATATTTAGATAGAGGACTAACATGGAGGAAAAAATTGTATTGGTTAACTAGCAGAAGATCAAAACGTAGCCTTCAAAATAAAGTGCTACTACACTATATAATTTATACGTACATGCATATTTTGTATATGTATATATATATATAATCATCCGTGAGTCGTGTCACCTCATGCATGGGTATCGTGACCATGATCTGTCACACGGCTGATCAGGCTGCGCCAACAAATGCGGTCGCATGCGATATTTACACAATCGTGGAAAGTACGGCCAGTTACACGACCACGCTCTTTTCTACCAGCTACTACACCTTGAACGAACAGCGCCTCCATGTTTTAGGTTCTAGCTACGAAAGATTTATAACACCGCCGCTACACAGAGATCTGATAAGTTACTCATATTAAGAGATTGGATGAACATTTCTGCTGCAGTTCTCTGAACCGATTTTGATTTATCTGTATAAATAAGTAAACTCTTAAACTCATCGTGTGAAGCGAAATTACACATATCTTGCAAGTATGATTGAAAAAATCAGTGATTCAAAAGCAATGTGGAACATTGAAACCATCTGTAGGGAATCCCCTAGTTCACTTCTAAAATACGATTAATTTTTTTGTTAACCAGACTAATTAATTCTTTCTAATCGTTCTTAGTATCTCGTAAATCAAAAGGTGTGTCCAACGGCCAATCTATAAGGTTTTTTTTTTTTTTTTGTTTTTTTTTTGACGTCTTCGCTGGGAGAAAGTTTAATGGAACGAAGTCGAGCTATTTCATTTCCCAACAACTGTGTAGAAACCAAATAAAAGATTTATACGTCGAGCAATTCAGAGTTAATTCGCCGAATAAACGTAAGTTTTAAATCTCGAAAGGAAGTTGGTCGGACGTTGATTTATAAAGTGATTCCGTCGTCAAATGACACATTATTTATTTTAAGACGACGCTTACCTTTAAGAATAGGTCATTAATACACAACTCTATAGGTATACGCGCCTATATACCAGTATATAATGACGTGTATGTGTGTATATAATTAAGTTTGCATATATTTAACATTAGTACGGATGATTTAGTTAACAATAAACGGTCTACGGTCGATTCTTGTATATACTTGTTTGTTTTAAAGCAACCATCGGAATATATATATATATATATATATTTCAAGAATGGGAAGTACAGTGAGTGAGTGAATAAAAATGTTAACCAACATGTGCTTGAAACAACACAGTATATGATATGGTAATGTAGGCACGCTTGAGATGCATTTTCCTTTTAAATAAAAACGGAATGTAATTAGACCAAAAATGAGGCAGCTGTCTTCGCCTTATTTTTTCGCTTCGAAATAATATTTCTTCAAATTATCGTCTCATCCATTTTAAAAATCTGCTGGTATTCTGGGTGCGCATGTATTATATATATATATATATATATATATATATATATATATATCGTTCTATTGATCTTCTAGACGATCTACATACACGTGTTTTTGTTTACACATTACATGATACCCGCTCATTCACACGTGTATAAATTTTTTTGTTGACTTGAGGTGACAAGAATATATACAGTAGTGTATCCGCCGTTTTAATACACATATATATATGTATATATATATATATATATATATATATATATAATGAAAATAAATTTAAAAATCATTGTATGTAACTGAATAACACGTACTTAGTACACATGTGTAACCAATATAATAACGTAATTTGTGAGGGATCTTATTTATTACGACCTCCTTAAAATTTTCTTTGGGTTTTAATTATGATTATTCGAGCGATATTGGTCTTTGTCGGTACGCGATAATTTGCGACAGATCTTCTCGGCCGCCCGCTTTGCGTTTAATTTTCGTTATATAATGTTCTAAGTTCTTTTTTTTAAAAGTTAATTAATCTTTTTTTGAAGATTGCTCGTTTGGGATAAATAAACGACTATTTTATAAGCCGGCGCACAACAGTAATCATTTGATGTTTTCGTTGGTTGTTTGAAGTATATATATAATATTTTACATATATTTGTCTCGTGTATTCCCTTCCCTCTTTCTCTATCTCTCTCCACACATATACATTATATGTAGTATGTGCGTGTGCGTGAAAGATACAAATTTGATGTTTTCATTATTTTTTTTCTACTTCTGCCAATTCGTTCCTAGCCAAATTGGCTATCTATGAAGGGTATATAATCATCTTCTCTTGTATCGGGAATACATCCATTAATGTATTTAGCCCATCTCCTGAAGAACTTTAGTTTTTTTCAATCGTCTGATTAACGTGACGTCCAGGAAGGGCACCTATATTAGCTCATTGTAGTGTCTGCGTACGCGCATTGCATTACTTCGAGTCCGCTCCCATATTGTTTCGTCGACCATGAACACCTCAAGTTCGCGATAGATAGCTCCATTGATGACGTACCACGGCATTCTGTATATCAGCTTTAAAGTTTTATTTTGAAAGCCTTGTATTATATTTCTATTTGTTTTTTTTTTGCACATCCGAAATTGGTGCAGCATATGTCCACGTTGGATTTATTATTGTATTATATATTAATCATGTTTTCATGTTAACACGGTTCTCTCTATTTAGTTTGTTCGATCATGTGTCTCGTTGTACGTATTTTTGTCGTTTTTTTTTTCATTTTATTCTGAATATTAAAAATATTTTCATTAACGATAAATTGATTTAATAATTTTATAAAGGAAAAATTAGATTAATTAATTATTACTACGACGACGGCTTATATTATTGGGTAATGAACGTACAAGGTCGTTTTGGACGTTAAAGGCGTTAATATTCGACGGTTCTAGATTTTAGCAACAGGAAACACAAATGGAGTATTGAGAGAATTATTTATATATATATATATATATATATATATATATATATATTTATAGTATTGGCGTAAAACGATCATTTACCTCAACTTCCCATACTCAAATCTCCTCATATTTTCTCATTTTTATCTTTCACACACACACACACACACACACACGTATTATTTCGGCCCCTATTCTATCTATCTATCTATATATATATATATATATATATATATATATATATATATATATATATATATATATATATATATATGTATGTATGTATTATATATATATATATATATATATATATATATATATATATAATACATATATATATATATATATATATATTATATATATAATACATACATATATATAATACATATATAGCTATAAACTACAATTGTTTTGTTATTACAAGTAAAAATACATTAGATTATACCGACAGACCGCGGCCTTCGATGCTTTGTTATGACAATAATCGGTGTGTATATACATATCGAAGTCAAGTTACATGTTATTCAACAAAAACTACTTAAAAGTATTAATAGACAACAATTTAAAATTTGATAATAATTTCAACTATATTATAAATAAAATTAGTATAAACTTAGAAGTATATTCGATAAACTATATAATAACAATAATAGAATAAATTATAAGAAGGGATTAATTCTATTTATAAAAGTGTAATGTTGCTTAATATAATATACGGCAGCGTAATATATATATATATATCGATATGCTTAACATAAAATGTTCTCAGAAGAAATTAAAGACTTTTCAGAGAATGGTTGCGGTTAAGTGTATTAAATCATATAGAACGGTTGGCTATATGTCGAGTAATATAATTAAACCACTAATATTTGAAAAAACACATAAATATTTTTTTAATAAAAAATAACGTAAAGATACTCCGCGAATTTAATAATACACAGCATCCCTATTATTTACATGATGGTAAAATATTTAAAACTGTGTTGGATGATCACTATAGTGCGAAATATCAAATGCTTCGGGGAGAATACATTGGTTTAACAAAACAATATTCCCCTAGTATAGACACGATCGATTAAATAACGTAGTATTTATACCAAATTATTTTAACGTACAAAACTGAACGGACATTGTGGTATGTTTAAAGAATATCTATACAAGTATAAAATAGCGTATTCGAGTAAATGTCAAATATTAAATATATACAAGTATAATAGCAAGCGTATATACTACTTTAAGGATGTAACTATAGTAGTACTGATTTTAGTGATAGTTACTCAATTAGTCAATAGGGCATTTATATAACTTTAACGCTTTTTCAGTGGGCTGAATTAAACTATCGAGAAATACATTTACAATTATATGTAATTAATTAATAGCATATATTATACCATTATTGTAAAATAAACTGATTAGAGCTCTATAAACTTAAACGGATGGGCTCTTTTCAGGTTATTACGTATAATTTCGTTGTATTCAATTTTACTATGACATTTATCCCCTATATCGTGTATTACGAACTGGGGTGAAAAAAACAAACAAACCTAATTTAAAATCTGCTATTGTTATGTTTAACTCCTGAAGTACTAAGATATTTGATCTTTAAGCCGTTCACGGTATTCTCAATATTTTTGTTCAGCGTCCATCATTCGTACGCGTATAGAAATATGGACATTACTAATATATTAGCTGGACGGAGTTTTTACGTCGTCTTGGCTATTAAAAATTATTATTTTTAAAGCCTCGACATTGCTGTCTTTGAAATTGCACTACGCATTTTAATTTCTTCGCTGCGTTCTTCTGTATTGGTGGTAAATTTTTCCAAATATATTTACCAACCCCGTTTGTAATTCTACATATTATACGTACATCCTCGTTTATTTCTAATCAAACTTTCAGACTTACGACCTCTATTTTGTTGAAATACTTGAACATTACGTCTACCGATGTGGCAATTATTGCGCTATCATCGGGATGCCTTAAGTTTTTTGTTTTCCCCCGAACTTCACGCCACCAAACCATTCTTTAGAAATAGGTATATATTGAAACAATGTAAATGTTCGCAGAATAAATAAAGGTAAATACGTAATTTATCGTACATTGCTAAATAAGTGTCGAAGTATATGCGAGTTTCGATAACGAATTATCGGGTATTTTGTGATATCCGCCGTGTTTACCAAGCTGATATATGGCGAGCCTAGTCGGGATACTTTGTATCCGTTTTTCACGTTCTAATCGGCTATTCTTTCGGTCGAATGGTCGTCTCCGCTAGTCGTCATTATTGCTCGATATAAGAAATTTCGTCGGGCTTATTAATTGTTGTTTTTTTGTGTACTTTCGTCTGATATATATATATATATATATATATATATATATATATATATATATATATATATATATATATATATATATAAAGATACCTGTAATATTATCGTAGTTAAAAAAAATCGAGCATTTTTATTTATAAAGAAGTTTTTTTTTGTGAAATTCAAATTATCTTTTTTTTTTAGTTTAATTCAGTTTCGATTAATGTAGAATTATTTATTTTAGAAAATTTATCAATTTGCGTATTTGTTAATTGCCATCGTTGTAGCGAATATAGCGAAACGATGAAAATACAGAACAATATAGACGACGTTTTTTTTTATAGCCGCCGGGAGTGGAGTATATTAGTGTGTTCAGTTATTAAAATGGCTTCTTCACCGTATGGTTTTTTGGTCTTCCTTGTGTTAAAGGTTAGTCAAGTCCACAAATAAATAGATGAATATATGTTTTTTAAATTTTACAAAACCAATAAAATGAGAAATTTTACATTGTTTTCTTTTGATTAAGTATAAACTTTGATTAGTGGATTTTTTTTCCTTATTACGAGATGGGCCAAAAGTGTTGAACGATTTTCAGATGCTTCGTAAAAAAAGTCGACACGAGCTAAAATCGTGAAATGAAAATGAAAAGAAATCTAAAAGTATTCAAATCAAATCAAGCTTTATTTTTACTTCCTTATATATAACAGTTTACAATAATATGCTATCGCGCGATAACGCGCTAGTAGCAGCATAAACGATAGAATTATTTTCTTAAATATACGATGTTTATTACGAAGAATAAATGAAACAAACTTATAAAATAATTATGCGATTGTTGATAAAAAACAAAAATAATAAGTATGTTATAAATGTCGCATAAGTGTAATCTAATGTAATTTAGGATACAGGTGTACGTGCGTATAATATTAAGCTAACCCTGGCATGTTCAAATGCATACACACACACACCACACCGCCGTACTCAACATATGCATATACATAAATTTGTAGAAAAACCCTAACGCTAAACGATGTTTTATTTTACTTTTTATTTTTTATGTACCTCATTAAAGGCTGCGACGTTTCTTAAAATTTTTCAAGTCGATTTTTACATACATGGGTAACGTGTTATAAATTACAGCACCTTTATAGATAGTTTGAATTCTGGAGTGACACTTATTGAACTTCGGTATTTGTACCACCCCCTCTCGATTTGATCTCGTAACGTATTCCGTGATGGGCAACATATTGTAAGGATTATTCTTGAAAACATAGTCAAGTAATTGTAATTGGTATATCTCTTGAATATTTAGGATTATGTCATGAATAATTTAAAAAATATATATTTTTTAAATTCTACATCAAGAAGATAGTCACCTTGACGATTGTAACATTCACGCGCTCTTTTTTTATCAACTCTGGCCAGCATGGGCTGATCTTTGGTCGCAATTTGTCTTTGAATGGCACATTTAGAGCCGGTACGGAGGCTTGCCTTCCTCGGATTTTGAGAAAACCTCATAAAAAAAAATACTGCGACGTCAGATCTGGACTACGAGACCACCCGGCGAAATCGGTGTTGCACGAAATTAAACGATTGCCGAATTTTTTACTTAACAATATTCGACGTTGCCCCGTCTTGTTGAAACCGACTGCTCGCGAGTCCAATGCGATTTTTGTTGGAGAGTGGGGCGAAGAAGAACTTGTTTAGCATATGTAAGTAGCGGTTATCATTTAGAGTCACATTCAAGCCGTTCTCTTCAAAGACCAATAATCGTTTTCGCGGACATTGCACACCAGACAGTAACACGAGCGCAATGTATGTGTTTCAAATGAGTAACGTGCGGATTTTCTAGTAATAACGCATATTTTGTTTGTTGACTTGTTCGTTTAAATCGAAGTGATCTTCGTCGCTGAAAAATACGTTACCCAAACTGATGTCTACTTTTTCAAACATGACTGGAAATTTGCCACGAAATTCTAATCTTTTCGTCTTATTCAGCAATTGTTAGGTTAACTGAATTTTATATGAATGAAAATCCACTCTTAATATTCTCCGTACCGTTGTGTTCGTGGCATTTATAAGGTGACCGGTTGGCGACGAATGGATGGATACGGATTTTTATCACGGCAGCGCCCACGGTTTTAATCGTCCCCGGCGTTCTTGATGATGGAGCATGGACTAGTGCGGTTATGTATCATCACACTACCGGCTTCGATAAAATTTTTTACCCATCTTACAATAGACTTTCCACTGGGACGGTTTTCGTGGCGTTTTAATTTAAATTCTTTTTTAAAGGCGCGTTGCGCCACGATTACGCTTTAACCGTTTTTTTACAAAATATTCGACAACAAAAGAACGGTCCATGGTGTTATGGCAACCAAGCTCTGATATTCGCTAAATGGCGTAGTTTTCGGCACCAGATGGCGCTGCAATCATCTTACTTACCTAAATGTTTTTTTTACGAGACATTTGAAAATCATTCAACGCTTTTTGCTCACCCACCCTGTATATATTTTATTTTGTTGTTATAATTCTGTTCGTAGTCCGCGTTCGTAAGTCCTTAGCTAAGTATACAATTAAAACTAATCGACAAACAAGTTAATATATTTACCCTAGTAACCGATAATTGATATATAATATGTATGTGTGTGATGTGTGTGTGTGTGTGTATATAATAATAATCAAGTAGAAACTCCAATTAATATTATGTTTTTATATATTTTATTCTATCGTTATTATTTCTTTTTATCATATACGGTTCATAAGAGCAGCCATTAAATTCATCTCGATGAATTTTATTCGTGTTTTTCTAGTTTTGCAACTTTAAAATTATAATTTAAGTTACGCGCATATGACTTTTTCGTTGTGTTATTTGTTGCGGCAACTTTCGCAAAACACTTATCACTGTGTGAGTATTGGATTAAAATTTCAAGACATTTATTACTGTGAGAGTATTATATTAAATTACATTAAACCACTGGTATATATATATATGTGTGTGTGTGTGTTTGTGTTATATATATATGTGTATTTACCGTTGTAAGTGTATTTCGGTCGAAGATTCTTTATACAGGGGGAATTATTATTTTAATCGTGAACGGATAATGTTGATAGTCATCGACGTCAAAAGTATTTCCGTTCGATCCGTCTGACGAGTATTTATTTTTATTTTATTTTATTTGTTTATTTTTTTATTTTTATTTTTTGGATTAGTTCTCGTGAATTTCGCGACTTATTTGGCAAACATTCTTTCTCGATTAACGATAATTGACGGCAATGCAGGAATGACGACGGTGAATTAATAGCCGTTCCGTCTTGTCGAAATTACCGCATATTGAAGTGACTATACAGGAAATTGTTCACTTTTCAATTTACCTCTTACAATCGATCGTTATTGTTACTGGACACTATTAGGTCACTGCATTATCATTGAAACTTTGTTTTTTTTTTCTTTTTTACATATTAACTTGCATATAATAGACACGCGCGAATATACAACACACTCACAGACACACTGGCATACATAGGCAATCGTACACTCACTCAATTATACTTCCATATACAAAGATTATAAAAATTGCTTATTCCATTAAGCTTTCGATTGTCAACAGGTATTTTACACATTACTTTACTGAATATTAAATTTTTCTTTTTTTCCTCGGATAATTAGCCGTTGGAAATTTTTAACAGTTAAAATTTTGTATATTATTAAAAAAAAAAAAACAAACGTTAAATAGAATGAAATTAATAACTTTTAGGCAACGGAACACGTGTCCTTAGTTGGTGGAACAAATTAAGAAAAAACCTGTCTTTACATTGTTCAGGAAGTGTTATTTATCTGCTTGTGTGTATATATACATATAATCATTTTGTTGCATCTCCTTAAATGGAGGCGATGGTGATGATTATGTCCATATATACAGATATATATATATGTGTGGGTGTGTGTAAGAATTTGGATATAATGGATAACTGGGGAATTGTGTACGAACGAGAAAATCCATGAAAGAAAAGGACCGCCTTTAACTACAGCAGTAAGTTGAATTGAAAGGAAAGAAGAAATAAATTATTTAAATAAGATATATATATTTATTTTTATGTGTATATATATGTGTGTGCGTGTATGTATATATATATATATATCACCGTCGTCGTAGAGAATATTCTTTCTGGCAATATGGAAGCATTTTCGAAGCGATTATGCCGGTGCTACTTATACCTAATTATCCAGCCAAATTTAACATGCATGACCGTCAACATGTTTAAATGGCGTTAAAGTGTCGCTATCATAACGATATAACTCAGGTAGCGAGGAAGAACTGGATTCAGAAAGTAGAGATTGGGTAGAACCTACGTCCAGCCATGGACCAATATAGCGTGAATAAAAAAGAAAAGAAATTGTACAGCGTATATTTAGAGTGGAAAAATACGGACAATTGTAGAAGTTTCACTTGTAAATCACGAATTAAGCTAAATATTATTTATTGTCGGTAAATACCGATCGAACTACACTCGAACGTTAATCTAATATTCGAATATTGAAACGAGAAATTCGTAAAATATCAATACGGAATTATTGATTATTTAGCCGCGGATTCGAAATATCTAACAAATAGTATTGGGTAAACGGAAAACATATTGTAGTTTTCTGCTTGTCGGTATGTAAACGGTGGTCTTGTCAATAATAGGTACAAAATATGTTTTATCGTCGATATAATTCAATGAACACTCTGAGGCACTACATGTTTAAGATTAAATGAACGAGATTTAAACGTGCCGTGATACCTGCGAATTGTAAAAATTACGGTTCGAATTTTTAATGTCGATGCCCCATCAACTTTGTCTTCCAGCTATTTCCTAAAAATATTGTTAAAGTCACAAGCTGCGGAATTTCCAGGATGATATTTTGTTATTTGAATCGTTTGATTTATGTGAATTCGTGAACATACCTGTATTACCAACGAGACCATGATCTTTAAAATAGCCGTCAAATATTAGATGAAACTCTGACTAATTTATTGTAAGAGCTATCATATTTTGCGGTAGTAATCATATAACTACTATTCTTTAATATTTTACATTTTATGTATGACTAATTAAGTGCCCAGATACTAGAACAAGACAAGCCGGTGAGTTAAAAAATAAAAGTTATAAGAACTATTTAAAAAAAAAACACTAATTTAAATTTTCTATTTCGTTCTTCGTTTATATACATACATACCCACATATATATATATATATATATATATATATATATATATATATTTCTCATGGAAGTCCTCAACCTGATAGACAAGTTTACATTTGTTTTTTTTTTTTTTTTAACAGTGTTCACGTTACACATAACTCAAAGACAATACACTAAATAAAACTCTGTAAATTATTTCATATTATTCAAAGATATTTTCCTAGTCCCGAAGGGGCCTAATTTTCCATAAATATAGGGTGACCCTGAGAAGGCGGATGGTTTTGTTTTTTGAATAGTGCAGTTGGTAAGACGCTAGAACGCAAACCGCGTGCTCCATATTTAGCGTACACACAAGAGATTCGTTTTTGTTCAGTTTCAATTATCACAGTATCCTATAACGATAAGGAGCGCGCGTTTTGCGTGAAACGTTATTTTCGGTGTTAATGGATCACGACGATGCAAAGAGGGTTTCGAAAAGAATTCAAGCGATTTTTTTGTGGGACACCTTAAGAATCGCGTGTACAAAACACTTGGACAAGATCTGGAAAACCTGAAAACTCAGATTTCTGACGAAATTTCAAAAATTCAGCCACCTTTGCTCGAAAATGTTGTAAAAAGACTGAATGAATATATTGTTACAAATGGCGGTCGTCTGAACGAAATTGTGTTCCACAAATATTAACTGTACTACTTCGTCCGTAATCCGTGGTTTGTAAATTGCCCTTTTTTCCCCGAAATGCTCTAATGGGATTTTTCCTATTTGTTTTTTGAAATATTCACATTTATCATTATTATTCTTACTTTTTTTATGTTCCCTAGATTGAATCTGTCCTTTTTCGTTTTTTAAGCACAAGTTCTAATTTTACTCTGCATGTCATTTTACAACTGGTAATAGTGTTGGAATCAATATCTACTTACGGATAACTCCTATAAATCTTCAACAAACCAAAATATTTTTATTTATCCCGATAAATCTTTGAGTATATCTTCTTATTTTTCGCTTCTCAAATGTTTTATTTGTGATGATGAAGTCTCGACTATTGCGTCATTCAATTAATATTTCGCCGGTATGGCTTCTTTTACCTACACCAATGTCCACCTGCTGTTTTCAAACTGCAGCGTTATAATCTCCTAAATTGATTAGGTTTTCCTGTCGTTTGTACTAGTACTTATTTTATTTGTTCTTATAGCTCTTCCACTTCATCGTGATCGCTGGTAGTTGCCGACATATAAATTGAAATAATTTATTTTATATCGTGATTATCCTTACGCTATGTTTCCAAATACCTCGTCTCCTATTTCTTTAGATGAACGGAATCCAACCCCGAATACTTTTTCCTAAGCTTGGTACAAACCGATCGCTTACTCGTTCATCCATTTCATCGCCGTTTTTAAATTGTCTAATTTTTCTCATTGTTTTAGTGATCTGACGTTCCGCGTTCCCGTTTTATAAGATTTGTTACTTGAAGTTTATTTTTCCTTGTCTCTGCATTCTGTAACACACGTGTACCTTTTTGCAGAATTTCTTGTTGACGAGGATACGAAGGTTTCCGTTAGAGAGAACATTCCATGGTTACACCGCTTCTATGAAGTACTTCATTTGTCGCGTCCAACTAGTGAATTTAATTTCCCGTTTCCTTTCGCACGATTATCTGTTAGGGTTTATTCCCTTAGTCGACCCATTTATTTATTTGTTTGTTTGTATTTCTTCCTCTTAGTATTTTATAAGTACGAAATAGTACTGGTTTTTAAGAACTACCAGCGTGATGTAACGCGTTACCTGATCATTATATACATTGAGAAAGAACAAAATTATTAAATTTTCAAGATTTTATTCTTTTTACATTTTAATATTTTCAATTATATTTATTTCTTTAACTAATTTTTCATCCATTTATAGAACGGATGATATATATATATATATATATATATATATATATATATATATATATATATATATATATATATAATCAATACGGTAGGACGCATTTCGATATAAGATGAAGATAAAAGAAATTTTAATATACAGTGCCATTGGAAAATATTAAAATTATTTGTAAAATCCTGTTAGTAACTCTCGTTTTATTATTAACATTCCAAATCTGTATATATGATATATGTATTTACATCACGCTCACGCGCGTCGATATGTGAACCATATGCAAAGTATCACGTAATTCACACACACACATACACATATCAATACACGTAATTGGATATTATTGGCTGGACAGTATGAAATTTCTACAAAATAACAACATGGGGTCATTAGTTGAAAGTAGAATATTACATAAATTCAGAATATATACACACACACATACATGTATATATATATATATATAAAATATGTTTGTGTTTAAAAAGGAAAACGAGAACATATAAAACTGTTGTACGTGTGTTAAACATTTCTTTTGATGACTCACAATTTCATCTTTATGGCTTATACTTAATTTTTTTTAACGCGTACATTGTTAAATCTTTTTGGATTTTAATAATGTGTCAACGATGAAAATGTTAAATCACACATTGACCGTGAATATATATGGACACGTTTAATTTCACTTGAATGCCGATAATCGAACTTCATAAATCTTATTCAGTTTCAAAAATACAAGCGTGATACTTATAATTCTAGGGTAGAACTTTATTGATAATAATAATAATAATATTAGTAAGTAGACGACGACATTAAAATGCTATAAAATTTTTATGCATTTCTAATTGGAGAGATTGTTCGATTTAAATTGCATCGTATCCGGTTTTTAATGTTAACCGCGTGTAATCGACTTCAAGTATATAAAAAGTTTTCGCTTTTAACGACCAGTATCAGCCGACTACGACGACATTTTGTTTTTCCGGTTAAAAACCAGTAGTGTCATTTTAATAAATCAAAACTATTTCAGGTTTTCCCGTTCGTTCGGAAAAATTTCACGTATTACCTACCCCCACGTTTATTATGATTATCGTTGTTATTATAATTCGCCGGAAGAACGCAAAATGTATTTGCATCGATTCTAGGAAACGGATTAAAATTAAATACGAAGATTAAATAAATGAAATACTAACTAGTTTAGCACAAAAATTATAATAATCATCATTATAATGAATTTACCTAACTCGGTTCGTAGCGATACGATTAATAATATTCCGTAATAAAATTACTTTAACCGGTTCAGGAGGAAAATTTCGAATAAAAATAAAATCCGATTTCTAGTCGTACTCTAAAAATGGTCGTCTACGATAAATTTCTTATATTAAACTGCTTAAAATTGGCGAAATAAATTTTATTTCTCGATTTAGAACGTTCGTTCAAATTGAATACATACTACGTTGTTTAACTGGTATAAACGCACCCCCGGAGGTAATTTAAAACCTCGATTACGGAGCATGTTGCCGATAGCTAATTATTTCATCAGTGTTCATTACAGATATATTATATTTATTTTAGTACATCTATATGTGCGTGTATTTATGCTTTTTTCCCCATAAATTCGCGCAATATTAATTTCGTTCTCTACACATCCATTAAAAAAAAGTGCAAAAATGGTGATACACCCAATATGTGTATATATAGTTTAATTTGCGCCTAAAAAAGGATGTTTACCGACAAAGAATTGATAGGATTTTATTACATTCGGTATTTTACGCGGATGCGATATTAACTTCTTTATTTAATAAGATTTCTTAAACATAATTTTGTAATTCGCGATTGTTTTTAAGGATGAAAATGGCGATTATTTTCGAAATGTCATCTAATGGAAAAGCTGTTATAGTTTTCTCACCCGAAATATCAAACGTATGATACAATCTCATATCTGTTCACATTGCTGAACGTAAGTTCTCCTCAATCTCTACCATTCATTTCAGTTCTGAGCCTTCTGAATCCAGTTCTTGAATACCGTCATACCAACGAGTCAATCGTCCCGTTAATGTTTCTTCTCTTATAGAGTAGCTACCATTCCAACACTAGATTTGTCCATTTACTATCCTTCCCTCTGGCTATATATTCTGCTTAGTTCCACTTCAGTTTGGCCATCTGTTCATATATATATATATATATATATATATATATATATATATATATATATATATATATATATATATATATATAATATATATATATATAATATATATATATATATATATATATATATATATATATATATATATATATATATCCACTGATACGTCTTCCAACTACATTTGTTCTGTGTTCTTCTAAATAATTTTCCCTACTATGTCAATTTTTTTCTTGTTTCCCTCTTTCTGTTTCTAAGCGACCGTTGCGCTTCTATTGTCGTTTCTTGGTTATTTAGCATCAATATTTTGTTTAGTCAGCCGTCTTACTACGTAACCCAGGTGCGTTTGTAGGTGTATCCATTTATATTTATTTCATAACGTGATAATCTTATACAGAGAATTAGCCTCATTGTATAATTTGAGCCTTTATATATATATATATATATATATATATATATATATCAGGAGTGGTCACAAGCTCCTAGATAGTCCGAGCTATTTTTCAAAATTTGAAATTTTCCCGAGCCGCAGTTACATACGTATTTAAAATTATGCGAAAAAGGTATTAAAAAAATTTTGTTTACAGAAATGATATTTATTGAAACCATAAATAAAAGTACGAAATGTGTGTATTGAATTGAAATATTAAAAATTAGACACATTTAATTTACTTCTCTTGATAATTCTTTAAATTTGTTACTACGTTGCACTTAGTATTTCACAATTTTGTTGTCAGTAATTTAAAAGACATTTTGAAACACATACGGAACGATAATAATTGTTGTAAAATATAATAGTACAAAAATGAAAAGGGAACTCGGGTACATTTATCGGGAGCTACAAATAATCCTTTAAAGAGCCGCAAGTTCCCCCCCCCCAATAATAGGTATATATTTCTGAATGAGACCACGTTTCCAAACTACACACACACACACATATATATATATATATACAAGGAACGTACTAGACATGACTTATACAATTTAGGTTTTAAATAAATAAATAAATATATATATATATATATATATATATGTCTGTGTATATAAATATGGTTTTGACCACGAACTAACGTAGAACAGAGTTTGAAATCATCTTTGTTATGATGATTTTTAAAATGTACATCATACTTATCATAATTACACGAGTTTATTGTGTGTTTCCCCTATAATATTAACTGTCATGCTTATAATATCATCTAAATAATTAAACTTTCGTTATTTTTATGTATATTTATCGTTAATAGTTCCTGAGACTGTTGCAGACCTCGTAGCACTATCTCGTTAGTTATTTTTTCAATTCAGTTAATCCTTAAAAGTTGTTTCATATTCACATTTAAAATGCTTCGATTGTTTCCGCTGCGTATGTGAGACATATTATGAGGCGTAATTCTATTTTAATATCGCGATTTGACAATAGGCTGTTGAGTTCTTGGAATAGATTCCGTGCAACATTTATTCCGTACTTCGCATCCGAATTAATTTTTTCGGCAATTCCAAATATTTCAAATGTGAAGCGTTCTTTTTTTTATCTTCTCCCCTTCAATTGTAATTGCTTCAATTTTTTTTCACGTTTACTTTCAGATATATTCTTTATTAAAGTTAATTGTGTGTGCGTTGTGAGTGTGTATATTACGAATAGCGTGTATTGTGAGGTCAGATTTTGCCGTTCTAATGCCCGCCGATTAGAAAATTACCAACGTGCCCTGCACGATGTAACGTACTGGCTCGCGTGGTTGTTGTTCTAGCGCTATATAACGGTCTTGTGAGTACTTACTGAAAGAAGAGTTTACGCATTGAGCGATATAATACTCGCATTAATTTCAAGTCGATAGTAGAAGTTGCTTGATTTTTTAAAAGTTCCGATCGAGTCTAAGAGATGCCGGTATAATCTTCTAATACAATAAATCGATAATCGATAAGGAGTATGTTGCGTTCCATGCGGATAAATTTGAGATACAGCGGGCGTAATAATTTAAAAATGAAGTTAACATCGCCTAAAATTACCGGTGTTTCAAAAACTAGTCGAATTTAACTGTCCTGAACACAACGAGCGTTCCGATGAAAATACGGTTTTAGCTACGATGTAACGAAATCGTTACCTTGTATACGGTTTTGTTGTTTTGATTAACCGTTATCGTTTTTTTTTTTTTTTTAATTTACGTTTTCGTTACTTTCGTTATTTATAAGAAATCAATTTTTCGGATGAATTTTCCATTATGCGTCGTTTAATAAATTTTCAGCTAAACGATACGCACTTTTTTATTTCGTGTTTTTCAATTTCAACGAAATATCCGTTCATTTCGAATAACGTATACGTGAGGATGATTGGAAACTATTTCTGTAGGTGATATAGGCGATTAATTGTTAAATCCTACCTCGACGTCACTCTGCTGAAATTGTCTTCGGTCTGTATTACCAAATTACTGGTGTGCTAGTGGAGAGCTGAACAGATTTCTTTCGTTAGAAGCTTCCTTCATAGGATCGTACTTGAAAGTGGAGATGAAGTTTGCACTGTATAAAGCACGGTGCGAAAATTCATCCCCCGAGATGATGTTATCCAGTACCTGACAAGTCGCATTTATGCTTCTTGTTGGGGGCAGTGGTCCTTAACGAGGGTTTCAGTTTTTGCACCCGAGACAATGGTAATAATTTCGACAGTTGACAGCTATGCAACTCTTCAATTGCGCCACCAGATCATCCTGCTGGAAAGCTGTGTAGGTCTTTGGAAGGAACAGGGAAGGTGGAGGGCCTTTTAAATAGTGATTAATTCACTGTGGCCGCCTGTTGTCGCTTCTGATAAGAACCAGTATCCTTTTACGTGTTATTCGTTCCGCGTGCTCTGTATCCGAATTAATTACATTCCAGTACGTCACAATTTTTTTAGATTTAAAATTAGCGAAAGTTACGAAGGATGTTGATGAAAATTTCGGAATGCAATAATTCGATTTTTCATTAAAAAGTTTAGCGATTTTTAACTCTTTTTTTTTTTTTTTTTTTTTTTTTTATCGTTAATTAAAAATACTTGAGCTGACGTTCGCGTAAAATTTTTTCGACTATCAAGTCGCTATATTTACGAGAAATTTTTCATAAAAATTTCGATAAAACGGGCGCGCACAAATTGTATAAGAAACGCCCTGGAAAAGTGATCGCTCTTTGAGGTTGATCGGCCAAAGAGTATACATTATTTTTTGTATTATATATCATATATTTTATTTATAGATAATCTGAATGTAAGTGTGATTTTTATATAAATAATGAGGATTTAACGCTGTGAAGCAACAATTGACATTCAAAATTGTTACGCTTAACTCATGTCGGAAGCTTATTCTGCGAGATAATGTTAAAAACAACGTGTATATATATATATATATATATATATATATATATATATATATATATATATATAATATATATTAAAGAGTGAAAAAATAACTAAGATACTTTTGTCGTGTTAATGTGGGAGGCGGAAACGTATGAGATTACAGTTTTTATTTATTAAAATAATAATAATAATAATAATAATAATAATAAAACAGATCGTGTGATATGATGAGAAACGTCCAATTAACGAAGGATATTTTCTCGCCGGTTTGTTCTTTATCTGTGTACGTATCTTCGTCGCAAATTACGTTCGATTTTATAGGAGGAAGTCTAAATAGGAGATGATAACATCGAACGCCAGACGAGATGACGTGTAACAGTTTTTACATAAAAACGTTAGCGAATGTTAACAGTTCGTTCCGTTTCGAAAGTTAATTTTATTTTAATTAAGACCGCGATCCACCATAAAAATCGAAGAAAATTGTGTCTAATTTGAATGCGGGTTGATTGTAATTCGAAATATCATCTACAGGTCAACTTAGCGCCGCAGTATTCCAACTAGATGGTGTATAGAAAAAAAAAAAAAACGGAAAATAATCTGTAGTATTATAGTAAAAATGTAGATAAGACAAAAATATGAAGTCAGCTAAGTATGTGTAAAATATTCCGATAATCGTTGTGTTATAGTTCGCCCCTACAGCCCGAGTTCTAAATTTTTTCCGTTCTGCTGTAAATCTACTTAAGTTCCATGTAGCTCTTGATATTCGCTTCTTTCTTGATTGTGTCCATTCCTGTCTGTATTGATCTTCCTTTCCACATGGGTAATATATATGTATAATATATATATATATATATAAAGTTATGGGCATGACCGACTTCTATGACTAACGACTAATCCGGTTTTATAAAATAAAAGAATAATTTAATTTTTTCGAAATAACCAAATTAATCAGTATTTTTTTAAAAATATGTTTTAAAATTTGTTTAGGAACTTAAGTAATTGATTAAATATTCTTCTTTCTTTACATACAATGCTTACACATATTTATAAATGCTGTAAACATGTTATTTGGTTGTTTTTGAAGTGAAACTTCTATTGGCGCGGTTTAAATGGAAAGTTAACTCGCAAAACGAGCGAGCAGAAATAACAGGCGGATATATATATATATATATATACACCAACACCCGCCTATCAAACCACGTTTTGTTGCGTTAGGTGTGTCAATGATTTAACGGATGGATATATATAGCCCGTTCGCATGTATTGCGCTACTAACACCCGTCATCTAACCCGGTTCATACACATAGGTAGTCTCATTCATATATATATATCTTCTTAGGACTGGTACGACATCACTATGTCTTTCTTCCACAGTATACAATCTGCCGCCCTTCTCTTGAGTTGTACATATGACTGTACTCCTACATCCTGTTTTATGGAGTCCATTAGCGTTAACCTAGGTCTGCCTTTCGGTCTTTTCCCAGCTATTTTGCCTTCCATTGCTTCATTTAGCATTCCGCCTTGTCTCAATATGTGTCCGATCCGTTCCAACCTCCTTTTTTGTTATGCTTCGTAGGATAGAACGTCGTTCTTGTACTCGATCAAAAATACTATAGTTTGATACTTTGTCGGTCCATGATACTTTTAGCAAGCGACCCAACACCAAGTTTCAAATGCTTCTAATTTTTTTCTATCTTTTACAGACAAAGTCCAAGTTTCTGACCCATACAAGTCTACTAGCCATACATATGTTGTTACTATTCGTTTCGTTAAATTTTGGTACATGCTTCGCTGTGCAATCAACGATTTTTTCTTCATGAATGCTGCTTTTGTCATTGCAATTCTGGCTGCTATTTCCTTATGACAGGATATGTCCTCTGTAATCCATTGTCCCATATATTTGTATGTTTTCACCTGTTCTAAACCTTTTCCTTCTAGTTTTATATTAACCATATTTGGTTCTTTACTAATGCACATGATTTTGGTCTTTGCCACATTAATGTTCATTCCATATTTCTTCGCCGCATGTTGCAGTCTCGTTAACATTTTTTCTAAATCTTCCGGTTTTGTAGCCAACACTGATCACATGCGAACTTGATGGTTCTTAATTTTCGACCGCCGATCTTGATTCCTTCCCTGCATGTTTGTAGGCTTCATTGACAATCATTTCCGCGCATATGTTGAACAGTAGTGGTGAAAGAGGGCAGCCTTGCCTGACACCTTTTGTGATAGTTACTGGTTGTGTGTATTCATTTCTCCATCTAGCAGCAGCTGTTTGTTTTATGTATAAACTTTTTATTATGTTAATTAGCTTGCTTGGTACTCCTATCTGCCTCAATAATGTAAACAATTGAAAAAGCTTTCACGTAATCAACGAAACACACATACATTGTGCGTTTTAAGGCAATTAGTCTTTCTCCGCAAGTCCTGAGAGTTGCTATTGCGTCTCTTGTAGATAACTGCTTCCGGAATCCACATTGTGTATCATCTATATAGTCTCCCATGTATCTTTCCATTGTACGGATAATGTGGAGGAGAATTTTAGCTGCGTGTGATACCAGACTAATAGTTCTGTAGTCCGTACACAACTTAGCCGTCTTCTTCTTCGGAATTGGTATTAACACTGACTGGCATATTTCCATCGGCCACTCTTCGGTTCTATAAATTTCGTTCGTGAGCTCCCACAACCTTTTAAATCAAAAATTAAAAAAAAAAGCACAACTCTGTATCGAATTTAGTTTACTGTCTTTATGTTTCACTTATGTTTTTTTTAAAAAAATTTGTACATCACGTACTAAGAAGTGTGCTGTGTGCTTTAGAATAAAAAAAAAAACAACGACTATTTTCAAAACCGAGTGACATAAATCCGACTAATATCCGTTAGTAGGTTCTATTATTCGGCTACTTGGGTTCGATTGAAATGAAGTAATCACATTTCGACTGAAATATTCTATCGCGTGGTTTTGGTTTTTTACTGTGTTTATCAAAGTTTACTTCGGATTTAATAATAATAGTTTAACGATAAGTAATTATAATTTTTGATTTAAATAATTTTAAGGATATGGAATGCAGAAAATATCAGCGTTAGATTGCTGTAAATAGTCGAATGTATATCGGTAGTAGTAGGTTTCACTACAACCGATTGAAAATTACTCGGATTTTGAATACGATGGTTCTTAATTATATTTTTACTAGAATAGATTATCGATTTTGTAAAACACCGATTATACATAGTCGTGTTGAATACAATCAATATATTAATGGAGTTCTAAAATTTTTATATGATTACGTGATATGGCTCACAAAGTTCATACAATTTTAGATTATCTGTTAGTTACTCTTCGATTGAAATATATTTTTAACTTTATTTTAAATACATTTAGTTTATTTTATATCTGTTATTCGTTATGCAATAATAATAACTTATTATCATTTAAGGATATTTTCATTCGCCATGCCGTCGTGTTTACGTTTTACGAATAAATAATTAAAGTAAATCAGACTAAATAAAAAAAACCGAGTTGTTAGTCGATTTTTTAGAAACGATGTTACTAACTAGACGGTTACGCCCATTACTAATTTCTCGGATTAATTTTAAAATATTCGTACACGACGTGAAATTGCCAACTCAGCTTTCTAATCGGTAAATATGTACAAACTCGTCGGGAAGTACGGAAAATCCGACAGAGAACGCAGTGGGAAACCACTCCGTCTTGACTTGCATAAGATACTTTCGACGACAATTTTCGTATTGACAAAAATCGTTTACGTGACGTTTTGATGCCACATCGTCTTCTTCGTTCTATTCGAATAATCTTTAATAATATCCTACCGCCCCTACTTTTCCATATTTTTGAGGAGTAGAAAAACTGCGCACCGCAGTATATGGAAAATTTTTCAATTTAAGATATAGTGAGGATATTTCACGGTTGAGACGACATGAAGGAAATTATGTTACAAAACAAGATATTGAAAATGATGCGGCTTATTAATTTAATTCGTATTTATAAATAAAAATATTACGATAATACATGGCAATCGTGTCAAGTTTGTATCGTTTACCTGATTGGTTCCTCGGATGAATTAGAATCGCTCCACGTAGTAATGACAAAATCGAAAAACTTATTTAATAAAAACTTATCTTAATTTCCTCGTACACTGCCGAAACACGAACGAGATCGATGTGGTAGTTGTTGACGCATTCTAAATAAAGAAATAACACGACGTGTGGAACAGCGAAGGAAACCTTCCGAAAAATAAAAACCACGTTGTTACTGCGTTAACGATTTGCCACTCCAGCTAAACTAAAACTTATAGACTGCTACGTTATTTCAGTAAAAAAAAGTCCGAAAAACTTTCAAATAATAATCTATTGAAAAGACTTACCATATCAAAGAAAGCTCGTAAAAAATATTAAAAATATATATATCTAGGTCATAGTCTAAGAGGTGAAAAGTATGACATTTTGCTCATAATACTGCAAAGATCCAAGGTAGAAGGCCAGTTGGTGGAAGAAGATATTTATGAATAAAAAACATTCAGGAATAGAGTGACATTAATGATATCGCTGGGCTCTTTATGACAGCAACGGATGATTAGGAATAGTCTACGCACTGCATAGTGCACAGTATTTAAGAAGAATAATGTATGTATATAAATAATTATAGTGTGTGTGTGTGTGTGTGTGTTGTGTGTAAAACATATAACAATGCGTAACATAATCATTACATGTAAAATTATTAAAAGTATTTGAACAGTACTAACATTTACATTTTCAATGTTACCGATAATTCTGAGGCCCTAATGTGAATTATATATATATATATATATATATATATATATATATATATATATATATATATATATATCGGAATTCCTCCTAAATTTTATTACACGGAATATTATTATAATATTACCGATTTGTCCAGTAATTATTATAATTTATCTTGTGACTATACAGTAATGAATAATTTCTCTCGCAGGTTTTTCTTCTTTGGCTTTTAATCAGAGCGTCTGCAATCCGATCTTAGTCGTTATGTCTTGTAATAAAATTTCACTTAATAACTTCTTAAACCAAAAATACTGTCTTGTACTGTGCTAATGTTGAAGTTGTATGATTCTGAAAAAAAAAACTCAAATGTTTTAGTTATTTCCACGTTACTAATTCGATATTCTAAATCCGATCTTTCGTTGCGACCGTTAAATAAAAATTCGAACTAAAACGCTTCTCTAAATGGAAATTTAAGTACGAATTTCGTAATTATTAATAGAGACCTTTGAAATATACGGGGCTTTATCGACGGATTTTTATAGTATATTGAGTAGACAAGGTATATGTAATGAAGTCATTCTGAAACAAATGAACAAAACGTCCGAAGCAATAATTGATGTCAAGAACGGAAATAAACGTCGTGGACTAAAAATCTTAAAGACCAGTTCATAGTACGACATCACTAATCCCCGAGAGGAGATGGACCTACAAGAAGGAGATGAACATAAACACGCATAAAGTGCCAGTCGAATAAATTCTTAATTAAAGATAAAATGAAATTTCTTATTTCGACATTTCGACAATTTCCTCAATTCGTAGATGGACTTATTTTAATCAATGTACTTTATTGATTAGGACGTTCAGTTAATTTTAATTTAGGTATTTTCCGGATCTCTCGATTCGATGTTTCTGCTATCAAAATTTTGTAGACTTTCTAATTTCTCTTCGTCAGTATTTTCATCTAAAGTCGTACGTTGTCTTCTGTTATTTCCGTAATTAAAATTATTTAAAAGTTCCGTGAAAACATTTTCCTCCTTTTCGAGTAATTTTTTTTTTTAGTAATTTTTTTCGATTACCAAACCTACGGGATCCAACTTTGGGGATGCGTATAGCGTGCTAACCATGGCTGGGCGTAGACAAAATAAAGTTATTCTCGCATATACCGATGCAGGTTATAGATCTGAATCTGAAGTGAGTTTATTAATAGTTCTTCCGCCAATACATATACCAATGTCTGAACCATTAATTGGACCTACTTGCCACATGATATATTCACCGAACAGGTTGAACAGCAACGGAGACATGTCTCACCTCGTCTTAAATTCACCCGACTCTATACCACCTTCAACACACACTGTGTTGGCACTGTACATATACAACTGTTCAATTAAGTGTACTAGGTGCCTCGGCACTCCCATTTTAACGAGCACAGCCACAGCTTTTCCCAAAGAACGTTATCAAATGTCTTTGAATAGTCTACGAAACACAACACTACTGGGATATTATGCTCTCAGCTTTTTTCTATTATCTGGCGAATGCTTAGTGTTTATTCCCGAGCGCCAGTTCCACTGACAAAACCCGCTTGTTCCTCTGGAATTTGTTAGGATGCAAATGCTGCTATTCTTCTATTCAGGATTCGAATACTTTGCTAATATGTGGTATTAATGCAATCGTTCTGTAATTTCCTTTTTGAAGAAGAGATTTATAGACTGTCTTGCACCACTCTTTTGGCTAGTTCCCGGTTTTCCAAATTTCTTCACAGATCTCATGTATTCTTTCGACTCCCTCCTTTCCGAGCTGATATCTAAATAGAAGATGATAATGTTATTTTTAATTTTATATATATATATATATATATATATATATATATATATCAACCAGAAAAATTAAAAAATAACATTATCATCTTCTATTTAGATATCTGTGACTATAATTTGAACATCGATTTGTTTGTCCGTACTTTTTTAGGTTAGGTTATTGTTTGTGTATATTATAAAAAATTACCTACATAATAATTTATCATGCTATAACTTCTTTTATGTGATATTTTTTTTCTTCGTGTATATATATATTATTGTGTATACTTATTTCAAATTAAAAACTTGTTTGATTCATATTTTTTCTAATATCTAGATAATCGTTTAAGTAATCATTATGTAATTTGTTTATAATACTATTTTTATGTATGGGTTTTAGTATGTGTTTTGTTTAAAATTAAAAATTAATCTTATTTTGATTTCTTTTTTCGACTATCTCTACCTGTAAATAACTCTTTTCCGTACGATATCTTTTTTCATATATCTAGGTTATCTTGTATATGTTATTTAATATTAAAGAACACTTTGATTTTTATTTTTCTCAAATATCTATGTAATCCTCATTAAATAACCATGTTGCATATAATTTGTTATGAAGTACTTTTTTTTCTTCCAAATATTTTTTCGTTTGTATGTATCATTTCATTTTATATATGTATAGTTCAGAATTAAAAACTAGTTTAATGGTTTAACGAATTTATATATAATTATCTTTATAATCATTTACCTTCGCATAAATAGTTTTGTAATAATGTAGGTTATCGCATATACATTATTTAACTTTTTTGATAAAAAAAATAAATAAAAGAAACAATTTTCAATTTTATTATTTTCCGAATGTGTATATAGTCGTCTAAATAATAATTTCTAATCTTGTAATTTGTTTTGTAATACTTTTTTTAAATATATACAGGGCTTGCTTTACCTAATCGTCCAAACAACTACATACTACGCTATAATTCGTTTAAAATACTTCTTTTTGTGCTTTAAAATAGGTTACCGTCTATATCATCATTTAAAACTACAAATTTGCTTTATAAAACTCTGATTATCAAATATATAGTGTTTAAAATTACAAACTAATTACATTTCTATTTTTTCTCGAATACCTATATAATTATCATAATATTCAACTGTGGTATAATCTGTTTTGTAATATTAAGTTACGGTGTATACGATTATTTAACATTAAAAAATAATTTTATTTTCAATTTTATTATTTTTATCTATGTATTATCGTCTAAATAATCATTTATAATATTATAATTTGTTTCTTATTTTTTTTTTTATATAGGAGTTTTCGTGTATCTATTATTTTAAAATTTAAAGAACTAGAGTTTAGCCCCAATTATTCGTTTTGAAATACTACCTTTTAAAAAAATTTCTAATCTTGTAATTTGTTTTGTAATACTTTTTTAAAATATACACAGGGTTTGCTTTGCGTAATCGTCCAAACAACTACATACTACGCTATAATTTGTTTTAAAATACTTATTTTTGTGCTTTAAAATAGGTTACCGTCTATATCATCATTTAAAACTACAAATTTTGCTTTATAAAACTTTGATTATCAAATATATAGTGTTTAAAATTACAAACTAATTACATTTCTATTTTTTCTCGAATACCTATATAATTAAAATAATATTCAACTGTGGTATAATCTGTTTTGTAATATTAAGTTACGGTGTATACGTTTATTTAACATTAAAAAATAATTTTATTTTCAATTTTATTATTTTTATCTATGTATAATCGTGTAAATAATCATTTATAATATTATAATTTGTTTCTTAAATTTTTTTATATAGGAGTTTTCGTGTATCTATTATTTTAAAATTTAAAAGAACTAGAGTTTAGCCTCAATTATTCGTTTTGAAATACTACTTTTTTAAAAATAGGTTATCATGTATACATTATTTAAAATTATAAAATTATTTTATTAAAATTAAATATATATGATTTATATATCGCTTAAAGCTTTATAGGTTTCTATTTTTAATCGAATGTTTATATAATCGTCTAAACCACTTACTTTATCGCCGGATGTATTAATAACCGTGTTCATGATGATTAAGTCGCGTATTCATTAAAAAAAAATAATAATAAAAACACGACACTATTAGAAAATAATTATTTCATTAAAAAAAATATATAAGATCACATATATATATATACACATATAAACAAGTATTAAATCCTTGAAGGATATTTAATTAATTACAAAAGAAACAAATATTATTTGAAACAAAACGGAGTATCATACACGCGATCTTTAGGATTAATAACTTTTTAAAATATCGACCGATTATCGTGAACTTACGATCGAAACTAAAGTGGCTGTTACGAAGGAGAAACAAAAAATTCGAAATTCATAAAAAATCAAAGTTTTTCCAAAGCTCGACTATTCGTCAATAATTCTCGAGTCAATCTCCAAACTTGTCTAGCCGCATTTTCTAAACCGTTCGTCGATTTACCCTTGAACAGATCTAGATGAGGCAAAAAATAATGCGGACATCGTTTACACTGTAAACAAGAGATCAGCTGCAAGAATATTCCGTTCATTCGATCACCGAGACACGATTCGTCCCATTCGACGTCTTGCGGATGTTTCTCGCATTCGTACAATAGTAACGTCTTCATATGATAATTCGTTACCGGATTCCCCGGCAAGTCTAAATGACGATCGCGTAACGTCTTTAAAATGCTCAAACATTTCCGTCTACAACCGCCGTACAGTAGACGACTTTCCGCCTCGTTAAACGACATGACCCAAGCGTCGCCTTCCATAGCCGATTGTTTACCTTGCATCGATACGCTTTCTTTCGACAATAAATCGAAACCTTCCGTCTTGATTTCGGCCACTAAATTCGGATGCGGCCACGGTATATGCGATATCGGCCAATGAGCCGCCGATCTAGGCCATATACCGGCGCATTTAAACGACGGCGTTATCTGCACCACGTAACGTTCTCGTATACGTAATTTAACTTCGGTCGTATCGGCGATCATTTTAACCGAATCGCGATAGACGCATTTATCGCAAGCTTGCGCTACTAACGTCTGAAATCGCGATCGTATCTTGCGAGCCGATAAATATCCGGACGCCGTTATAAATTCCACCCATAGCGACATGCTACGCTTACGACCGTCGCTCAATTTCAAAACTGCGCAACCCGGTATACTGCCGTCGTCGACGAAATTCAACACTCCCATCTGATTCAGATAGAGAACGATTTCGAATTCGTTCGGCGTAATCACGTCCAGACCTTCGTATCGACCGTTACATTCGACTAAGGTCGATATAAATCTCGGTTCTTGCGCTTCGACTTCTCGCAGAATATCTTGCACTACTTTACAAACTTCGCGAATCGATTTGCTGATCATCATTTTACGCGTTTGTACTTTTTCGCCGAAATATTTATTCAGCTGATACAGCATCTTCGATTGTACCGCTACCATGTCCGCCGGTACCAACATGGTCTGATTAAGTAATTCCACCACCCCGGTTTATATCTTTACCGTCGCTCGGACTTCGCCGTTCGGTAAATTATTATTATTGTTGTTCGAATACCGGTCGTGTTTCTTTTTCTTCATAATAATTTCTTATTCTCGGTTTCGATCTCGTTAATTTCTCATTCTACTCCCCAACGGTCGAATTTCGAAAACTTTTTAATAATATCGTCGGCCCGCGCGCGCGAACTTGCGAAAAATTTAATTCACTTTATTTTTTCTTTATTATTTAATTTAATATATTATAAAAATTAAAGAAACAATGAAATAAATATTTTGAACCGTAATTTTACATAGATGTATAATAAAAAATATATATATATATTAATATATATGTATATTATAATTTTATATATAACGCTATAAAGAGAATTCCTTCTGCTAGGGCTTGTTTCCTATCAATGTTGGTGTAACGTCTGAAACTTCAAGCTGTGTGCGTGTCGCTACTAACGCCTTCACGAAAATCAGCCACGCCTTTTTTCGCGGCCGATGTTCGAATAGGCGTGGCTGGACCAGCCCTTAAATATTCCAAACCCTCATCGGTCGTTATAATCGGACCGGATGATATATAAGAATTTTCACCTTTTTCGACGTAGAAATCCCTTTGAAATTATTTTATCCCTTCCATATGGGATTTGCAGCGAGAATAATTTCTCTTCATAGTTTTATTTGTTATTATTATTATTATTGCAATATAACGTCAATCGTTCCGTATCGTAATATTTTATGTATTTCTTTTTTTACTTTTTCCCGAAATATGTCGCTTCCTTATCACGTAGACGCGAACGAGGGTTTATTTCGGAATTTGGAAAAAAAATTACTCGAAAAGTTACGAAATTCGTTATTAAAGTTATTTATTTTTATTGCGATCATCATCGTCATCGTCGTCGTCGTCGTCACAATGATGTGTACGTGAGAAATTGGCGATGATTGTAATGTTGAATTTTTGGACTGCATCGGTAATATGTAATAATTTAATGCGCGTTGTTGTGTTATATATATATGCTAGTCGGACGTGCAGTTTTGAATGTGTGTGCCTATAGGTTTCCATTTGCGTGTTTACGTGTTTTTGTGTGTGTAATTGATTACTATGCAACTATACGAAATACTTAGTAATTGTAAATACATTATTAATATTTTAATAACACTCTATGTAATATTAAATCGCAGATGATTTCATAATCAGTATCGGTTGTGAATTACAAAATGCAATCAATAAAGCGTACTAGTGGACAAGACAAAACGGTTTAGAATTCTCGGTATCAAAAACCAAATGCATCCACTTTTGCAAATTAACGGGCTGTGATAAAGCCCTAGTCGTTACACTAAATAATATATCAATCTCTCAGACACAAACAGTCAGATATCTCGAACTAATATTCGACGACACGCTCTCCTGGTGGCAACACATAAATGAATTAAAAGAATCGTCCCTAAAGAAATTGAATTTAATGAAAAAACTATCCAACAGTTCTTTTGGAACCGACAAAGCCGTCTTACTCAAAACTTATCGAACAATAATACGTCCCTGTTTAGATTATGGTGCTCCCATTTATGTAACGGCAAAATCGTCGATTCTGCGTACTTTAGATCAAATTCATCATTCAGCTCTTCGATTGGCACTTGGAGCTCTTTGAACTAGAACTACAATTAGTCGATTAATTGAAGCCAATGAATGGTCGCTAAAATTTCGTCCAGAGTACTTAATGATGAATACGTATACCAAAAGCAGATTACATACAACAAACATACAAAAATCAAAAATTTTACGTCATCTCCCCCACTCAATGGGATTATTTCAAACTCATATTACAAATATCGTTAACACCTTGCACTTCAACCTTTCGAACAAATAGATCATCGCATAATACCATCGCTTCCACCGAACAAAAGAACAAATTTAAATATTGAAGTATCATTGGCCATTACAAAACAAAAATATACAATAAGCCTATGACAGACTAATGACATCATTTGATTCATATGAAAAATTCTATACAGATGCTTCGAAGACAACCCAAGCTACGGGTTGTTCCGTCATACATCGATATATCACCGTAAGGTACGTTTAACCAACCGAATTCTCAGTGCTATCCGCTGAACGCAATCAACTTTGCTATTGATTTGGCTAGAGACTTACGCTTACAAAAAATAATTATTTTTACCGACGCACTTTACGCCGTTCAAAGCATTAATCTCGATCTCTCAAACTCTAACCACCAGATAGCCCAAGATATATTCACCTGTCAGCTAACCAACACATACAAGAAACCATCATATTTTGGATCCCTTCACACTCCAACATAAAGGAAAATGAAGTGGCATCGCTGCGAAATGTTTCAGTGCCAAAAATTTCAATCCCAATACAAGACGAAATACATAATATCAAAAACCAATTTCATGAGGCATGAAACTTACGCTGGAAGCGTATTCCCACAACCAAGAAACTCCGAAACGTCAACTTGAACACAGCTCCATAGAAAACAATCATCCTATCGTGACGTGATAATGTACTAACTCGGCTCAGAATTGGACATACTGCATTAACCCATAATTACATAATAGAAAAAGAAAATCAACCGATATACTGCTACTGCGGACGGGAGCCTCTAACAGTCGAACACATGCTAACAAAATGTAGGACACTTCAGAAACACCATCCTGATGGCAATATTTCAATTCACACGGCACTCTCTGATAATCCAGCGGATCCTAAAAAAAAAAACATTCAGTTTTTAAAAGTAACAAATATATATCCGTTCATTTAATTAAAATAGCCTCAGTGCCTCCAACCTAAGTTGTGGTACACGGCACCTAAAAAAAAAAAAAAAAAAAAAAAAAACATTAAAAAATTAATTATAATTAATACGCGTGCAATAAATAATAAATAAATAAAAATAACGGTCCTATATAATAATAATAACAAAAATCCTATCGCATATAATATTAACCGAATATTAAATATGGGATTTATTATATCGATAATAATATTATTTAATATTACATCCGGAATATTTAAATCAATAACTTTTGTCCGTTTAATAATAGTATAATAATTTATTTTAACGATAATCTATATGTATTATCCGGATAAAGATTTACTATCGCTAATTTCCATATAATCATTCGAATGAAACTAAATATTAATTTTAATTCATTCGAAGCCGATTTAATACGATATTCGGCAGTTAGTTCGTTATTATTAATAATAAATAGCACATTATTTTTTGTCAATTGGTTCCTCAATCTGAAGAATTTACTGGGTGGGACTAATATTGGTGAAAAATATTATAAATGGTCACGTATATCTGTGTGCTTATAGTGAAAATGAAAAAATTAATGAAAATAGATGGTAATTAATTCGCGAAAGAAAATATTACAAAATCAACAATTTATGTGCAAGGTCGTACCCTAGTAAGCGTGAAAACCCCCGAAATTACGAACAAGAGCCAGAGGATGATAAAGTATAAATATGTTTTATATGTACAACTAGGGGTTCTATCCGCCTCTGCTACCCAAGGGGGTTGCTCACCAACGGGGGTAGTGCCTATTTTTGGGAAGCTGTTGGGGTTTAATTGTGATTAAATACCGTTCAAATAGTGCAGGGGCTCTGACGAGTAAAACAAAAAAAGTTTCACCCAAATCCGACTAAAATTCGCCAAACCCGCCCTTTGAATGGGCTCCGCAAGTGGGAAGTCTACATAAAACAAAAATATCGTTAATTTATATATATTTTTCCTGAAATTTGCCATCGGATAAAACCAAATTCGTCGAAATGACGTCATACTGCAGTTGCTGTTGAACTTAAGACACGCCCGCCGCTATAAAAGGTTATTTATATACGCGCGTGTTATATATATAAATTAAATTCGTCGAATATCTCCATTCTTAAGCGATTTATCGCGCAAAAAACCTAATATAGCTACTAACGCGCTGACCAATTATGCCTGAAAAATTTTTTAAAAATCGAAAATCAAATTTTAAACTCGCGATTTCTCGTTATCGGTTAATTTTTAAAACATTTACGTTAGGACATAAATTATAGATCTCGACGTCTACTTTCTTTTAAGTCCAATCCGAACCCCCTATCTATCATAGGGGCCGTAAAAAGGGTGCAAAACCCCGAAACCCTTTAACCTCAATTTGCTCGACGAGTATTCGCTATAAAAATACACGACTACAAGAAATTGTAAATTGTATAATTAACAGGAGTAAATTAAAGTGTAAATATGCTTATATGTACAAAAATTAATTGTAAATTTTATAAGGAAAAGAAGTCAAATTAAAATGTAAATATGCTAATACATACAAAATAAAGTGGAAATTTTGTAGATTATAAATAATAATAATTATAACGGAATATTTACAACAAAAAAATGTTTATAAAGTGAAACACACGATTTATAAGATATGTTTTTTTACCGCATTATTTTGTTTGGCACATGTTTTCGACAGGGATCGACAAATTTCCGCATTTCTTTGTATAAATAAATTTTTATTTGGATTTTTGTTGTATGCCGAATAATAACGCGCCAGCTGTTAATATATTTTCTGATTAGAACAAGTAATTTTTAAAAAATAAACAAAAAAAAAATCGATTTAAAAACCCTAAATTTTTATATACATATATATGAAAAAACTACAAAGCTTTTTAGTAATTTTTAAAAAATAAATAACAAAAAGAAAAAATAGAGTTAAAATCACTAAATTGTTATATATATCAAAAAACTACAACTCTTAAAGCTCGGTGCGTTATTATCGGATTAAGCCATTATTAAGTGGGCGTTAAAATAAATAAAATATAAAGATATGTACCAAACAATAAAAGATAAAAAATGAAATCTAAAAAAGTGCTTAATCTAGATGTACAATATTACAAAACCAAAATAGCAAAATTAAAAAACAGTTACTTATAAAATGAATTCGGTATTTTATTTTATTTGTTGTTTATAAATATATTTGCTTTTTATTAATATCATTATCGTTATTAAAAAAAATCATGATCGTTATTATTATTATTCATTATTTCTACTACCGTTATTATTAATAATTTTTTCGTAATAACTATTTATTATTATTATTAAAAAGAAAAGAAACATTTAAAATGAACGCCATCCGATTTGCTCGGATAATTTGTTATGCGCGGTAGTTATTTTATGATTCGGAGAAAATACTGACTATATTATCCGAACTGGTTTTTCTTATCTAACGATCTTGCTTGGAATTTCTTCATAACGAGGAATCTTCTTTTTCAAAGAAATTTTGATTTTTTTGTGGTTCTTTTTTTGTTTAATGAAATTTTTATCGTCCGCTAATCTTAATTATTTTAATGTTTTTATTTGGTTTTATTTTTATTTTCTTATTTTCGTTGCCATTGTTTATTTATATTTTATTTTGAGTTATAATTTTTTTTATCAGTTTGTTAATAGAAGTATGTAGTTACTTGTTTGTTTTTTTGTGTGTGTTTTTTTTTAATTTTTAATAATGTTTTATAATTTTTTTGTTTATTTCGTCTTTTAATAAGGTTTTTCTCCGATTATAATATTTGTATTAATTTTTTATTTTATTATTAAATTTAAACGAAATTTATACGACCTATAGCAGTAACGTGTTTAGGATTTCTCGCAGCCATTTCATTTATTAGATATTCTTAATTGTCGATATCGATTTCGTAGTGGCTTTGTTTACCTTCTAGTTATGTGGAAATTTGTTGAATGTTCTTCAATATATACGTTAACGAGTATATTATATACATGTCGATTTTTGCCGTATTCGGAGATTTGATGCGATTCCCCGCAACCGATATTTTATGTTAGCTGCGCTTCCTTATACAGCTCTAAAACCAAAACTGTTCTTCTACAAAAATCAACATACGGAGAACATTTATAAAAATATTCACAAAATTTTATCACCATCGGCTGATTTTTAATTAAACGAAACGAGAATAATAAATTTGTCTACGAAAATAACTACGAAACGAGAATAATATTTTATGTACTAATCGGCCATTTTGATTGGTCCTTAAAAGGTTTGCAAATCTAATGTCAACTTTTTATCGTAACCACTAAAGTATTTCGATCGCATTCTTTTCGATGACGATTCAAAACTTTAAAATATTCGATCGGAAAATTTTTAAAATACTCGTTCGCTCAGATGGGACGGAAAAAATTTATACTATTCGTTTTTCATCAATAATAGAATTATCCGAAGTTAAATTAATTGGTTTTCGTAACGAATTGTTATCATTGTCATTATCATTTCTTTATCGTATTAATTTTATTATTATTATTATTATTATTATTATTGAGATAGTACAGGTGTCGGCTGCACAAACGGGCCATGTTCAACCCATGGATATACTGTCGTCTTAGATCTGATTTAAAAGGTTCAGTGAATCCGGGAACAGGATTAATTTGAAAAGTTTGGAATGTAGTGATTTAAAAAATAAATAAATAAACAACAACAAAAAATGGTTAATTTTTCTTTATAAAAGATCACAAAGCTTTTCCGCTGTTAAGCCTTTATCAAGTAAATATAAAAAATATAAACTATAAAATTATATATATACGAATTCATAAAGATACAAAATGTTAAAAATATTACGTAGATACGCAATTTACAATAATTATCACAAGTACTTTTACATTTTGTATTTTTATGAATTTGTATATATATATATATACACTTTCATAATTTATTTTTTATATTCACTGGATAATGGTTTAACAGTCGAAAAGCTTCGTGATGTTTCGTAAAAAAAAAAAAAATGTTACCGATTTTAAATCCTGTCTTGTTGTTTATTTTTTATTTATCGTATTAGTCAGCTGTGGCCCTCGTAAACATTTCACAAATTCTTTCAAATTGTGTTCCTTCTTTTTCTTCATCGCTCATTGTTATTTAATTGTTTTTCTTAACTTTTTTGGTATTAAATTACTTGTATTATATATTATTTATAGATGGTGTAAACATTGTTGCGATATCATAATTGTAATAATCGCTTTATCGGAACGGAAGCTTGTCATCTTCCTTAGTAAACTGGAAAATGTAAGTTAAGAATATCGTTCACTAATAAACAGATAGAAGACCGAAGTAACGATTACAGATAGCGGTGACCAGTTACAGAGTCCCCTCGAATTCCACGCGGTTTACGAGTTCTTCAAAGAAAATCCAAGTTGGCGTTAGTTAAGTTAAGAATATCGTTCACTAATAAATAGATAGAAGACCGAAGTAACGATTACAGATAGCGGTGACCAGTTACAGAGTCCCCTCGAATTCCATGCGGTTTACGAGTTCTTCAAAGAAAATCCAAGTTGGCGTTAGTAATTCTTTTTTTTTTGAGAAATTTCGTTTCGTCCGTATTGTTCAGTTGGAACTGAATAGTATTGAAAATTAAATGTGATTTTTAAAAAAATCAGATTATATACTATTTCCAGACGTAAATTAAGAACTATATTTTTGCACTACAGAATTAGTTTAGCTGTAATGGTGGACGTAATAACTCTTTCTACTGAACCGATTCTTGTGAATCTTGTTCATCTAAAAGAACAGGTTTTAAAAACCAATTCTCGAAAGTCAATTCTAAATATCAGTTTCTGATGTATCAAGTAGCATGAATCTGTTCTCGAATTCGTTTTGTGAGAGTGAATTATTCTTTGTAAACGTACACTTCCTTATTCACTACTCTAGCGAGTTCGGACCTAGTCGTTGTGAGGAATCGTTTTGCCCGTCTTTATGAAGTATTTGTTAGTCAGTCGTGTTGCTGGTAATATATCCAAAAACTTATGCACGAAAATAACCGAATAAATCCGATTTTACACGAATTCAGAGAATATTCCTCGATGAATCTGTTATCAAAAGAATAGGTTTTTTATTTTTCGAGTATCGTGTGAATCAACTCAGTTTGAATAGTGACTCTTTGAAACCAGCTCTCTCACGAGTGACTCGTCTCTATTTAACTGCATGGCTTGTTTTCTCTCGGCAATTGCTATTTCCATATTTTAACGGAAAATTCTGCATTTATTGATACGGACGTGACCGGTAAAATGTTAAAAAGTTTTTCACACCACCACCGTACGAGTTCAATTTTACCTCACGAAATAAAAAATAAGGGTGCTAGAGATGTGCAATTTTAAAGGGTAATACGAGAATTTGAAAATAATGAATACGTTTAATTCGAAAATTACTAAAGTGGAAGAGAGGAATTGGTCAACTGTATAAAAAGTTTCATTAGACTTGAAAGTATAAATAATTCTAAACGATTCGAAAGATTGATGTCATTGTGAGTGTGCGCGCGCACACGATTGTAAAATTCTGTTTTCATACGACTGATTTTCTAGTCGAATATGCGAAGTATTGACGAGTTTCTTAACCAACGAAAAATTGATCATTTTTCCGTATTTTTGGTAATATATATATATATATGTATTAATTCGATCTTTCAGTAAATTCCGATACTTGTCCAGTTTAAGTTATTTAATCATTCGTTGGATTTCTATCAAAACTGAAATTACAAAAAAGTTTTAAAATCCTCGTTTCTACGGGTTTGACGTTTTCGAATAGTTTTATTAGCTATTTTCGTAGTCATCGCTAATAATTGTAATAAGCATTTCATTACGGCAAGACGTAAAATTATGTTCACCGTTATTATAAATATTATTTTCACTTTTATCGTTCGAAATATATAGAAGTAAAATATTTTTATTACTATTCCGATGTTTATTATTATATATGTAGTGATAATAATTATTATTTTTTTATTTTTTATTTTAATTGTTATTATTTTTAAAATAATTGTACCAGTAAAGATTAGTCATGAACAACGGTGATCGCGTGGGAATATAAGTAAAGGCAAAAAAAGCAGGAAATAAATCTAACAACTCCAACGAGAGATTCTTATATGAAAGAAAAGCATCGGATGGCATATTTCCTTCGGGGCGTTAATATCTAGCCTAGATTTATGCAGACCATCGTTCTCCTAGTGATTGGAAGCATCATCTCCTTTTTAGTCACCTGTTGGATTTAGTAGGTAGTTTCACCGTAGGTATTTTGTACACCAATGAATTAAACTCGTATTTTCTCGAGGAAGTTTTTGTACCGCTGAACATAGTAATCCTTCATAAACGGAATGTTCGAGTCTGTATGCAGTGTGATCCACATGAACAGGCCACGTTAATCGTCTATCCATGTGTATTCCTAGATAACGTACAGATTATACTAGTGGAATATTCGTAATTTTTAAACTCGGGATAGGTCAGTAGTTCATTTTGTAAACGCGACATGTTGACATTTAGCTGGATTAAACGATTACGCCAGAGACGTGTCAATTCTTCTAGTCGATTCAGATGATTTCATAGTATCATTGCAAATAGGCGAGTCGGCAGTATAGACGGAATATAATAATGGTACCAGCAGGCTGCATTGCGGTACAAGAGACCAGATTGAATCTTCTTTTGAAAATTAATCGTTTATTTTTATCACAAACGACCGGTTATATAAATTAGATTTTAACAATGATAGACGTCTTAGTTAAAGTAGCTGCTTATTTTATACGACAGCCCAGAATTTCGAACGTTATCGAAAGCATGGCTAACGTCGAGAAATACAGGAGTCACATTTTCTAATGTTAATTAGATAGCGTCGACTAGGCGATGACACTGCTGAATAGTACAATACTCCTCGTGGAAACCAAACTGATGGTTCGGCAGTATGTTACAATTTATTATAATTGAACTCATTCGATTAAGGATAAGTTTATCCAAAATATTTGATAGAGCAGAGAGCTAGCTTATCGGTCTGTAAGAGGAACAATTGATGGCGTTTTTCCTATTTTGCGAATCATGATAATTATCGACTTCTTACACAGTTCAGGATAGTATCCCAATCTTAATATTGCATTAAATTATAGCACAGGATAATACGTGCTTTCTTCGGAAGATGCGACAATATTTCTCCTGTGATTTTGTCAATACCAGGGGCCTTAATTATTATAGCCTAAAATTTTGTTTTAACAATACTGTATCTTGAATTCTGAAAAATAAAGAAAAGGAGAGAAACAGACCTAAAACACCATGGCGTCATGTGTTGTGAATATTTCGAGAATCGACTGGATCCGAGGAGTTGTGTAAAATAAGAATATGTGGAAAAGCCTCTTTTGTCCTATTTACTTCGAGCAGTAGGTTCATGCAGATGCATAACAAACACACACACACACACACACACATATATATATATATATATATATATATATATATATATATATATATATATATATATATATATATAATCTGTAGAGTTAAAACTAAACTAATGATCAAAGTAAAACAGATAATCCACAAAGTTTGAGCGGGTTTCCAAGTAGTTGATAAATTTGTTTACTTGGAGTAATGGCGGTTCAACAGATTTTTTTTCATATATTTGCTGTTTTATAACTAGCCAAGAGTAAGGCTATCTAATAAATTATATCATAAAATACATATACAATACAATATATATATACAATATACATATAATCACGTGCAGGGGTAGTATCCAATGATACATACCCACAAGACGATTATAGAATTAAGTTTCTCATTTTTGTTTGCTTGAGTCTTGATGACGGTTCAGTGTGTGATAGTCTGGCTACCAGCTGATTTGGGTGGTTTTGTAACTGCTTCAGATGTTTTTATGCGAGCTTCCGGATACACTCATCCACTGGATCGATTTTCAGGTCGCGATGTATAACGTCCTTAGACACGTACCATGGCATACGGTATATTAGTCGCAAAGCCTTGTTCTGAATGCGCTGGATAATCAATATATTTGATGTCTTTGCGCAACTCCAGCAGAGAGTTGCGCTGCGTATACTGGACGTAATATTATTTTATGAAATTAAAAAGGGAACAATAACAGCGGAGGTTATACTAACTCAGTTAAGAAGGATCTGGAAAAACCATAGAATAACGATGACAACCAAAATGCGCCTAATAAAAACGTTGGTGTGCTCCGTATTCCTAATATGTATCTGAGTGCTGGACTTTGAGACAGACGTTGGAAGAATCGATGCTTTCAAAATGTATTGCTAGCGGCGAATGCTGAGAGTTACGTGGACCTTGAGGAGGACAAACGTGTCAATACTTCAAGAAGTTAATCCGGATGCTCAATTACGAAACATCGTTAAAAACACATGTATATCCAATTTATTCGGCCATATTATGCGACGAAACAATCTTGAAAAATTTATAATATTAGGTATGGTTGAAGGTCGCAGGCGAAGGGGAAGACCACCAACACGACTGGCGCCAGTTCAATATAGCAAATGCTTAAATAACGGGAATAGGTGGCGATCAATTACATGGAACAATTAAAATGAATTACAATCACGATGCTCGGACCGAGCCCAACGACTATGATGGTGATTATATATATATATATATATTATATGTGTGAGTTTTTGCTGTACATATATATTTTTTCAAATATATGTACATAATAATTTATAAACGCATGAAATGTGCAAGCATTTGATTATATTCTTATCACCTTCATGAGTCATTTACTATTATTATTATTATTATTATTATTATTATTATTATTATAGTAATTATTTTTATTACTATTATTAATTATTGTTTATCATTAATATTTTGATTTATTTAATATTATATTTCATAGGCCATTTTTCTCCTTATAAATTGTAGCTTTAGTAGATTGTATTTCTCCTGACGAGGGTTGTAATAGAGAGTGTCATTTTTTTTTGTAAAGTAATTCAAAAATTTTAAAGTTTATTACTGCATTAATCATCAATTGAAAGGAATAATTTGTCTTCGTAATATTATTTTATATTTCTATTAGAAAATTTGTCCGGTTTAGGTTTAAAACTACAACATCATCATCATTGTCATCGCCGTGTAGCAATCGTTCTATTTATTTATTATTATTATTATTTTTTTTTTAAACAAAAAACATCTGCTCCTCATTTACGATGATGTAGAAAGTGAATTAGTATTTTTTCATAATATTTTCCACATTTTTAAATAGCGTTTCTTTGTAACTTATTGCGATAATTTAAAAGCAAATAAAAGTTTTCTAACTCATTCGCTTAAGTAGTTTTAAAATTTTAAACAGTAAATGTGTCACAGTATTAATGTGTGTGTATATAGGTATATATATATATATATATATATATATATATATATATATATATATATATATATATAAATAAAATAAATTTTCAAACTGTCAAATAGTTGATTAACGTGACACTGAACACTAGGTGATACGAAAACCTTCCCATTTGTACACTAAATTTTATATATATATATATGTATGTGTATGTATTTTTATCTACATGCGTGTATGCATACACATTAAATATATTTTTATTACCTTCAAACCTGACATTGTTTTCTTCCACAAGAAACACGTTAGTTGAACTCATATAATTATGTAATACTTAACATGTGCGCATCATCTTATTGAAACTTTAATTCGGTTGAAACGAATAATTCAGTCTCACATCGACGATACGTCCATGCTAATGAAATATCGCAACTATACAGTTAATGGGTTAATTGAAAATAAAAATTTTCGTTGAAATTTTTAATTCTGCTACTGAACACGAGAAGTTACGATGATAACATTCATTTTCTTGTTTCTAGCTTGTGTGCGATATGCGTTTTACATATGTATAATAATGTGGAACGTCTATCTATATACTTGTTTATATTTTTGTAGACTACGCGTATGTATGTGAATCCTCGTGCGTATTGTGTGCATGTACGTATATATATTTGTTTTGAGTTACATATAAATAGATGTGTTATATATATATATATATATATATATATATATATATATATATATATATATATATCTGAATCAGTGAATGGAAGGTATATCACAGGTTGGGTATAAAATTTCTAATTAGTGGTATGCAAATAACACAACGCTGGTCGCTTCCAATATGAACGAAATAAAAGCACTACTTGAGAACCCGATAGTAATACCTCATAAAGTCTCAATATAAATCGTGCAAAAATCCAAGTAATAGTAATAAATAGAGAAAAATACAATAAAAGGGAAAACGATACTTGGTTACGAAACAGTAGATAAATTTACATATCTCGGATTTTTGACACAGAATAATGGGTAGTACAGATACAGAAGTAAAACGACGGATGCAAATGGGCAAAGGAGCTATGTATAAATTGAATAAGATATGGAAAGATGGATTCATAACGAAGAACGCAAAAATTAAATTTGTTAATAACAATAGATACCTGAACATCGAAAAAGGCAACTATGGCCCGTATAGACAATTTTCAGGTGTGGTGTAGACGAAGAGTTTTTCTGTGGACGATGAAAATGACGAACGATGTCGTGGGAAAGGAAATTAGCGTGAACTATTTTTATCACAAAGACGAAATATTTCGGCCATCTTATACGAAACGAAAGTGACATGGAACGTTGGTTAATACCAGCGTAGGTTGAAGGTAGAAGATCAAGGTTTAACCACCAACATACTGAGCAAACGCTATATAAAAAGCAACAGTTATGGGCCTGCAGATGTGCTGTCATCAAGCGGAAAATCGGGATTACAGTGGCGATGAATAATTACGCCATGATTGCAACATTCCTCTGGGGTATTCGATCAAAGAAGAAGAAAATATATGTACATATATATGTGTGTGTGTGTGCGTACCACTAATCACGTCGTTGGCTGATCCTACTATTTTTCTAAATCGTTTTCACGGTTCCGATCTTCAATTAACGTACCCCCTGTTTACCTTATATCGTTTGCAACCGTACTATTGCTATCTTTTACGGTAGTATTAGCTTCTCTATAATTACTCCGTATCGTTTTATAACTTCTGCGTATCGCGCGTGTCATTTATTTTGCATAATTAACCTTTCCAATCGTACGTTATAAAAATGTTGACATAAAATTATAAATAATATACGGATGTTTATTATAAAATAATACCGTTTCTTCTTAGACGACCTGTAGATAATTTTCGATGTATTTATAAGAATATTTTTAAAACCGGGGCATTTCACGTCAACCCCGTAAAATACAAAATTTTGTTAACATTAAAATGTCATACCACCATATAATGGACGTCGTGTGACTGAAATGGTTAATTAATCTTCGGTGGTGTTAGTCTATCAAGTTCCGTTCTTCGCGGATTTCTATAAAATGCAGAGTCACTCTTTTTCGAATAGCTTTAACAATTCTACTATTTCCACGCTTCCATATATAATTATTGGTTAGTCCGTTTTCGATATAAGCAACATGTAACAGCTACCCTTGTAATTATTCGGATGCCTTCTTTCAATTATGCAATACGCTATGCAACCCGTAGACTATTCCCAATCATTTCTCTCTCTTACTGTCTTAAAGGCTCCACCGAAATCGTTACTGTTACTAGATTTTTTTTTATCAGGGAATTCCTTCTTTTACCAGCTGGTCTTTTATCATCGCGTCTTCCTCGTAGTATTAAGTGAAAAATGTACTTTTCTCCTCTTACAATATGACCAAGATATGTCATTTTTCTTTTTCAAATATTTTTTACGATCTTTCCAGCTGTTTTCAATACATTATTACTTGGCATTTTTTCGGTCTATATAATTCTAAATAGCCTCCTTAGAAGTCACATTTCTGTAATCTCTAAAACAAGCCCGACATTCTAGATCAAAATATCCACTATGTACAAAAGTACCGGAATAACGTAACAGTCTACAGCTTTTAGTTTCAGCTGAGACGGACTAAATCATTAACGGAGCATGACTTGTTTTTTATTTTTTGTCATTCTACCTTTTTGTATTCATGAATTAAATTGCAAAGGGTAAAAATTTAAAATCTAAAAAAAATAAAAATAAAACCCACGCCCTAAAAGTAGAATCGTGATAGATATCCGTTTTATTAATTAGGAGACGAAATTACTATTCCGTATTTTATAAATCTATACAGATAATAAAAAACAAATTAACGCGAAATCAGTTTTTAATTAATCAACTGTAAGTTAACGAAATATTACCAGATTTGACTATTATTAATATATATATATATATAGCTATATTCGTGTGAAAGTATAGAAAAATATCCGTATATAAGATATATGTATGTATTTCTACCCTATACGTTGAAGTTGCTAACATCAAAACATTGCGCTTATACTTGGATACTGCGGTGTATAAATATCGCCACGAGCAATTTTTTTTTTTTCAACCCGGATTTATGGAAGAATGTTTAAACTAATGCAGGGAGAGAAGAAAGGTTAAATGAATTTTTAACCCGATTAATGAAGAAAAAATATTATTAGAACTACCCGTCTCTCAACGAAAAATCAAATATATCAGTGGTCGTACGTTAAGATGTAATAATTTGCCACCAAAAATAATAGAAACGACAGTAGAAAACGACGCGCAAAAGAAAGACTAAGAGAAGATTTATGGATTAATTTGTTGTCGAAGATAAAGAGCGAGAAACTCTGAGAAAGTAAAACAACAAAATAGGGTAGAATAGAAGAAAAGACTGTACGGGATTTGACTAACTTCAGTCAATCAGTAGACGGATATTACCTATAATTTGTATACCTATTATAGTAGAAATAAAATGTGAAAATAGATGAACATTAAAATGTTGATACGTTTTAGACGGTATATAAAAGCGGAATACTATATTCTCTGGACACCATTCAGTATATGAGTATATATATATATATCCTTCTAGGGGGGGTAGGATGCCACTCGTATTATACCTGAGACCCATTCACAAAAACTTATCCAAACTAAAAGAGCTCAAACTATTTAAATTAAATATAGAGGGTGACCCAGAGAAGACGACGGTTTTTTTTTTTTTAATAACTCAGAAACTAATCGACCAACATTTGTGAATGAAATTTTATTTAGAAATAGGAAAACGAGCGATTAGCTTACAATGGTACACAATATCGTTCAAATGATTACTATTTGCAACAATACATTCATTCAGTCTTTACAAAATTTCCGAGCATAGGTCGCTGAATTTGGGATTCAGATTACGGTACTTTATTATTTCTTTATTTCTTAATTTCGGATTCGCTCCTGATATACATATATAGATATTAGATGTATATATAGATATAAAATCAATTTTATCGTGAAATTAAAAAAAAACAAGTCTTTAATAGCTATTAAAAAATTCTATATTATTTAATATCTAATCAAAACGTTAACATTTATTCTATGTACATATATACGAATTACGACGCTATTCGGTTTATCGTATAATAGGAATAAGATTAATGTTATTTACCGTGGAGACTAGAAGACGGCGAGCTTATTAAGGCGATACAAATGACACAACGATCATCGATAATCTATAATAATAATAATAAGTTGAATTCGTCGGTCGTTGTTCTGGGGAATTCCGAAATTTAAAGTTTATCGAACGCTTTAGAATTCGTCAATAATTCTCGAGTCAATCTCCAAACTTGTCTGGCGGCGTTTTCTAACGAACTCGGGGCTTTGCCTTTGAACAGATCTAGATGAGGTAAAAAATAATGCGGACATCGTTTACACTGTAAACAGGAGATCAGCTGCAAGAATATTCCGTTCATTCGATCACCGAGACACGATTCGTCCCATTCGACGTCTTGCGGATGTTTCTCGCATTCGTACATTAGTAACGTCTTCATATGATAATTCGTTACCGGATTCCCCGGCAAGTCTAAATGACGATCGCGTAACGTCTTTAAAATGCTCAAACATTTCCGTCTACAACCGCCATACAGTAGACGACTTTCCGCCTCGTTAAACGACATGACCCAAGCGTCGCCTTCCATAGCCGATTGTTTACCTTGCATCGATACGCTTTCTTTCGACAATAAATCGAAACCTTCCGTCTTGACTTCGGCTACTAAATTCGGATGCGGCCATCCGATATGCGGTATCGGCCAATGAGCCGACGATCTAGGCCAAACACCGGCGCATTTAAACGACGGCGTTATCTGCACCACGTAACGTTCTCGTATACGTAATTTAACTTCGGTCGTATCGGCGATCATTTTAACCGAATCGCGATAGACGCATTTATCGCAAGCTTGCGCTACTAACGTCTGAAATCGCGATCGTATCTTGCGAGCCGATAAATATCCGGACGCCGTTATAAATTCCACCCATAGCGACATGCTGCGCTTTCGACCGTCGCTCAATTTCAAAACTGCGCAACCCGGTATACTACCGTCGTCGACGAAGTTGAATACTCCCATCTGATTTAGATAGAGTACGATTTCGAATTCGTTCGGCGTAATCACTTCTAAACCTTCGTATCGACCGTTGCACTCGGCTAAAGAACTGATAAATCTCGGTTCTTGCGCTTCGACTTCGCGTAGTACTTCTTGAACGACTTTACATACTTCTCTAATGGCCTTCATAATCGTAATTTTGCGATTTTGCGATCGTTCGCTAAAATACTTGTTCAACTGATAGATCATCCTAGATTGACCTACTAACGGATCTGTCGGCACTAACATTTTATTTTTTCTTTTAATTTTTTTATTACATGCAGTAGAATATAATATAAAACAACGCGAAAATAAACCCAGCTCACTACGGACGTTTATGCGCCACTGTACGAATGTTAAGTGCGAGAGCGTATTCCTCTTCCTTGTTTACCTCGGTCTTCACGCCATTGTCCTCTTTTCGGTGGATTGTCTAGCGGATTTCTGTTTAACGGGCTTCGTACCAATGAGAACGATTTTCGCTCTTCGCGACTCCGCCTATTCTGTGGGTTAGCCTCCTGTCTGTTAACCCGCTTACCGTTTGTATCGAATGTTGTTTTCGTTGGAAAAGAATAACGAATTCCTTCAGATGCCTAACTTCCAAATATTTTTCCATTTCAGCCAGCTGGCTCGCGTGTTTAGTCGACATTTATAAAAAGGGTACACTTTTGATTATGATTATTATATTGACCCCCTTCGTCTGCAGACTTAATTACAAAATGGCGTCTCATACGACAAAGTACAATTACTTCGTGGAATATTTTATATATATATATATATGCGTGTGTATTTAATATATATATGATATATATATGTATACACCGTTTTGTAAATACGAGGAGTATAATATACTCAATGAGAATTTTTACGTTATTATGATCTTAGTTAATTATCGGACTATATTATAAAATAAATTAAAAAATAATAATTTTTACGCTGAGTTTATTGTGTATATTTAAAACATATCGAAATAGTACAAAATAAAATTTCAAAGTGTTACTTTTAATCGTATTTTGAAATGAATAATGTCTGTTTCGAAATTTCTTGTAAAAAATATTCCTAAATTGTTGCAAGTTTAAAAATTCGAAATAATTTTAATTAATTTTTGTTATTGAATATTTTGAAAATACTTAGAATAAATTGATGTATGTATATGCGTCTGTGTGTACGGTTTATTTTATTTTAAGGTATTACTGCCGAAATATAATAAAAGAACGTATGTATTTATTTATGTATATTCGGTGTTGGGACAAGACATAAATATACGTATTTCGTTTAATTGTAAACCTGAAAAATTTATGAAAATTCATTGAAGTACCGAGATTTATGTATGTTTTTTATTAGCGTGTATATATATATATATGTACGTCTAGGGTAGATAGTTTGCGGTTGTGTTTATCTGGACGTGGATATATTATACGTACGAGAACGTTCAGATAGATATAATTTTTGGATTTATACAAACAACAGAATTTATCGACAATTTTTTACAAAATTATATCGTAGATCCCGTAAATTCTAAAGTAAATAACGATTCGGCAAATCCAAATATTGTTAGCCTGTTGTTCTAAAATCGCTTCTTGTGCAAACCATTAGGTGATTACCATTGATAGTTCCCAGTTTCGTTTTTACTCCTAAGAAGAATTTATTCCTCGAGGAAGAGATGAATGGATATATTCAACGTGAAAACAAAAGGAAAAAACATAGCAAATCAATTTTGCAAGTAAAGCGAGAGGAATGTAAAAACTTTATAATTACTAATAGAAAAAGTTTAAAAAAAAAAAATTGATGATTTGAATTATAAGCATACTTAAATGTACGACGAAATGGTATTTTCATTGTTCTAAGGATTTATCGATGGAATTTACCAATTTAAAGGGAAACATGAAATATTCGAAATAGAATTATTTTATCTGTGTTTTAAAGACTATATATAGTATACATATATATATATATATATATATACATTAATTATAATCGGTACGTCGAACATAGCGCAACAATCGAACAATTTAAGTTTTGCACGTTCTTTTACGATATTACTGATGAATGGAATATGAAAGTAGTCGTGCATTGTCTTAATATGAGCGTTGATCGGCTTACTTCAGAAGCGGTGGTTTTGAAGTCGCTGGTGATTCTCTTTAAATTAGTACAACTGGTCGAACAGCAAACCAGAGCAGCGTATATTTGGACAATATTACTGCTTTTACGTATCGTAAATTTATTTCATACTGTTAGCGCCGATTTAAAAAAAAAAAATAAAATAAAAAATGAGAAATGATGTTTTTACGGCCGAGTTTTATAAATACATCGATGTATACGTTTCTTAATTAATTTTTTATCCGTGATCTTTCATCATTCCGGCTTAATCGTATTCGATGCTGATGTAATTTTGAATTTTGGTCGATAATCGATCTGCGCTTTGTAAATAAAATTACGTCGGATTTGTTCTCTTCGATGTTAATCCTCCGTTTATTGAAATATTTAACGTAAAGAGTGAGTCGTCCGACAAATCGTGCGGGATCATCGGTGTATTTATTCGTTAGCAAGCTCCAGATTTACCGGGCAAGTTGAATGAATTGTCGAGTTAGATGGAATTATTCTCTTTTTGTGTTTTTTCACCGTAAAAATAACCACCGGGTTTATGATACGTGCGTTCAATATATAGAAGTGTATACGTAAAATATAAATATACATTACACGTCTAACAAAAGAAAATTTCAATGCGTTTTACTTGATAAATTTCTTATACGGTGCTTATATACATATTTTTGACTTGCTTATATTATATGATTGGTCGTTAAATTATTTAATCTTGGGCTCTAATTATATATATATATATATATATACTAGCTGACCCGGCGAACTTCATATAGACCCACAATCAATAAATGTATAAATTTATTAGCTGAATTAAATAAAGCACAAATACCGATGGAGAATTAGGAACTATACAAAAAATTAAAAAACAAATTTATAACGAAATTTAAATGATATGTCGATACTTTTTAATTTTTGTAGATTTATTGAACTTAAATGCATTGTAGAATCGGCCGACTAAAAATCGCCGGCAGAATTTTTAAAAATCGAAAATGAAATATTCAACTCGCGATTTCTCGTTACCGGTTAATTTTTAAAACATTCACCTCATAACATAAATTATAGATCTCGACGTCTACTTTCTTTTAAGCACAACCCGAACCGCCGATCTATCATAGGGGCCTCAAAAAGGGCCCAAACCCCGAAACCCTTTCAAGCCCAATTTTCTCGGCGAGTATTCGATATAAAAATACTGCAATACCATCGTTAGACGCGTATTTTAATGACAAATAACTTTCGTGTAAACAATTTTTCCAAATTTCGAATCGTTCGCGAATTATTGCGAAAAAAAACGAAATTTTGAAAAAATCCAAAGGGAGGTGTAGGTTAGTGAAATTTTTGGGTTCGGCTTGAAATTTTTTTTCGTGGTTTTTTCGCTTTATCCTATAGGTCTTATATAGTAACGACTATTTCGAGAAACGGAATCGTTTAAAAATATTTACGTCGCTCCCTATACCTTGCCAAAGGTGGCAGGTCATCGATTTTCGAAAATTCGCAGCTCGAGACCTATCGATCATAACGAAAAACGGTTTTCTGTTTTGAATTCTTCATTTTAATATCTATCATATCCATATCGATTCAATCGAAATTTTTCCAAAATCGAAATTTTAATGAGTCACACCCATAACCCCTCTGAATTTTTTTTTTAATTTTGACGATGACTTGGTTTAATCGGTTTTTTTACGACAATCGACTTAGGTAATAACAATTTTTTCGTATCTCTAAACGTAAGTTCGCTATATAATTTGTTTAAAAAAATGTGATAAATGAAGAACCGCTCGACCGATTTTGTGCAAACTTCACATAAACCATCTACTAAATAGTCCGAACAAAGCCTAAAGATTTGGTTTGGATAGGTGAGCCCGTTCTTGAGTTATGCGCTTACCAACACATTTAGCGATTCATTTTTATATTATAGATACATATATATATATATATATATATATATATATATATATATATATATATATATATATATATCGTTCGTTTCATTACGTAACAAATACGTTCAAAGGTCATTTTGTCGTTGAGATACATTTTCGAAGTTAAAAAAAGAACATCATTTGTCGAATTAAAGCATGCTTAAAATTTGCTCGCGATGTTGATTTTTAATATATCGAGTCGTTAGCTTTAGAGATGATGAAACTCTCCCCTTTTTATAACTTGTTATTTACACATCTTTTTGTTTATTTGCGTTTAAAATACCGGGCGGCCGATTCCTTTTTTTCAAAAGCCTTTATTCATGGGCTGCGCTAATACCTTCTATGATATTCTTGTTTGCGCTTATTCTATGACTGTTACTCCACCCGATTTCCAAACTTCTCTATTAACGGATGTGTTATACTACACAACTCGTCTATAATCTGATATTTTGCTTTTCGTTTTTTTTTTTTTTTGTATTCGCGAATAGTTTATGTTTTATTATTCTTTTCTACATATTACGTATATTAAGCTCTTGACTAGACCTTTTATTTACTAAAAGTAGCGTAGCTCGACCTTTTACGTAGCCCTCTTTTGTCGGTTAATCCTGTTGTTGGCCTTCTTTTGTGTGTGTATCGGTTTTGTATATATTTATTAAAAATAATAAAAGAGAACAACTACATTCGAAGTACTTCACATTCGATCTTTTGTTACGCTCTATTGTTCGATACATACGTATATGTATTATATGTATATACAAAGAAAGACTTTGTGCATCTTACGTGTGTAGGAGAAGATAGCGATAATATGGGGAGAAAAGATACCCGGAATATATAAGCGTGTAATATAAGAATAGAGACCCTCCTATTGTATAACGATCCAATGGTTCGTGATTAGCTTGGTCGGTAGAAAAGAATTCATTTCATCTTTATTATTATTTGCGCATTTTATTTTTCGTACGGAAATCCTGCTTAACAGGTAACGATATTGGCTTATAATACGTGCGTATCAATTTTCTGAAATTTCTACCTTAAGTATGGCAAAGCTGTTGAGTTTGGTTGTTTTGATATTTCTCTTTTAAACCAGTTTCATTCTCTATCGTCTTCTTCAGATGCGACATGATTAACGAATTATAAAAATATACGAGTAGCGTGAATTTATAATGAAACATATATATTTTTTCTTATATAATTTTTAAAATTACAACTTAGCAATTCAGCAATTGGACTGAAACGCGAAATAACTTGTTAGTGGTTAGCATCCAACGATGGACCCTACTGAAAAAATTGGGCTAGATCGAACGGTCGACTATATTTTAATCTACGAACATCTAGACTAGTGTCAAGCACCTTGATCGCCAGTACGTTTGTGTGTGTTTCCAAACGGCTTACATATCGCTTTACAGCACGTTTAATCTCGTCTTTCACGTATGGGATTTTTAAGGTCTCGATGTAACGTATGGTTCGATACGTACCAAGGCGGGGAGACGATGAGTCTTATGGCCTTGTTCTGAAACCGTCGTATCCTATTCATATGTGTATCTTTTTTTGCACAACCCCATATGATTAAACTGTATGGTGCATTTACTTTCGTTTGATACGCCAACGTCTCAGCCAGTTTTCAACATTCAACAGAGTTTTTCGTAGTTTATTAGAAGTTTCGCTATTGTCTTTACCAATAGCTAATAACGTTGTATCGTCGGCCAACGTATATCACGTTATTATCCAACTGGAAAATCGGCAGAGTATAACCTAAGACACTTCCTTGAGGCACGTCAACAGATACCGGTTAGATATCGGAGAATTGATGTAGGATTTTAACCGGGCATGTATTCAAGATAGGATTTTAGAAGAAGATAGTGAGGATGCGGTATTATTTTTTTCTAACCTATACAGCAGACCATGATGCCACACCTTATCAAAGGCTTTTTTGACATCTAAGAACACACCCGTGCACACTTGCTGCAGCTTCGAGACTCTCTTGAATAGTATGCACAATTCGGTCTATCTGTTCGATGGTCGAATATTTTTTTCTGAATCCAAATTGGTGCTCAGGAACAACATGTTCCGATTCTAAAGTTGGATTCAACCGTTTCAATATTATTTTTTCCAGTAGTTTTGAGAGGATAGGAAGTAAGGAAATGGGTCTATAGGATGAAACTTCATCCGGTGCCTTACGTGGTTTTGGTACAACTACTATTTGCGCCAATTTCCAGGATAAAGGAAAATACTGCAGTCGTAAAACAGCGTTAAAAATGTTTGTAAGTAGCAGTATACACCTGTTTTAGGTAGTTTCGATAACATTTTATTAGTAATTAAATCAAATCCTGGACTTTTTTTTTTAATTAAATTTATTGATTATATATTTAATTTCGCTTGGCGACGTTGGGGCAATCGAGGGACTTAACTGCAAAGGCACATTTAAAAATTCATGAATTTCAGTTTCAACATTAGATTGTAAATTTGGTTTGAAGACATCGGAGAAATATTTCGCAAATACGCCCACTTTTTCTTTGCCAGTTCTAGCCCATGTACTATCGGAAAGGGGTTTTATTATTTTATTTCTGCTATTGACCGATTTCCAGAGGTTGCAATTTGTAGTTTTCGTAGGTGAAAGTTCCAGTAGACAACGTTAGACGGATTCATTTTTAACGTTTTTAAGTAAAATCTTAAGTTGTTTTGATTTTTTATTTAACGATGTTTTGTAATAACTACGAATAGTTCCTTTTTCTTTCACCAGATAGAGTATATGGCGAAGTATATTATTTCTTTTATTTCATTAATATTTGGAGTAGATTTCCATGCGATATAGCTTTTATTTTTAATATCGAGTTTACGGACGGTCGAAAATCTTCCCAATTTGTATATTTAGTATGTAGGCAGGGAGAATTTTCTCGGTTTATTAAACCTGTACTCGCGGTTAAAACTACGGCACTGTGATCAGAGCATAAATCAAAATTGGAATCGGCATTTATGTTCAACGTTTAAATCCCGTTAGTTATGAAAAAATTCTAGAACATCAGGACGTTTATTTAAGTCTGTAGGCCTGTATGTTGGTACACCCGTTGCCACGCAAACGAAATTTTAATTTTGCATTATCTTATTTCATAGCTTTCCCCTACGGTTAGAAAATCGAGAATCTCATCTTATGTTTTTCGCGTTTCAGTCATCGCCAGAAATGAACCTACGGCATACAGTAGTGAAATATTCGCTTAGATTTCGTTCATTGAATTTGTGCTTTGGAGGACAACACACTGTGGGGTCTGTAATTTTACTATTCAATGTATATGTGTATTTGTAGCTTGAATTTCTTTAGTTAATCTAGTTTTTAAGTTCATAGTGTTTTATTGTACTTTTAATAAACAACAGCTGTGCCTTATGGTCAGGTCTTGTAGTTTTGTAGACATTATAATTTTTAATACCGAAGTATGTTTTAACTGTGAAATGTGTTTCAGATGATAGCAATATGTCGATTTGCTCGAGGTTAAGGAACATCTCTAATTACAGTTTATTTCGAACTATTGTCATTCCGCGTGGAACGACGTCATTGTTAATTAATTAATTAATTTGTTAACGCTGTGAGCAGATTTAGTATGTATTTTGCTGCATAAGCTGGGATTAAACATTGATTTAAATTCATTTAGGAAAGTTGTTATGATACTTCTAAAGTCAGAATTGTTGTCTCGATGATTGTTATCGTTCGCATTATTATTAATATTAAATGCTGGTGGATGTTCATTATTATAGGCAAGAGAGTTAACTTACTTATTGTCATTTCAGCGTACGACACTCTTGGACTGGCTGAAGTTTGGTTATTTCTATTCTCTGATATTTTTACAGCACTATTTTCCGGTTTGTATACCTGTTAATGTAGTTTCTGATAGATCACACAATCCTTGTAACTTGAAGGATGATCTCCTTCGCATAATGCACACATCGGGGCAGAATTCTAATATTTTTTGCATTCAGCGAAATTGTGATGACCACCGCATTTAAATTTTTTAGGGTGGGGAGCTTTAATCTTTATTTTATTGTGAAGCGAGTGAGTTAAATTAAATATCTCTTTAACGTTGTCTGAGAGTTCAAGGTCTATAAAATGTAATGGCAGAGGCTGTTTAGTGATTTTATGTGTAATATTTAACACATTTCGGACACTAATGTTCTTTAAGAACTACTGTAATTTGTTCATCCGTTAACGAGCGGTGAAGATTTCTAATTACCAATACGATCTTTCCTGTTTCAATTGATACGTGTAGTATAGTTAGCGTCCTCTTTTTTAAATGTACATACCAGCTTCCTATAGTCATGAGTGTTTTGAACATTCACCTTGACCGTGTTATTCTTTAGAGTTTTTGCTACAAAATCCCGCTTATAATTGTGCCAATTTTATTGGTCATTGCTGGAAAATTTGTAACTCTATGTACGAAAATAGGAGGAGGTAGTGATACTTTAGGTTGTTCATTTTTAGTGTGATTATTTTTCGGGCTTTTCTCATCAAGGGACAACAGGCAGCTGAAACGGTTACTACTTTTACATTTGTTTTCAATATTTTGTGGCAAAATTGGTCGCTTTTTAGCTTTTCTCGTAGGTAATTTTCACTCTTCATTACGTCTGCATTTGCTCAAGGTGTCACACACGTTTTCAACTTGATCATTAATATCATCGTAAGAGCATGATGGCTGATTTAGCGTTGAACTAATGTTCAAATCAGAGAACCGCTGTGTGTAATTAGGCAATATTGCTGGACCCGGCTGTGATAAATAATAAACAGGTTGGTGGGCGGTAGTATAAATACCATCATATTCCGATTGAACGATAGGCGCCGTTGTGTAAGTGAATGGTTGAACATATAATTTAATATTTTAAACTTGTCCCGTATTATGTTTTAATAAATTTCGCACACAACGAAACTACTATTTTAAACACTATATAGATATTTATCTAGATGCTTAGATTACTTTCTATATTAAGTACAATTTTAATAGAATATTTGCGCGAAAAATCTGATTTCGAATACGTAACCGATGAATTTTTGACGGAAAAAAAAAAGAAAAATGGATTTAATAAATAATAAACATTCTCGTTTAGTGTTGATTATAAAAAGCTCGTGTGTGCTCTTACAGATCAGTTTAAAAATATTTTCTGCAGACGAATTTGCGTACCCTTTTAAATATAAAAATCTGTTATACATTACGTTAATAAAAACAAAAATCTGAGAGAAAAATTTTGCAAAACTATCATTTAACGACAACAATTATTATGTATTTGTCAAAACATTTGCATTCTTATCAGGGGTACTGCGATATTACGGTGAACACATTTTAACGATAACGTCAGTTTATGCATTCGAAAGAAAACTGTTAATCGAAGTAGTCCATCTTAAAATAGACCTTTGTGGTATAACGGTTTGTTGTTTTTTTTTTAAATTATTACCAATTCGTAGAGTGATTTTCAAAATACTAAAACACCAATACAAAATCTTAATTTCTTATGTCATTATCATAATTCCTCCATCTTTGAGATTTGTAGGCGGCTAATTTGAAATGTCAGTATTCTCTGGGTGGTAACGCGATTTTTTTCATGTTACATCGTATTTTGTAAAATCTTAATTTCTTATGTCATTATCATAATTCCTCCATCTTTGAGATTTGTAGGCGGCTAATTTGAAATGTCAGTATTCTCTGGGTGGTAACGCCATTTTTTTCATGTTACATCGTATTTTGTTCGATGTGTTTCATTATTGGCCTTCCTCTTGATGTTTAACCTTGTATTATGGTGTGTTCGAATATTTGTGTTAAATATTCATCGTGTCTGAAAATATGATCTATCCATTTGTTGTATCTTTTTAATTTTCCTAATAAGTTTCAATTTTCACGGATTAATCTAAATACTTATTTTTGTTACTAATTCTTCTCTGTCCATGTTGTTCTTTCAATTCTTCTCCAACGCTTAATTTCGAACTCCTCCCACTAGCTTTTGCGACTTTTTGTCTATCGTCCGAGCTTCCGAATAAAGTATCCGTAGGAATGTTTTTTTAATCAGTTTCTTCCTAATTTCTATATTCGTACGTATAGGTGTTAATAAACATCTCTTTCTAGTAAATGTCAATTTCGTCAAAGTTCTTTCGTTTATATCCTGTATACACTTATTCCATAATTGGTTATTACGCTTCCCAAATATCTTCGTCTTTTTATTTGTTTTATTCGTTACATCTATTTTTATGTTTATTTCCTTATTTATTCCTTTTTATCGAATTTCGTAACCTATGTCTTCGTAATTGTTTATCCTCGCGTTGTAGATTTTTAAAAGTTGATTCATTCGATTTAGGGCCCCCCCACCCTTTGTAGGTCTTGTTCGTTTTATACCGGCATAGCAATGAATATGTTTATTTTTTATCTGCCTATCGTAATTCCCGTATAAAATTATCTTCTTTCGTCACTCGGTCTTCTTGGTATACACATTAAATAGGGCAGGTGAAAGATTACATCTCTGTCGTACTACGTTTTTTTATTTTCGCTTCTTTTTCCGTATATTTATCTTTATTTCCCTTATTTGGCTAACGCATCTTCTCTCTCTCTCTCTCTCTCTTTTATCTACATGTCTAGTGTTATATCTCTTTTATCTACAAGTCTTATATATCCTTTTTCTTGTTTTTTCTCGCTATATATTTTGTTTGGCATATTCCAATACAGGTTGATTCATTAGCATCTTCTTTATTATCAATCGTTAACTCAGTACTGCTACCTTTGTACCCTTTTATTTTCGGAAGCCGTACTAATCTCTTTTCTCGATTTTATATTCTACTGGGCAGAATTTTTGTTAATATTTTCGAAGCATGTAGACGTATCATTTTCTGCGTTCTCTATATAAAAGAAATAAAAATAATAATAACATTCCGCTATTGCATTTTTCCGATCGGAACGAATAATCGTTTCAAAGTGTAAATCATCGTGTGATTTGCTTCGGGGTCGATATTAAAATAATTTACCAAAACGTCAAAAGATAACACAACTCTGAGTACCGCACTTAAGTAAAATTCGATACTTGGTTTCGTTTTTAAATTACTATTAGGGAATACATATGTAAGAAACAAAATCTTGTTGTTGTAGCTTTGGACACTGGGACAGAGATAATCACTGTCGCATTTTCTTTTCGATTAATAATTAGCAATCATTGAACTCTTACCTAAGATCGTTATATATATATGTGTGTGTGTAATTATAGGTAAACTATTTTTTTTTTCTTTAAGTAAGAACTTGACTGGTTCAATTTCAATACTTGCGTTGCCCTGGTATAACTTTCTCCAGTACATAGTTGAAAAGTATGGAAGTAAATAGTCTCTCGTGTTGCTACTAGTAATATTATTATTATTATTATTCCTCCTTTTATTATGGCTACACATTGTTACGTTCATTTCAAATTGAACTGCGTATCTTCGTAGTCTGGATTTCAGTTGTAGGGTCCTATTACGTAGAATAATTTCGAAATAATAATAACGTAATGAGGATCGAATAATCGCGTTTTAGCCCGACTAATGCGAGATTAGCTACACTCGGAACGTGACCAATCTGGTACTAAAGAAGCCACACGTCCGACACGTGATCGATTACGACGGTTGAAATTCGAGAATACTATTGTCACATCATCCTAACAACGACTCGCGGTGGTGTGGTTCTATTATTGGCTTTCCTTATTCATCGTTTCTAGCTTATCACGAAATGCGCCTGTATCTATTGAATGCTTCCAATCCGGAGGGGAGTAAGTGCCCAGTCGACTAAAGAATAGAATTAAAGAAAGGACTCGGTCAGATAAAAAGAAAAAGAACGATATAACGAAAAACATTGTTGAGGAAAAAAGCAAAAGTTTTAAATATTTACTGTGTGACAAAATTCGAACGAAAAAATGCCAATAAAGTCCTCAGTAGGAACTGTTGTATACATTCTTGTTGCTTGGCGTAAAACAACCTGGAAATTCGTAATATCCGCAGGGGTCATTTTCAATTACTTAATAAATTACAGGTATGTGTAAAATTTCGTCCAAATCGTTAGAGCCATTTCCGAGATACAAGAATCGCCCTTTTAATAAGGTAAGATGTATATTTTGCTACAATTATACATCATTGTAGTCGATACTCGGTATACATCACTTTAGTCCATACTCAGTTGTCAACATCCATTTTGATATTTGTATATCAGCCAATTTTATCATTTGATTTAGATATTTTCCTTCGCCCGTTTACTTTACTCTAAATAATATATTTTTCCATCTTAATTGGTTCGATGAAATGTCTAAGAATTAGTTTTCTGATTCGTTATGTACATACAATTCCTCTAGAACAGACGTAATGATTCTGTGAACAGTCCATAGACTATTATAACTCTTCTTTCGAAGACGTCTAGTTTCTTTTCCGACACATACGCACACACATATATATATAATATTTATATGTGATGCATGTGATATTTCTTAAATCCATTATACGTCAATTACATAGTCACCTCTAAAAAAATCCCTAGAAAATAATCTTTAAATTTTAATATAAGATATATGACAATGGTATTATCTGTAATTGTAATTAACTCTTTTTCACACATGCCAGTATAAATGAATCGATATACAATCAGTCCTAAGATGAATTTCTCCATGGTAATCCGTACTTTACCTTCCTGTTCACAAGCTATGTGTACTTTCAATAATTGTTTCTCGAATACATTTTTTACATTGATTCCTGTCTATTTCCTTTGTAATAATAATGTTGTTTTTTAATAATACCTCTTTATATACACACACACATATATATATATATATACATGTGTGTGTTCGTTTTTTGTCGGAATCTGAAACATATTTCCTGGTACGCATACCAAGCCTCAAGGTCTTATTCTATGTATTAATGGTAAATTACCTAGTATACATAAAAATACCAGAATTTCAAGGCGGAAATGACGTTGTGTCAATTTCTTGGCTTTGTTTAATCGAAATTAAGTAAGAAATTTTTTGGGCAAGTTTTTTCCTTTGTCATTTTTCGACTTACAATAGGTTTAATTTTTAATATCCAAGTCCACCTTCCTAACTTTACTCGACTGGCATAATCTGTAGAGAAATAAACATGCCAACAGACAAGTTTCGTACTGTCCTCGCCTTTTAACGGTTTTTCGGTAAAAACGTATTTTCGAAATATGAATTTCTGCTTTCAATAAAAAAAATAGCGTATTTTCGATGTCAACTGTAAATCAAAAATTTTAATTAACTCGTTTTAATTTTTAAAAAAAAAATGGGAATATAATCAAATCCAGTTTTCAACGAATTCCGATTATCAGTAGTAGGCGTTCGCACGAAAATAAAAATTCTAGTAAGTAGATTAACAGTAATTTTGTTTATTTTCTTACTTTGTTCAGTTTAGTTTGTTTAAATACTCTGATAAAAACAGAATTTTTGAAAACGCGGTAATAAATATTAAATCCGAATATGAGCTAACGACGGTTAGGTTACATATCCGTTTTCCGACGTTCAATTCAATTCAATTCTAGTCTAAACGTCCCCAAAAGTGGGATATCATGGTATAAATTAGAAATCTTATACTGAATTTAATTTTAATGAAGTTCATTAAAAATATTTAATTAGAGAAAAGTTTATAACACAAAATATGTACTATTCATCACATTGCAAAAGAAGATACCTAGTATAACTACTTTCTTCGTCTTCTTCTGTAGTTATTAAATAGGTGGCTGCGTCGCATTATATTCACATATAAATGAAACATCGTGATGATAAATAATGTAATAAATTTTATAAATAATTAAATAAATATATATATATGTGTGTGTGTGTGGATGTAGTGATTAACTTTTTAAAAATCAATAAATCTAAAGAAGTAAACATCGTGAATTGTTAAATAATCGTTAACCATTTAACAATTACGCGATTTTCAAATTATAAATAACTAATTGACGATAATAAAATAAAATATTAATAATAAAAATTAACGTGTACCCCAGTAATATGATTATAAGAATTATTAGTAGAGTACTGATAAGATATCATTTTGTTATTATTAATATTTTGTCTTATCATCTTCAATTAGTGAAGTTATTTATAATTTGAAAACGGTCTCTGTCTGTCGGAAATAATTTTTTTTTTAACATCATACCAGCATTAATTGCTGCAAACAACGGTGATCACGTAAGTAGGAAATTAATATTAGTCTAGTGTCTAAGACACTAGACTATGAGGAAGATAATGGAGTAACTTGATGGGAATTAAATATTTGTAGGAATAGTATAGGAATGGTCAAATACAATAATTAAAATGAAAAAAAAAACAAAAACGGAAATAATTTACAATTTTTAATTTTTACTTGTTCTTAAAATTATTATTCGCTTACAAATTATTCTTCAAAGTATATCATAAACGTGAAATATAACTGAATTAAAATATATTTAGAATAGAGAAAGTGGAACCAGTCCTATATTCGACCAAGTATACTTGGCAATACAAAGAAGTATTTAGTCATTTAGTCTTTAAAAATTGGTAAAATCTGTTCACCTATGCTGAAAACAGCTGTCAACACAATATATAATGGCCACACTCTGACTCGTATCTACTGAGTGTCCAACCACCGCCAATATACGTAATGTGCCGTACACCTTTAACGGTCTATCATATTGTTTGTAATCTGCTAGAAATATACTCAGTATCGTTGTATTCATTTGAAAACGAGTATCTCGGATGTAAGCAATCTTTCGCACCAACTTTTATAATAAATACTGAATTTTGTAATTATCTTTAAGTAATTGATAATTCGAGTAATAGCCTTATAGGCAGTAGCTACTCGTAAAAAAGAAAGTAATAATAATTAAAAAAAAAAATACCAGATAATAATTATTTATTAATTTATAAATTACTAAATTAAAATTCATATTTACTCGTGAAAGCAACGTGTAAAGAAATAACGTATATTCATCATGACCGCTTCACCTAATTACGTTTCCATTCATGTCTGTCGGTTTCTAACGTCCGTAATGTGTTTTTCGAGATTCTTACAAAGTGGATCGGTGGATTTGTTCTTATTCCAACCGTCTTCTTCGGCTTGTTGGTTTTCTTTGTATTTTCCTTGTATTGCGACCACGAAAATTCGTCAGTATTATACATTTTGTCATCTTGTTTTTTTATTGTCTACTGAGTTTTTCTAATTTTTTCCTATTTTCCTTAAGACTTTCTCAAAAGCAGTTTTTTCGCATTTCGCGCTTATATTCCTCATTTCGCAGGCAAGTCCTTTACTTAACATCTCATTATTATTTTTCGTAAGTTCTTATCTTTAGATTTCTAAGCACTTCACATATGTAATTTTTTGCCATATAAATTCTTGTCCTTATTTTGTTGTAATCTGGACCATTGTGTTTATAATCGCCCCAACACACCTGGGTTCATTTACACATTTTCAATTTCTTGTATTCCGATCTTGAATACTAAGCGCAGAATAATAATTATCACGCGCGTATTTAAAATTATAATCTTCGGTAGCCCTATTAAAAACCAGAGTTTTAAATTAGTCCAATGTCCCGTATAGTTGTCTTATATTCGGTAATAGGGTGTGTTTTTCTTATCGCTATTATTATCTTGAAAAGCGAACCACTGATTTCTACTGGGAATAACCGATTGGAATTTGTACGAGGTTATACCGCTTGAATAGAATAGATTGTAGCGTCGTCGCGTAGTTCATTCTATTTTAGATTATGAACATGGCGAGTTTGCTCCCTGCAATATTTAGTTGAACAAATGAGCCGTTCTACATTTAGTAGTATTTATGTGTGTGTTTGTGTTGGTATATATATATATACATATATGTGTAAATGGTGACTAAATTTATCTCGTGGGAATTTTAATGTGTTCTCGTATTACCAATATACACTGCGATGGTTGTATACATATATTAGATTGTTTACTTGTCGATAAAAGATTAAAAATCGTCAATTTTTATTTATTTTGAAAAATTATACATGTATATGTTAATGGTTAAAGTGTATTCTAAATACGTATTTATCGATTTTGTATTAAAGACCATCGAAATATTTCGTTTTGTACGCGCCCAATGTACTGATTAATTGTTACCCATTTTTTTCCCCTTATTATTTTTAATTTTTTTTTTATAAATATAACTCTCCATATGCCGTGTGTAACTACCATAGCTAGCATGAGTCATGTGGCTAATTTATATGAACCAGGATTCTAAATATTAATTGCGGGTTGTTTGAGAGGATTTTGTGTGTCGGGTCCAGTATGTTGTGCGTGTTAATGAGTGTATGACTGTTGATTTTTTTTAAATATCCGAGTTAGCTGGTGGGGGCTTTTGGTATATAGATAATCGTGTGATACGGTTGTGTGACGCAAACGTAAACGACTTAGACTGTAATACTCTTTTCTGCTTGTGCCATTTCGAGGTCATCAAGGTTCAATGGTTGGTTTTATGCTCGTTAGGAAAGTAGTTTGTGAGGTACCGTTGATTGTCCATACCTGTTTACTGTTGAGTATGTGTGCTAATGTTGATGGTGGTGGTGAGTATTCTGGTTTGGTGAAAATACCATAGACCTAGCTTCAAGATCTACTGTATCACTACCGTGCGTCCCCCAATGTGAATTTAAGTCCTTATGTAGTATGTATAAATTGTGTTGAATTTCGACTATTATAGGGTTTTTGTTGTTTTAACTGCATATTAACTGTAGGGAGAAGAAGGAGTCTGTAATAACGATGATAACAAATGTTTATCGGTGTATCGGTGTGAATGTGCAAATAATCTGACGTATTGAATAGAGTACATGACATTCCGTAGGAGTGCAGTTATCGCTTAGTCGGACTGAGTTTAGTGTATTATCAATTTGATAAGAGCAGGCTGCTGGTGATTTCTCACTGCCTGCTATGAATTTTGCTCCGTCTGTATAAAGTTTTGTATTATTTCAGTTTTGAAAATATATTTAGAATTCGTTGATTATAAATATTTTTTTTTTTTAATCGATATTTTCGTTGTAAATATCTCTAAAATCGATTTATTTTGTTTGAAGGTCTTAGCCTACATTCATTTATTTCGTACATAATCCTAATATTTTACTTGAATTTTTTGGAAAGCACCGCTGACGTCATCGTGCACTGAAATCGTCGATTTATATATGTCGATATTTTCTTTCTAGTCGTTTGCTTTTCTTCTTCTTTCCTTCGGGTTTAAACTTTTTCTTTTCGTTTCTTCTCGGTATTACGTTATAGTTTTACATTATACTTTTTCTTTGTATTGTTACTTTTGGTTTCTTTAAATCCAATGTTATTTCTAAATTCTATCATTGTTTGCATCATCTGTTCGTATTTCATTGAGATATTTTTTCGCGTTCAAGAACCCACCTCCGGCTAATTTTTCAACTTATCAAACGATTCCTTTTGTTAGTCTGTTATTACTCATTCTCTGAATGTGCCCATAAAATGACAATCTTTTTTTTCCTCGTAACATCGGATAACTTTTCTAAACGTTATTAAATTATTATTTTTTATATATTATTATAAATCTGCACCCAGCCACAATTTATATAAAAAGATAGGTGACATGTTAGATGCCAACACCCAGATTTCACCCCAGTGATATTTACCGAGAATGTTTATAATAAATCAAATGTCTGCGTTTGTTTTAGCCCGGCTGTTATCCATAACATTTATCGCCAAAATATACATACGATTTTTTAATCTACCGCACTGAATAGCGATGATTGATTTCATCCCTAACATAGGGGATCTAAGAATCATTAGATACATGCCAGGGTAGACGGATGACTTTGTTCTGAAAACGCCGTATCCTATTTCTATGGCTATCAACTTACAACACGACGTATACCCATATATAGGCTTAAGAGCTACTTTATAAATTAGTTGCGTATTTTTCGACTTACATGTCAAAGTGTTTTTTGATTTCATGTCTAGTTGTTATTTTGTCCGTAACATGTTTTTTAGCCTATTTTACTTTTCTATCGAAATAAATGGCCAGATATTTAACAGTATCCTCGTGAGATACTGTCTGTTCATTTACTTTTATACTAGGTCACATTTTCTAAAGTGAAAGTTCGACAGCTATAGTCGTTTCGTCTGCAAACGTTCTACAGGAAATAAAATTTACAGAATCGGACCTAATACGCTAGCTTCAGGTACCCCAGCGGATATTTGGCAAATACCGAAAAATTCACTTTGGAATTTTACGATGTTCTAGGTATGATTTTACTTTTTTAAGTTTATATAAATGGCCCGGATGCCGAGCGTTATTAAATGCCTATTTGAAATCCAAAAACACACCACCACATGTATCCTTAACTTCTATACTAAGCTACATGACACGTACACATATATCTGTTTTACCGTCGAATGGCTCTGTTGAAAACTATCTGATTGGAAATAAAGGGATCTTTTTAACAAAATTTTCTCCAAAACCTTATAATAGGCTATAACGATATTGAAATTTTTACCAAGCTTAAGAACTACTTTAATCTGTGTCAATTTATATTAAAAAAATAGCGTAGTCGGAACGCAACATTAAATATATATTTGTAAAGGCTTAGTCAATTATTGCAGTATTCTATCGAAACTAGAAATTTTCTCAGGAATAACTTCGTCTATAGTATGTTTAATTTCCACTGCTAACGTTGGCACGATAGGTAGTTGTAAGGGTGCATTTAAGAATTCCTTTATATAATCAAAATTAGAACTATAGGTGTAATGTATTGCGTTGGCTATTTTTACATTTAATCGCTTTCCACAAGTTGTACGCTGTGACTTTTAAAGGGGATATAATTTTTACAAATAGTCTCAAGCCTATTATTTTTAGTTCTGTTAGTAACATCATTAAATACTTGCTCGTATTATTTCATAACTTTTTTAACATCAGGATTTCTACTACGCTGCCATTTTTGCGAATACTCATTTCTCCTTAACTAATTTGACATGGCGCGGAACATTATTTATTTGTTGTAATAATTGGATTATTGGACTGAATTTTCATGCTGCAGACTGGATCGTTTCTGTGAAATGCTAGACAGCTAGGTTCTTTGTTAAAATAACTTTCGATACGTATTGTTTGTATTATTTCGTTGTATTTAGAACGTTACTTATAAATAGTTGAATTAGTTCGCTATTTGTTGATCGACTGCATGAAATATCCAAACACTCCGATTTTTACGAGACAAAAATATATAATTAGTATTTACCTATTGCAACTGACCCGTTTTACGGCCATCTAGCAATTTTTATTGTGCAGGAGCAACAACCAGTTGTGTTCCACGATCTAAGTGGAATTAATTTATCTTAAACATAGTCAAATGACCCGTTACGTTGAGGTCTTCTTATATACTTCTCTGTTGTTATCTAACAGGTTTCTCGCTAGTGTGTTATCGTGGCTCATCAGCCTGTTTACATACCTTTGACTTGTTTGATGAATTCATCCCTGCTATAAGTAACTTTGAAGTCTGTGTATAAGGTATCACTGATTACGTATCAAGAAGGCAATTAGTCTTCTACATTATTTACATGAATATCTTTAGCGCAGGCCCACAACATGAGACCGTACGTCCACACAGGCGCCTTTATAAATTAATAATTTATTTTTAATGGTCAAGCCTGAATGCTTGCCGACCATCCAGTGTAACCGCCACAGTTTTATGTCTAATTATTTACGTTTTGTATTATGAGATATTTAGCCCAAATTAATTTTTATCGCGTCTTGTTGCGGAATCGTTTTTCAAGTAATTTTAACAAGAGGACAGACTACATTCCTTAACGTGATCTGAGCGCATTTGATTTCGTTCATGCTAGCACGCCAATTAGCCAAATTTCAGTTTCAGTAAAAGCTATTTGCAGCTTCGTTAAGACCGTAGTATGGTTAGCAGTGCTGATATCACCCCATCCCGTAAATCAGCAGTGAACAATATGTAAAGTACCGGACCCCATTCATTACGTTGTGGTACAATATTAGAGCGTACATTATGAAATTTTACATGTAATGTACATCCCTCAAGATAGGACTTGTACAGAGAATGAAGTAGGGTGTACTTATGAAGTACCGTTATATCTGTCATTTTCCAGGACAGGGGAAAGTGCTACAGACGAAAGAAGATTTTAGTAAGAAATAATATGATTTTATTCAACAATTCCTGCAGTATTTTGTTCACAACCAAGTCATGACCAGGACTTTTTCCTTATCTAATTTTTGTATGAAAATGAATCGTTTATTTTTACCACAAACGACCGGTTATATACATATAATTTTAACAATAAATAGACGTATTCGTTAAAGTATCGCCTTATTTTATACAACAATCAAGGATGCCAAACGTTATCGAAAGCTTGGCTGACACCGAGAAATACAGCAGAGCACACCTCTTGTTTTTCTAATGTTAATGAGATCGCATCGACTAGTCGATGTCACTGCTGAATATTCAATCAGATCTTCGGTATCGCAAGGCAGCCTGCTGGGTTCATTATTATATTCCATATATATATACTGTCGACTTGCCTATTTCCAATAAAACTATGCTGGCTACATATGCCGATGATATCGCAATACTAGCATCTAATTCAGATGCCACATATGCTAACATTGCTGTTCAAAATCATCTGAATCGACTAAAAGGATGGACACGTCTCTGGCGTAATCGTTTAATCCAGCTAAACGTCAACATGTCACGTTTACAAATAAACTACTGACCTATTCCGAGTTTAAAAATTTCCAACACGAATATTCCACAAGTATACTCTGTACGTTATCTAGGAATACACATGGATAGACGATTAACGTGACCTGTTTATGCGGATCGCACGAGAAAGTCGGTCATTACAGACTACTTTGGCCGTTGTTACGAAGGACATCGCAACTTAATCTGTCAGTAAAAAGAATATTTGGCGAGATCACAGTTCCAATCTGGCGCTATGGACTAGAGGTATACGGAACAACGTGTCCCTCGTAACATTTTAAAATTCAACAGAAACAGTAATTACGTACAATAGCACCGTACTATGTTTCGAACTACACACTCCATACAGACTTAGAAGATTCCGTTTGTGAAGGATTCAGCGGTACAAAAGCTTCCTCAAGAAAATGCGAGTTTAATCTATTGATGTAAGAAATGCCTACGGTCATAGTATTTAATGTAATTTTAAATTACTACCGCGCTTCCACCATATACTTTTATGGTTAGTTCTAGTAGTATGATAAACACAATGATTTGATATATGAAAGTCTCTGATGTAAGTCTCCGATAATAAGAGAATATCAGTGTGTTCAGACTGTAGAATTAATTATATTTCTAACATACAATTTAGTGCGCCATCGTCATTCTATTCGGCTATTCTTAGTGAGAAGAACACCATTTAATAATTTATTCTTACTTATTTGATTAGTTTTTGTTTGTTAATGATGTTAGCAGATTTAATACTGTTGAATTTTGATTCATAAATTAGTTGAACATTCCTTTAAATTGAAAAAAATCCTTTTTAAATTATTATTATTATCATCTTGTTTGTTTTAACCTTATTATTGTAGATTGTACTTTTATCTGGGTTCCCTGTTACATTTTGAACATCCAAGCTGTTTGCGAGTTTAGTAATTTTATTTATATCGTTAAAAAAGGGTTGGACATATGACACAACTGGATTTATAGTCCAACTTATATTCGACAAGTGAGATTTATTTATTACATTATGTGTACTTGTTTTATACTTTTTGTCATAAAGCTTTTGATAGACTATGTATCCCTACCAGTTGGACCGATTATCCCTCTCACACAAGTCTCATTTCGGTTAAGAAATGGCATCTTTATTACACTCTGCGAAATTATTATTACTATCACACTATTAAAGGAATCCATGCTGTGTGTACGTAATGTAAAAAATAATAAGATTCATTACGGTGTTCGTAGGTAGTACAACTTTCAGGTCGTTCTAGTGTCATTGTACTTATTAGTGTTCTTGTATGTTTGATACAAATATTTCTAAATAATCGATTTTGTTACGTCTAAGTGGGACCATGTATAAATATATAACATTTAAATCGATTAGGAATTATCTAAGGCTCTTTTGTTCATTATAGTCTTTTTTTTTTCCACGAATCCAGTAACCTAACCTTATGAGAATATGACCACCTGCGTCGTTTAGCCATGTACGCTGTCGGATACTTCTCCCGCATTGAATAATGATTTTCAATTATAGGTAGTCGTTGGGATTACTTTTCTGCGCTTGTTGCAACTCGGGTTATTAATCATCGCGAGAACAAATTAATGGATAACACGCGAATCACGTCATCAGCGCCCTAAATCATATTTATCTTTATCGTCTGTACTATAAATAACGAATTTCTATTTAAGAGTATCTTCACATACGTATATGTTCCGTTTCTATTCTTGAACCATTATTTTATACGTACACACACACATATATATATATATATATAATAATAATAATAATATTAATAATAAAGCCTTTATTTCATTTGAATACACCAAAAATACGTAAGCAAAATAATCAAAACTTAATAATAATGAAAGTCCAACTTGAGAAAAGGCCGGTTTGTTGTTGTTATTTTATTTTTATTTTTACTTTAAAGATATATATCCAGCACCTACTTGTTTCCAAATCATTCTATCTCTTGCTTTCAGCATCCAATTGGTTCCCATATATTTGACGATATCATCTTTCCATCGTCTTTTGGTCTTTTGATTTTCTTTTTCTTATCCAACGATTCTACACATTTTCTGGCCAATCTATCTGCTTGTTTCCGTATAACATGACCATACCATGTCCATTTTAGTTTTCTTGCTTTCTCCATTAGGTCATCTGCTCTTGATTGTGCTCTTAATGCTTGTTGTTCATTTTTTCAAATTTTGTAACCCTTATCATTTTTCTTTCCATCGCTCGCTGTGCAATTTGTAACTTTTTTATTTGCTTTATATTATTGCGAATCGTAGGTAATCGCCGGTACGATACATGAATTAAATACTTGCGCTTTTAATGATGGACTCGTTTTCATATTAAAAATTTCCTCCAAAACCCAATATTTTTTCCACCCTATTGCTATCCTTCTATTTACTTTCTTGGCTGTTTTGTCTTTGAATGAAATTAATTGTCCAACATATATTACTTCTTTAACCCATTTTAATTTTTTTTTAGTTAATGGTCACATCTTATGTGCTATTAATTAATAATTAGGTTTTTTTTTGTCATTTATACTCAGTTCTGCTTTCTTTGCGCTTTCTTTTAATTTGTTAAGTTTCATCTGTAATTGTTCAGCCGTGGAAGCTATGTCACATCATCTGTGAAACGTAAATTTGTTAAATGTGTACCATTGATGTTTATTCCATATTGTTGACATGATAGATTCCTGAATAGTTGTTCCAACACAGCGTTAAATAAAACTGGTGTCAAGAACTGCCTAAATCCTTTTTTCAATGGAAATCTTTCCCCTTCCCGATCCAATATTATCTTTCCCTGAGTATTATTGTAACTATTTTCTTTACTAGCTGACTCGGCGAACTTAGTATCACTTCAAGTAAATGCATTAACTTATTAGCTGAATTAAATATAATTTTTTATTAAAATATGAATTCAGTTCAATAAATCTACAAAAATTAAAAAGAAAATAATTTTAAATACATGGAAATAAATGTAATTTACATTCGCACGTTTGTGATTGTGCAAACATTCATGTTGCTTCATTCGATTTTCTAGCTCGCAGCATTGCAAATAATGCTATAAAACAGAAATGTGCTAACCAACCAAAGTAAAGAACTTGGAAAGCAATCAAAACCACGAATAAAATTCCACGCCAGAATGCTAGCTTATAATGAAACCGTCAGCTAATTTAAATTTAATTACAAGCATTATTGATTGAATTGATTGTTGATGCACACACAATGACAACTGATATAATCTTTCATAATGTGCATTTCATTAAACTGAAGTCAGCTATTTGACATCAATTTTTGCTGATGAATTTCATAAATTAATTTAGTCACCGCTAATAAATCAACACAATACTTATTGATTCGTAATAAATTATTAATATTTATTTTGATTCTTGAACTCAATTCATTTTGAGCATTCCGTTTAATAAAAATCGGAATTTAATGTAGTTAATGAGTCAAAACAACATTTATTGATTCAAAGTAAAATAACACTGTAAAATTAATGGCAATATTCAAAATACTATTTATTTTGATTTTTATACATTTACTAAACTTAATTCATTTACAATGTGCACTTCATTATTTGAACTCATCTCTTTTAAATTAATTTTCGCTTATGAATTTCATAAATTAATTGAATCGCAGCTAATAAGTCAATACAATACTTTTGATTCTGACACGATTACTAAGTAAAATTATCGTGTAAAATTAATCTCAAAATAAATTACATAATAAATTATTAATGTTCGCACAATCTAAAATATAATGACGAGTAAATTAAAATACATTTCATTTTGATTTTTACACATTTATTGAACTTTATTTATTTGAAGCATTCATTTTACCTTAATAGAAAACTAAATTTTAATTCAGCTAATAAGTCAACGCAAAATTTATTGATTCTGGGGCGGCTCAATGAAGCGATTATTAATGTTTGCACAGTCAGAAATGTTATAATCTATATAGTATTTATTTTAATGTAATTAAAATACTTTTCAATTTGATTTTTATCATTTTGAGTATTTATTTTATCTTATTATCTTGAGAAGAGACTAAATTTAATTTACCTAATAATTTAACGCAACATTTGTTGATTCTGTTGCAAAAATTAATCGCTCAATTCATAATTATATAATGAAACATACATCTATGTTTCTAAGATTAAAAATGTAATAGCCTGCCAAAGAAAAAATATTTAAACAAAACTTACCTTTAATATAAATGACAAATGAATAAATGAACAAATTTATATGTTGTTAAACATATCTACACATTGATTGTGATAAGATTTTTGTTGTATTTTCCGGCAAAATGGCACTGATCAATGTTGAATTATTGGCATATCATTTAAATTTCTATACAAATTTGTTTTTTATTTTTATTTTTATTTATTTTTTTTTTGGTAAATTTTTGCGATATTTTAATAGTTATTATGCTATTACAGGCGAAAACAAATCCAACAAAACAGAGATCGTAAAAATCAGTCTAGCCGTTCTTGAATTATAAATGGTGTAACTAACACTTCCAGTTATATATATATATATTATGTATCCCTTGCTTTTCCAAAGAAGCATAGAGGAAATCACGATCTACCGAACCCAAAGCTTTCTGGAAGTCGACAAATGCGAAACATATTTCTATTTAATATTCATCCGCCTGTTCGATTAAGTGCCGTAATCATAGGCGCCGACTTTGGTGAGGCATGGGGAGCAGTAGCCTCCTCAAAGTTATTATATCGGGGCCATGCTCCCTCAGCGACTATTAATTAAGTACTTTGCCCCTTCAATGTTTACTATTCAAGGATTATAACCGCTTCAGTACCATAAGTTAGACATAAAAATATATAAAATGTTGTCGTTATATGAATATTTCAGGTAATTTATATGTAAGATTAACTTTCTTGTCGCCCTTAATAATATCTGGTAGTGCAGATAATGCAGATACTCAAATAAAAATAAACTTGAACTTATAGCTAATTATTTTGAAAGCATACATGAACAGTTTAATGTAATGTCTACTCAATAGCACGAACGAAAAGTAAGAGAAACAATAAATACATATTTCATATGCAACACGTCCACATTAAATGTAGTGACCCTAACATATCCCTCAAAATAGAGTAAAATTTAACGTTACTAACTTCAAATATTAATGCGCACGTTGAAAAGTAAAAATAAATATGCTAATCGCTTATGACCTTACCATAGAATTTCAGGTTGAAAGTAATGTATACCAATAATAATAATGGAATAGCTTAAACAACACAAGTGATATAAATAGACATTAGGTTTCAATAATGCAGATTGTTGTATATACGTGTCCAGACTTGCGTATATATGTGTGTGTATATCGCATACACGTTTGTATATGTGTGTGTGTTTGTATCATTTTTTATCTATTAAACTTTACAATAAACCTGTGCAACAGCTTACAGCAATGGTAAATATGCATACAAATACAGATATATTGCAACTTTCACGCAAACATGAATATTGTTGTTTAGGAGAGTAACTGAACGTCATGTCGTTACAATTTGTAAGGATTCTCCAAGATGGTTGAAAAACATCTAATTCGGAATGTGCTTTTTTTTCTGATGCTGCTGATTATACATATATATATATATATATATATATATATATATATATATATATATATATATAAATATATATATATATATATTTATATATATATATATATATATTTATATATATATATATATATATATATATATATATATTCTGCTTTACTTTTGGCAAATGGAGCATTTCACACCACACCGAGCGACAGCCTACAATCCGAGTTATCAGAGTAGCTTCCTGATTTTCGTCGTTGGTTTACCCTAGCCAATTTTGTGGGGCAGTCTAAAGCTTCCGGCTCACTTTGACAACATGTTAACGGCAATTAACTTCCAAAAATTCGCACTCAATCACTCATAATACCGCAATGTTGTCTCTTTGGAAAGATAACCCGGTTCAGCTGGATCTCGCAATATACAAACTATGGAGAGAAAGCCTTTGTCTATCGAAGAAATCAAAAAAGAAATTATATCACGTACGTATGTATCTACTATGTTCTACACTGACGCAACTCTGTTTAATGGATTTATCGGCTACTCAGTTATCAGCGATAGAACAATCATCATACAATATTCGCTGCCGCAGATATTTTCCGTTATTTCAACTGAATTATACGCGATTTATCTTGCTATGGAACTCTTAATAAGCTCCGATCCTTCAACTATATGTTCTGATTCTCTTCCAGTCTTCTCCGCTCCATCTGCGATGTTCGGTCATGATCAGCAGCCAGTAGCCAAAAAAGTGTTGAAATTGGTATTGGCGGCGTTGAGAAAGTGACGTTCATATGGATCTCGGCTCATGTTCGTATTCACGGGAGTGAATTAGCTGATAAGGGAAGCTGCTTCTTGCTGATTATGGATGTTCTCCACCATCTGACCTAGAGGAATACATTATAAATGATCTTGCATTATGGCAGAAGAAGTGGCAGCGAACTTCAGGGAACAACGAACTACAACAAATTAAATATTCGATCGATTCATGGATAACTACGCTTCAATACGCAGATACGATAACACCCATGTGGGACTGAAAGGAACACCAAGACTGGGTTGAACCCAACTGATGCACGGACGATATTTATTTTATTACATATATTATCATTTATTTTATATACTCTCCTTTCAGTCGCATTGTTTCATATACGGTACACGAATATTTAATTATAAAAAAATAATTGTTTAACAATAATTTTCTTCTATCATCTAAAAAGAGAAACGTCGTACGCTAGAAATTATTTTACGTTTTCACGTTTCCACTCATTTTCTTTCATTATCTCGTTCGCACAGCCGAAATTTATAATTTTGCGTCAAAAACGTTTTAATATCCGACAGAAAAGGTTAATATTTATTTATTTATTTTCGATATTAATATTTGTGTAATGCGTTAAATAAAACAAAGTAGTATTATATACAATTACATATAGACAATAATATATTCGTTATATTTTTAATTTAACCTATTAATAAGAATTAAGTAAAAAATTATGTAACGAATAATGTTAATAATAATAATATTCAAATCGAATCAAATACAAGCTTTTAACAAAAGTTAGAAATATAATAATAAACGTGTTACGATTTTTTTTTCTAACATTTATGGCCCCAGAAACCGCCACAAGTGCGCTAGTACCGTAATTACTATAAATAAAATAATTAATTAATCAATTGCTTTAGAACGTAGGGAAAACAAAATAATAGATACTGCAAACATGACGACATATTAATACAAAAAAAAATTAACACAAAACAAAATATTGGACGAGGAACGCCTTAATTTTGTATAAAATTTTCCTAATAAAGAAATAAATAGCACACATTAACGAATCGATCGTAACTATCGCGTGTGAACTTAAAAAATTTATATTAAATTAAAAAATGAACGAAGAATTTATATTAAATATTATGACAATTTTTTTGTAAAGTGAACAAAAAAATTTATTAATTTTAACCCACCCCTATTCGCTAGAAGGAAAGATATTCTATTATGAAACGAATAATAATCAAAATAATAATGATAACAAATTTAAATTGAAAAAAATTCATTAAAGTTACCGAACGAATCGTTAATTTAATTATAATTTAATGAGAATGTTTTTCGGATGTTTCAAAATATTGTAACTTCTACAAAGTTGGAAAGTATAAATCGAATGAAATTTATCTATCATTTTATTTTAAATTTTACGCACGTACAGGAAATAAAAACCAAATTTATGTAATATACGCATTTTACCGAAATATATTTACTATAAAATGATTAATTTGAAAAACATATTTAATTTTTCATTTAAAAAAAAATACTTTTAGCGACCTAGTTGTTGTTTTTTCCTTTTAGTGTGTGTGTATATATATGTATATATGTAAAGTTGTGTCGTATATATGTATGTATGTATGTAGGATATAAATATGGATTTGTGGGGAGAAGTTGTGACGTGGAGGTATTTTACTTTGGAAAACGAATAAAATTTATTTTGTTATTCGAAAAATATTTTCGTATTTATACGACATGAATGTCTTAATTGGCAAAAACTGTTACCCGTCGTATGTTGTTTTATACATATATATATATATATATATATATATATATATATATATATATATATATATATATATATATATATATATATATATATATAATTAAGAACGAAATGAAATTAGTCCTGATAATATATCGTACGATATTTACTACTTCTTGTAAGTACACCGCACCATTTGGGAAACCTACAACGTAATAACATATTATGTAACACACGAATAAAGCGCTGCTGTCGTTTGTTGCTGCTACTTTGATTACGCCCGAAACTATAAAAATTTGTTATTTCGAAAATTTTTAAAACCGGGCGAATAGTGAGATATTTCGTGTGTGTGTGTGTGACAGAGATATTCTCGTAAGATAATAAAATACTCGTCATATATTATTAGTCTTTTCTCTGATAGGGATGGAGAACCTATTATATAACAAGAAATGAAGGAAACGTTTTAGAGAGATATAAAGAAACTTGAATTAATAAAAAATAGGACGAAAATAACATCTAATATAGTAAACGAAGCACGTATCACACAATCTTGTATCAACGGCTTACTTTACATTGGCCAATTAGTTTTTTGTTTTTTACATACATACATACATACACACACACACATATATATATATATATAGAGAGAGAGAGAGAGAGAGAGAGAGAGTTATGTGTGTCTTTGTTGTGTGTATGTATAAGAGAAAAAACATTATATATATATATATATATATATATATATATACGAAATTTATATAGGAGTTTTTTTTAATCTTTATCACTATTATTTATTATATCATTTATTATTGCTCAGTTATCGATTCATTCATCGGATGAAAATAAAATTCCAGGATTTTTTTACATTATTATTACTATTCATTTTATCATTGCTGTTCTTATAAAAGGAAACGTAAAACCGAATAAAATTCCAAACTAGCTAATAGTGGAAGAACTGTCGCGTGAGAATTTAAAAATAAATAAAATGAAAAATAAAAACTGTTTGATTTTAGTTTATTTATACGTGAATTTCTTTCTTTTTCCGGACATCATCCTATTTCACTTACCGAAGCAAGCGTGAATTAAGACACTCCAGGACAGCCATGAAGACCACTTTTTTTACTTTATATGTATATATATATAGGTATGAATAGAATTTTTTGATGGATCGCGGCTGAGTTTTGTTCTTAACATCCCGGTTTGGATTGTACGGTTGCTGTAAAAAAATCTTAGTTATCCCATGTAAGAAGTTCCTTCTCTTTGTCGCTATTTAGACGTGGCAGCAGCTTTAGCGATATACCGACAACTGACAACGTGAAAGGCTGCCGCTATGACAATCAGACTGGTTTTTCCAGTTTTGGAATACACGCACACACGCATATATATATATATATCCACATCGAATTCAAATCATGACACTGTTAAAGGAAAAGATAGCATTGTTACTGGAATTTTCTTTTTCTTTTTATTATATTTTTATTTATCTTTTTTTTTTTTGAGGATTAAATATATTTTTCATTATATATTGGTATGATTGTGTGAGTTCGTGGGTATGTATATATTCTACATGGAAAATCTTATCTCGAAACTTACATCTTCCCGAATTCTGTGAAGACTAAGCTCTTTTTTTCATTTAACTGTTCTATTATCGTTTGAAAATGTTTCGAATGATTCGATCTGTATTTTTAAAATTAATTATTCTAACAAAAAAATATGTTTATACATAGATTATATATATGTGTGTGTGTAATTCATTTAAGAACATGATTTTTATTGTGCCTTTGGGTTGCTAATCAATTTTATTATAATGTTCATGTATATGTATGTACACACATATATATATATATAAGGAATGCTGTGTGAAATGCGTTTTCAAATAGTTAACACTAAATAGAACTGCGTTTTGTATCATTTAAGTATTAATGAGACAAAATAACAAGTTTTGTGAGAACGGTTTATTAAAAGATTGTGCAACTTCAATAAATTAATTATAGTTGAATTTTTTTACAGTGTAATCATAACGTATAATTTCGTCCGATTTAAATTTTTGTGGAAAATGAATTCGATATTTTTCCTTATTCTCTATTACTTTTTAATTAAAAATAATTTTTTCTTAATTATCTTTTTCTTCTACGTTTTGTCCTTATTGTGTACATTTTTAGGCCGCACGTGTGCGCATATTTCAAAACTTATATGAAGTTATGAAATTTTTTCAATTTTCCTGCATTCCTCTCTCTCTCTTTTTTTTTATATATATATATATATATATATATATATATATATATATATATATAAAAACCAAACAAAATATAACACAATCATTAAAAGTTTTTAATCGCGAAGCTTTTCGACAATTACGTAATTTTCAAAATTATTACATAGTTTTTATATATTAATTAACATAAATGTTTATATAACGATAACTTAAAATTTGATATACATATTTCACTAGCCAGACGTAATTTCAATTTTGAATTTATTTACAACAAATTTTATTTATAAAACAGTTTTCGAAAAATTGTTCATAAAAATTGATAAATATTTCCAAACCGGGTTCAGGTTCCATTAAATGTTGAATATATTGGAGAGTAGTGATTTTATTCATTATAAACCAAACAAAATATAACACAATCACTAAAAGTTTTGTGCGTGATTGAAAATGACGTAACTGTCGAAAAGCTTCACGATTAAATACTTTCAGTGATTGTGTTATATTTTGTTTGGTTTATAATTAATAAAATCACTACTCTCCAATATATTTAACATTTATATATATATATATATATATATCGGAGATCTTATTCTGGAAACGTATTGAATTGATTTCTCTTGTCTCATGGTTAAATCATCGTGGAAACCCAATAAAAAAATTTTAAAGTGAACAAAATTCGTTTTGTTTTCTATTTGACGTGAAATGTCTCAGTTTTCAAAAGTAATTTTTTATAAATGCATTAAAAATTATCTACAGTTCATCTAAGAAATAGTATTGTATAATAAACAGCTGTATAAAATTAATAATTTTCTGTAAAAATTTATAATGTGTGATTGAAACGGTTAATACCTGTAATATTAAAAAGAAAAATAAGACGTAGGGACCGGATGAAACCTTATTCGGCGTGATGGCAAAGTTTTTAGTGAGGTACAGGATTAGAAAGTCGTATTATGCGGCGGAAACTACTTAATCCATTTTGTCGTATAATATTGTCGACGTTCGCTGAATACGACCAATATATAATTAAACAATAGTGCAATAGTACAGATGGAAAGTTTTAAATACGTTGGCAGTATACTTACCAACAAGATCAGCTTAGGCATCGAGGTTTTGCAGTAGAATACAAACTGCATTAGTTGCGATAAATAAGCTCGGTAGAAGGCAAAAACTAATATTGTATAAATTCATTGTTTTATCGACGCTCCTTTATGGCACAGAAATATGGTCCTCATATAAGGAGAATGTATGTTTGTTGGATGCTTTCCACCAGAGAGCGCTGCGCAGGTTACTAGTGTGTTAGTCGGCAGCGAGCGATGAATCGCGAAATCTTAGTGCGGGCTAAGTGCAAGTGTATTCAAATGCTACTTTGTAAAAGCCGTTTGAAAGATCGGACGTGTAATCAGAATGAACAATGATAGACTTCCGAAGAAATTCCTTTACAGTTAGCTTGTGTCAATCAAATACTGAAGGAGTACGAAATTAATTCCAAGATATAGGAGAAACTAGCGGTGGATACCTGAAGGCAAGCAGTAGAAAATGGTCTGCAGAAAGTGCATTGAGACGCTCGAGCTGTCCGCAGCGGAAAAGGAAAAGAAAACGACGCGAAATGATTGGAGTAGATGACATTAATACCGGCGCCTTTACATGGTGATACATGCGAAAAAGAATGTACCGCGTGAGTCGGTTTAATTAGCCATCTTATAAATAGCGTACGGTACTCCCTTGTATATAATACAACAATCGTAATTATAAAACTGCGCGATGATTCGTTACCTAATAATCTTTACGGAGATCTTAAACCCGAAATCCGTCCTCGATTTCATCGTTCAGTTCTATACGACACGATCAGTTTTTTCCTTCTATTTTATCGCTTAATCTTTTCAGTCGCTCCTTATAATTATACCAAATTATACATAAACGACTGCAAAATATAAAACGATATTTTTCGTACGGTGCTACTTTTTAGATTATAGAAAATTCTTAATACGTTACATAAATAGTTCTAGAAAATCGAAATATTCAAAACTTGACCGAATTTCACTTAGCGTTAAGAACTCCATGTATACGGTATCTGAAACGGTTAAATATACTTTTGATAAAGTTTTCCAATGATGACCTACTGTGCTTTTAATTAAATTTCAATCGTTACCAAATTGGAATTGATTATTTTTTTCTTACAAATTTAAGAATTAAGACGATAGTTTAAATACGAGAAATCCACAACGATTTTTGTTTTAAATATTTAAAAAAGCAAAAGATTTAATCCGTCTTATTCGATCATCAGCGACGTTTATCGCGTCTCCTATCGATATCTTATAATATTATCCAAACGTTTTGTTACTCCCAGTTATAACGTATCCGAGGTTCCATTTGTTCCCCCAAATCAAAATCTAATTTTGTCCTCTTAATGACGCTTATATTCCTCGGTCCGAAGGATTAAAATACTCAGGACGCTCGACTGTTGTAGATAGTGCATACAAAAGTATCCGAATACTTTCTCCTATATTTCATCGTGTGTTAATACTGTCGGCGAAAAGTTGATTTATACTATTATAATTTAACGTATGCGTGTCTACTTTTTATTTCAATCTCCGGCAACTCACAAAAGGCTACAAGTAGTACAGAACTTACGTTACAGAATCATATATGCTCTTAGGTACAAAAAAAAAAAAAAAAAAAAAATTAGACATATGTGTAGACAATTAAACCTTCCAGATATTTATTCATTCGTTAATAAAGTTTCGGCGAAATTCGATTATAATTGTAAATTTCAGGATAATGATTTTTAATTAACATAATCGATGACTACGTCACGACTAGCCTCCACACATTCGCTATACGCGTTACGAACATCGACGTCTTAAACATCGTTTACTTTCAAATTTGTTATTGTTGTTATTTAATAAGTTTACGTCGTATTAATATTTAAAATAATAACGACTTACTTTATCGTATAGTGCAGATTTTTTCCAGTCAGCGTCTAATGAATAATTTACTATTTTATAATTACGTTAACCTTGTAATTTAGTCCCTTAGGCTTTATCGATACTAAGATAGTCGACGTTTTATGTACGAAACGATTAAGAAATAAATACCGGTTGTGGTTGTAAAGAAAAAGTGGGTAGACTGAAAAGAAATGCGCAGACATGAGTCAGTTTATGTATTGATACCGGAATTTAACATATAGAAATATAGAACCCCGTATACAAGGGTATTTTAAAAAGTCTGAAATATAATATTTATAGGAAAGGGGGTAACATTAAGAGCAAGAAGAGAACACGAAAATTACACGGGAACATTCGAGAATAACGCGTGAATTGGCCACTAACCCGGTATTCATTATATGTAGGGAAGCAAAAATGCGAATATTGCCGAGTCTAAGTAGACAAGTGGTAGTAATAAAACCACGAAATTGTATATAACTTTAATATTGCCGAACCATGTATTAGCCGGTATATTAGGCTGGACAGACTTACTTCTTGTTGAAAATGGACCACAGCACAGATTTTCCAACTACTACATACGCGCAAATTTAATTTACGCTAAGAAATCAGTAGGAGCGGTATAAAAGAAATAATGATACCAGTGTAAACTGTGTTTATTAAATATATCACGATACGGTATAAACAGTATTATTATTTTCTTTAATTTCGATTTAGACTCGTGTCACCAAGGCAAGTGTTACAGAAATACTTTTCAAATTATTTATTTGTTAATTATAAGTGAAATTCGTTCTCATGTATATATTATATATATATATATATATATATATATATATATATATATATATATATATATCAACTAAAAAATGTACAAATCATAAACCAACTCGTTATCATTTTTGGTCGTTATTTTACTGATAGTTACTACTAGGATTATGTCTCCCTCTCTCTTTAATATGTTCGATTGTTAATTGTTTCGGAACAATTATTTGTTTGCTCGTTTAGGATTAGTGAAACTAGCTCAGATATATATATATATGTGTGTGTGTGTGTGTGTGTGTGTATAACTTAAACCATCTCGTAATTTTTGTTCGTCATTTTGCTTATCGTGACTCAATTATATTTTTACTTTGTCAGTTGCAATATATATAATTTATATTAATGTTCTTTGCCTTTGTTTCTTTGCAATTGTTACTTCTCCAATTATATTACATGTGTGATTGCCAAACTGAAATGTCCATAAAGTTTATAATACCATATATATATATATATATATATATATATATATATATATATATATATATATATATATATATATATATATATATAATATATGGCGCCACTCTACGTATGCAAATTTTTTTGGTGCAGTCGTTTTAAAACGTTCCAAACAATTAAATCCTTATTGCAATATGCATTTTTAAATTTTTACTTTTCGCAGCAACAACTTTAACCGTGAAAACCAGCTTAATGTTAATAATGGTAATATTAATAATAATAATAATAATAATAAAGTCGTCCATACTATTATCTTTTTACGTGGTCTTCTTTCAACTTCGTTTTTGTTCATCCATTAATCGAAATATGCTTTATAATATTTTGCGAATTTTTTTAATTATTTGATTCGTTATTATTATTATTTATTTTTTTTTTTTAATTAAATATATTCATGAGTGTTTTAATAGATTGTCGCGATTTTATTTTGAATAAAAATTTACGTTGCTGATATTGTGTTTATTTTATAGAACTACTACAATAATAGACGGAATAAACGCTTTAACTACTACTAATGAAATGATTGGGAGATGATATTCTTATACAACGAAGATATAATACATTCTCAGAATTTTCTTCGTTTATAAATTTCCGCTTGTAATATTATTTTATAATTATTTTTAATAATTTAGAACGAATTTCGTTAATTAATTATAATATTTAATAAACGACGAAGAGAAATAATTAAATAATTATTAGACATATTAGGTTCGAAGTTTACCATTTGCTTACAATCAATCCGCTTTGTATTATTTTTCACGATTTTTTCCATTAGTTCCGATCTTGTGCCTTTCTAATTCAATTCGTCCACATGACTGGTCTTCCTTTCATTCGTTTCCTGTCCACGGTTCATCATGGTAGAACACGCTTTATACACCTGTGCTGTCGTTTCATCTGGCCACGTGGCCGGGCCAAGTTCTTTTGGCCATTTGTTCTACTGCATCATTTTTGCTACGCTATCTGCGTTTTTCTTATTTTTTCTAAGTTCGTTTTTGTAACTGATCAAGTTCGAAATTCGTACGTTTGGACTTATATATATGTACATATTACCGTCAATAAAGAAGTCCTATTCGCACACTTGTTCCTTTTTTATTCACATATATGTTGTCAATTCCTATAGGATCACGCATATGAGCCGACTGGGGTTGCAGGGGGAACAGCCCTCAAAGTTATTATACCGGGACTATGCCCCTCAACGGTTATTAGTTAAGGACTTTGCCCCTTCAATGTTTATTATTCAAGAGTTATAACCCTCTCAGTACCATAAGTTAGCCATAAAAACTATATAAAATGTTGTCGTTATACGAATACTTCAGGTAATTTATATGCAAGATTTGTTGTGTATGCTTGATAATGACGTAACTGTCGAAAAGCTTTACAATAGAAAACTTTTATTATGATATTCAACTGTGTTATGATTTTTGTTTTGTTTATAATTCATAAAATCACTACGAGAATGCTCTCTGGTAAAGAGCTGCAGAAATCGTATGTTTTTCTTACTTATTTATCGGGATTTAATTAAATTCTATTAAACCGTCGTATTTTGTTTAGATACGCAATAGTACATTCGTTAAACGTTAATCTGAATACATTATCGCGCATAATCCTAGTTGCCTTTGACAGTACATTTCACCGCCATTTCTGCGATTTATTTAAATATTCATCAACTTAAGCGATATTTACATACCACTCTGTAAGAGCGTAGTAAAGCCTTAAAAAAAAAGTCCACAAGCGTGTGTGCATAATTTTTCGTATGTCTTTTTCTCTTTTTAATAAAGTAGCATTTATCTAAAATTTCTTATAATACCGTATAAATTAAGCGGCAGAAATAAACAAATTGCCTCTCATAAATATGTGTATTATATATCATTATTATCTAAATTAACGCACCATTGACTAATGGCTAGGAGGTAAGTGAAAATTAAATGTATTGATATAGACCGGTTTCACGTGGAAATGAGATAAACTTTGAAAAAGTAGTGACGTTATAGTTTAAGAGGAAATGCTCAAGGAGGCGGAGAAGTTAAAGTGAAATACTTGTATATTGTATTGATGATTGTACTCAGATATAGAGAACAGCGAGCAAAACGTTGCATATAGTGCATAACAGAGATTCCGATCCATTTACAAGATGTACATGTGTCAATCTGTGTACTATGCGATCAGAGTCTGGTAATGATTATATATTGACCACCGGATATGTTACCCGATGCGGTGTGCAATTATTACCAAATACCGCTTAAATGGAAATGTTAAACGATCATATTAACCGATGTATTGTAAATAGTTAATTATAAATAAATGTGTGTTGATAGTAAATGGATGAGACCTATTTATATGGTATACATGGAGAGAAATTATTTGATATATAATAAATATCGTTGAGAGCTGTAATAAGAGAATTCCAAAAATATATTATCTACGAGTATGATATATATATATATATATATATATATATATATATATATATATATATATATATATATATAATCTCGATTGTTGCCGTCGATAATTGTAATTTTTCTTTCTTTTAAAATCTTACCTAATGATTAATTTCATTTCAGATATTAAAATATTGCGATCACTTACACGGCAAATGGTACTTCAGCGAAATAAGAGCGGTTTTTAGTCGCCGATATTTATTGCAAAATTCCGCCATAGAAATTTTCTTAGCTAGTAGAAGTAAGTAGCTTAATCGTTATATGTATGTTTATATTTTTATAATATCGTCTATATTATGTCGTATTCTTAATTCCTCGATCTATGCGAATAAAACATATAAATCGATAGAACAGCGTCGGTGTTTATTGGATGAAGACATGTTCTTCAGAAATCGGTTTTATCTTTCGTTTTATGTCAATAATTAAGTGTAAGTGCTGCTCAAACAACAGAAAACATGTAAATAAAATTTAAAATGAGTATGTGTAGTAGTTCCCTGCAAACTTTAACTTAAGACATGGCATGGTTAAAGGATGTTGTGAAACGTAGTCCCTTAAGCCATCAAGGATGTGTATGTGGGGAGTCTGTAACTTAAAAAATAAATTTAATATAAAACAATATATACGAGAGTATTATACTAGAAACATTTAAAAAAAAAAAAAAAAAAACACGAACAAAATATAGTAAAACAAGTTATGAATACAAATAAAATATATAGGGTATTAAAAATAAGCAAATAAAATAGCCAAGAGCGAATGATACGTTATAAGTTAAGACCAGTAACGTTCTTTTTTCTCTCCTCTGGTGGGTTAGTTTGGCCTTGTTAGTTCTGTTGTCGGGGGCAAGTTCATGCTTTTACAGTGGCATAACTTTCTTCGTTTTTTATTTGATCCATATATCTTATTCTGGGCCTGCCTTTAGTTCGTCTTCCGCTCCTCATATCTTCGATTAAGGTAGTCATTCATTCCGAATGTCTAATCATGTGTCCCATCATTCCATTTCTTCTCATATTTGTCGTGTTTCGGATATTTCGTTTTTTCCCGTTTGTCTCTCGTAAAACTTTTACATTCGTTTTTTTTTTCTTCTCCGCGCTTTAACATTCAGAATATTTATCCAATGGCTAAAAAAATTTTAATATGTAAATTAATAATTGTAAAGCATTCATTTTTGGTTAGCGTTAATACTATTCGTAAGATATCGTTTTTTGAAACGTTCCGACAAAAATATTTTTCCAGTAAAAAATCGACCTCATAGTACTACGTATTTAGTTAAATCGTCTAAATAGTCAAAAATAAAAATAAAAAAATTATTTGACTCTTCGAATACGGTTTTAACCGCACCTCATCTGAATGCTGATAATGACAATGATATAACATACCTCTCGACTTTCTCAGTAACTCGTTCAATTACGGAATATTAATTTTAAATGGACTTTAATTTTGAGATTTTTTTCTATGGCTCCCGAACCGCGTCTTACCCAAGTCTCCTTCTCCCCTAACTTCAACAATAGAGACCGATTCGCATCAGCAATTCAATAAAAAGTTATAATAATGCTCGAATAACTTAATTTGAGTGTCCGTATGATAAACTCCTCTGCGGCTGGATATGATTAGTTTCACGCCAATATGCTCAAATATGCCTCGCAAAGTTTTATTATTCATCTATTAAATATATTTAATCAAATTTTGACATCATGTTCTTTTACCACCTTCTGGCGTCTGGTTGAGGTCATACTGATCTTAAAAAAAAAAAGAACAAAAACCCAATGGAATTAGACACAGACCGATATCTATTCTTGGCGAGATCATAGAGAAACTAGTCAACCGTCGTCTCCTACGGATACTGAACAACGAGAATTTTCAATCAAACAGTGCGGTTTTTACTCTCAGCGATCCACGATGATCTTCTTTATTACCTTTAGAGAAATATTTTGGAATCCTTCACCATGCACCATCGTCTGCTCGCCGTTTTCTTTGACTTCACCAAGGCTTTTGACGCGGTTCTACATTACAAAATCCTCGAACAACTACTCCAGTAGAATATTTACGGTCGATTATTAGCATTCATTAGGGGGTCTTGGATCAGCGTCAGTTTCAAGTGGCACTTGGTGACGTTAGCTCAAAGTCTCTTGAATTAAAAAATGTTGTACTTCTGTTTTAAGTCCGGCGCTCTTTATCATTGCTATGAACTCGATGCTGGCGGAAATAAATCCAATGATCCGAAGTGCATTCTTCGCTGATGACCTGGTAACTTTTGTTCGTTGTCATAGTTATAAGCTTAGTGAAACCATGCTTCAAGAACCTACACAGAAGCTTATTGAATGATCCACAAACAGCGGCCTTTCCTTCTCACTGCAAAAACTAAAACCATATACTTCTGTATATTTCATAACTGCTAGCAGCAGGTGGCTATTACTTTGGGATCTGTGGCTACACAAACTGTCCCTCGAATTTGATATCTTTGATTGATCTTCGATAGAAGGTTGACGTGGTTGGATCACATTGATTATCTCCTCGCGACTTGCACGCAATGACTAAATCTGTTGAAAAAGTTGTCACATACCACCTGTGGCGCAGACAAAATTTCTCTTCCCAGAATATACAGATCCCTAATAAAAGTGAAATGTGACTATCCGTGTTTTTATGATTTGATAATCATACATTCAGCATCATTCTCTCGTGTTCAGTCTGAGCTTAACTTATCCTTTTTAAATTTATTGTTGTATATTGTTTCCGAACCATATATCAGATTCGGAAGTACATGTTGATTACACAGTCTATGTTTATTGCCGAATACATGTGTAATTTTTCAAGAGCAAACCACGGTAGTGATATTCTTCTGTCACTTCTGCTTTCCTATCTGTATTTGTTGCGATTTTTTTTTATCTAGATACATGTAACTATCTATTTGCTCTTTCTGTTCGGATTTTATTACTATTTGTATATTTTCCCTGTGTTCGTTATTATTTTTGTTTTATGTAAATTTATATATATATTATATATATATATATATATATATATATATATATATATATATATATATATATATATATGAGGCTTTATTTTGTAATTCTCATACAAGGTAATTAGAAAGCACCTAAAATATGAAATGCATTTTGTTGATGGACTGTAATTTTAACGTTATCTTTCGTTTAATGATATTTTCATTTTAATCACGATAAGCGTTGTGAATTTGTAAAATACTACTACCACATACAAAAATTAAATTATTCTATAATAATATGGCAATACATATACTGAAGGTATATATATATATATATATAAGTGTGTGAGTAATGCATGTAATTAATGTGACGACGCGTCGATGTGTAAAAATTATCTATATCCAAAACTAACGCCACAAATTGTATTTATTATCAACGGATCAGTTATTAATATTTTTTTTTCTGTTTAAAGTTCAGGTTAAAAAAAAAAAGTAAAAAATTTAATCGAGAGCAATTGTTAAATAATGTGAAATTTTTCATCTTCTGTGCTTAATTACTGCCCGTTGGCGATTGTCTGTATTTGAATTGATAGTTTTCTACATTTAGATCTAAAGAAAAAGTGCACATTCGATTACATTACCGTTATTATTATCATTTTTTCGGTGGTGTCAATTGCGACAAATATAATAATAATTGGAACAGTCATTTTTAATTCGAAAATAATAATTGGAACAGTCATTTTTAATTCGAACAGCGTATAACGTAGTGATTTTAAGAAATAAACAACAAAAAATTTTTTAAAATCACTAAAGTTTTATATGTAGTAAGACCACAAAATTTTTCGACTATTAAGTTATTATCAAGTAATATGCTTTACATATATACATATATATATATATATATATATATATATATATATATATATATAATTTATAAAAAATATCAAGGAAAAAGAATAAATAAAGTAAAATTATATGTTAGAAGGTACTTAATTGATATGTATAATATTGCGAAAAATAGCGTAGTGAAAAAACATTTTTAAAATAACCTAATAGATATTCACTATCGGATTATTTTATAAATAACTAGTTTTTCACTTTGCAATTTTTCGTAATATTGTACATATCAATTAAGTATTTTCTTATATTTTATTTATTTTTTCTTATATATTTTTTATAAATTGTATATTTTTTGTAGTTTATTTTTAATCCACTTGATAAAGTCTCAATAGCCGAGAAGCTTTGTATTTTTGTTTTATAGATAAATTTTTTTTTGATTTTTTAACTACTTTTTTGTTGTTTACATTTTAATTCGTCTTTTTAATATTTTACAGTCAATCTTCTGTTCTCCCCTATTTCTAGGACTAACCTTCTATCTGTCTTTATATAATATTGTGTGGGGTATTTTATGTATAAAAGTCGCCTCCAGGCATTTAAATGCTTCCTGAAATGAGCATTTTACGTTTTAATTAAGAAAAATAACACACGCTTGTTTTCTGCAATAAGTGAGCCCTTCTCTCTGTTATCTTTGTAACACTCAAACTCTGCTACATATTATTAATCCTCGGCACTTTATTTACAAATATTCGTTCCTCCCTAAACATGCCTCGTTCTTTTCCACTAATCCTTCAAAACATACTTTCATCCGAAAAAAGACTCCTATTTTCCCTTAATATAATCTAATCTGAAAGCTCCTTTCTCCGTGCGTCTGGCCATTGTTGCAGCACACAGAACGGTATTATATATATTTTTTAAAAATAAAAAAAAATAAAAAAAAATATTCTTAATGAATTTGACGGAGACCGACCGCGTAATATTACTTCGACTACTAATAGGCTCCGTTTTTTTTTTCGTTTTTTCCCCTTCATTTAGTTGTTTATTTTTTAATAATTTATCATCGGTTCGAAATTGTATAATACGGATACGAAATTCAGTAGACTTTCGCGGTTACTTTGATAATAATAAAATTAATAATCACCATCACGGCTAAACGACAATAATAATATAAACAAAAAAGAAGTTAAAATCACTAAAAAATTGTTCTTTATGAAAAATCACAAAGTTTTTCGTCTGTTACGCCATTATCGAGTGAACATTTAAAAAGATAAAAAATATATATAAAACGAAAAAATATTAAATTAATATTACAATTTACAAAAACTGAACAAAATGAAAAAACCGTATTAATGACAGTGTTCTGTTTTTGTTAATTGTATAATTAATATTTTTTCATTTCATGTTTTATTTTTTATATTTTTAAATATTCACTCGATAAACAGCCTAAAAGCTTTGTGATTTTTCACAAAAGGAAAAACTTATAGCGATTTTGAATTCTTTTTTGCTGTTTATTTTAATAAAAATCTACATTCCACATTCCTCAAAATACAAAAATAATAGTGATAATTGTAATAATTTAATTTTTTTTTTTAGTTCAAATTTCGGTTTGATTCGTAGTAATTTAGATACGTAAAATGCGAATGACAAAAAAAAAAAAATTAAATTTTCTGTTCATTGGCTTCACAAAATTCATAACTTTAAAACCCCGTCTACACGCAAGGCGATATTTTTATATAATGAACATACGAATACGATAAAACAAATAGTGCGCTTATTGAACGAGAAATTGTAAAAACCACGAATAAAGTTTATTTTATATAATAAAGACAGTACAAGTTGAATGAACTTCATTAATTCAAAATAAAATCCCATTCAATAATGAGCGATACAAAAAAGATTCGTATTACGATACATAACCGTATGATGAATAAATTACAATCGCAATTAATGCCTTCGTGAAATACAATATAACGCTGATTATATTAACCCTTTCGATCATCGTGTTTGGAACACGCTACTTTAAGAGGAGAAATGTTTAAGCGTATGCACGTTATTAAAGTTAATCGTGCAATATACAGGTGCACGAAAGAATTTCCCTAGTGTAAAATAAGACAGAATTGTGAAAACTGAGTAAATGTTATTAATAATTTCCTACAACGTCGCTGGAATTAATTAAATCGATTTTGAAATTCCTAGTTAGGGAATTATATTCGATCGAATAACAATAATAATAATAATTCAAAATCTATTCCGATATTACAGTTCTACATTGTAAAATGTACCTAATAAACAAAACATTAATTCTTTTCCTTTTGCCCTCTTGAAGGCGTGGTGATATTATGAAAACGACGTCCTAACTATAGTTCTGCAGGTTGGTCTATCTTGGGCAGCCGATACCGCCTCTTGAAGTCTCAATCCAGTTATTGCTCTTAATTGATCAACAGAGCGTGTGCGTGGTCTAATTGTTGGTCTTTTTCCATTGATTTTGCCCAACATTATATGGCGTTCGAGTGAATCCATATCTTGTACTATATTGTCCGAAGAAGCTGAGTAATCTCCGCCTCGTTATTTCAGACAGTCTGTATGCCTCATTTGCTAAGTATGTAATCGTTTTACACGAAATCCTCGGCATTTTTCTATAAGTCCACATTTCAAATGTATTTACTCTGTTTAGGTCGGATATTGTAGGTGGCTAAATTTCCCCTGCCTAGGTCGCAATAGTTAGGGTAATATTCTATCATGTACATACCAGCTAGTGCGTCGCACTAATACACGAAGAAACGGAACGATAATTTTTTACCACTTCGTCAAAGTAAATATAACCTTAATCTAACGAAATACATCGTCTTAAATTATGCGATCGCGAACAACATTCTAAATGGTAAATAATATAAATAATTAAATATGTAAATACCTTGTGCTCAGTCATGTACATACATAAATACACTATACATTTGTGATATAATGAATATATATATATATGTGTGTGTGTACACGTAGTAACTGTTTTATTAAAAAATATTTATAATATTCAAAAGCAATAACATCAATACAAAATAGCGATCACTTGTGTTTTTAGCTTGTGCACGATGCTATGAATAAATAAAACTTATTTCAATAATAATAATAGTAGTTAATGATCTTAGTAATAATTTAAAATCAATAATAACCAGTGATAATAATGACGATGGTAACATCATAATATAAAGTAAAAATAGTAATTATAAAAGCTAGGCTAGTAATAATTTAAAATTAAATAACCAATGATAATATTTATACAATCAAAAACATAGTAATAATAATGATAATTAAAATCATAATAATAATCAAAATCATTAAAATCATAATTTAATGATGAAAGTCATCATTAAAATCATAATAATAATAATAATAATAATAATCAAAATCCTCGTGATAGTCCCTATCCCCCCCAACCATCGTTATAATATTTACCATGGAGCAGTTTATAAAAATATTTCGAATTCTTCTAACGCGACTTATACAAGTAGTAAATTAAAAGAAAAAACGACTATAACCCGGAGACGATTAAGCAAATTTTTCGAGAGTTCTAAATATAATTAATAATAATAATTATATACATGATTCCTCCGCCGATAGGCGGATGGATGAAGAAATTATAAAACAAAAATTAAAAATAATTTTAAAGTAGAAGAAAACGTCGCTGTATGTTTATGGTGAAATGAAAGAAATAGAACATATTTTTGTCTTATTTCCAATTCTTTTGGAAGGTCAGCCTTACTGATATATATATATATATATATATATATATATGTGTGTGTTTGTGTGTGTGGTGTATATCAAACTGGTAATATTGAAGAATAGCCCGTAAAACTGTGCAATTAGTTGAGTGATAAAATTTTGTAATATATTTAAATATTACATTTAAATTTGTATAATAATTAAATTGTATTATTCGATATTTTTAAATAAAAGTCATCTCTATTTATGATAACAGAATGCGAACACTGAGAAGTAAATAATGTACAACTGAATTGAACAACGAAAAAAAAAAATTGAAAAAACATCGTATTAAATGATTAAAGTAATTTAAAGAAAAAAACACTTATACAATTGCATTACATGTATGCATAAACGCGTTGCAATGTACGCAAACTTAGGCAAAAAGTAAGTACAATTGTCCACACATGTCACCATCGCTACACTGGAAAGAACTTATATAATCGTACACATAAACAGAAATACACTAGTATACGGTAGAGAAAATTTCGAACGTATTTATGTATACGTATGAAACAATGTAACAATAATTTAAAATTATAAAATCAATAACTCAAACATGCTGCTCAGTCCAATGCTATCACCTTTCTTACAGTAATAACAAGCACATAAAGCTATAGTTTCGCTAAATCGAAGAGTTGTATAAATATCTGCTTTGAAAATGCATATCTAAATACAAATGAGTTTTAAGTAATACAGACGGAAAGTATATACCCAAGATAAATTGAAATAGAGATTAGTACCCGAACGGCGGCTGGAAGAAATTTCGTTCTAGTCTATAGGTGTACTAATTCACGAAATCAAATATTCGTCATCAACGCGATGATTGTACAAGTTATGTAATAACATTCAACTTGAAAATTTTCCGTTTGCTATACAGCGATATGTGAAGAGTAACGTCACGCATAAGAGATCAAAATCTATGTGATGTGAATAATAATTGATTATAAGAAGTGATAAATATTTCAAAAACTTAGCCTGAATCCTTCCCACATCTGTAATATGCTTATTTAGAGCAGTAAAATGTCGTAATACATTGTCAATTTACGTTTTTATTTGCTTTTTACATATAAAATCTACGAACAATTCCTATCTCGTAAAAGCCCCTTACTTGTTATAACATATTTTGCTAGAAATTCGGCAGATAGAAGTATTATTTAATAGTTCACTGCACGATGTATTTGGGATAACAATGATAGTTTTATGGAGTTGTTCAATTTTTTAAAATGAATATAATTATTGATAATACAACGAAACAAGCCATTTCAAATCGTGATAATGATAAATTGTTGGATTTTATAGAAATCAAATTGGAAATCATCGCCATAGAAATTTCGTTTATACTCGTGTATATATATATATGTGTGTGTGTGTGTATATATATATTTTCTTATTTCTCTTCCCACATGGAGTAAAGAGATCATCATGGCCTGATTTCTAGTAATATCTGCTTAGTTTTATGTCTGTCTTGGGCTATCCTAAATAATTCTTCCATCGTATGTCCTGTCCCGTCCTTTAAGTCATGCAGCCACATTCTTTTTTGGTCGTCCTTTAACTCTTTTTCCATTGATTTTTCCTTGCATAAATCTTTTTATTATTTCATATTTATCTCCTCTTATTACATGGGCAAAGTATTGAAACTTTCTTCCTTTTATTGTCTGTATTATTTCTGAGTTATTGAAATTTACTTTTCTTAGTACTTATATGTTTTTGACCTTTACTGTCCATGATAACTTAGTCATTATCCTATGGAACTACATTTCAAATGCCTCCAACTTTTTTCTATATTTCTGGTTAATCGTCCATGTTTCAGCCCCATATAATAACACTGGTAGCACATAATATTTTACCATTATTTTTCTTAGTTCTAAATTAATATATTCATTTTTTAATATCTTTTTTAATTTACAAAAGTAAGATTTTTCTAATTGTATTCTACATTTAATTTCCACTTCTTGTCTACCATTTGTTGTTATTCATGTGCTTAAGTATTTTTATCTGTTAACCCATGCTATTTTAATTCCACTTATTCTGTTCTGGTATTTGTTACTTTTTCCTTTTTTGTTATTATTATTGCTTTAGTTTTCTTTAAATTTATAGAACGTCCATATTTTGTACTTGTTTCTTCTATATTTCTTACGATTCTTTACAAATCTTCCACATTCTCTGCTAAAATAACTGTATCATCGGCGTATCTCAAGTTGTTTGTATTTACACCATTTATTCTTATCCTACCTGCATCCTCATTCAGCGCTTCTTGAAAATTTTTTTCATCATACATATTGAACAGCATAGGTGAAAGAATACATCCCTGTCTCACTCCTTACTTTATCCGTATATTTTGTGATATTTTTCCCCTCTATTAGGATATGTGCTTTTTGATTCCAATGTATGTTTTTTATTATTTTTATTTCATTCTTATTTGTTCCTTTTTCTACTAATATTTCCATTAATTTTTCATGCTTCACTTTATCAAAGGCCTTTTCATAGTCTAAAAAGCGGAGATATACATCCTTGTTCATATCCAAGTATCTCTGAATAGCAATATTTATCGTCTTTAATCCTCTAGTTCCAAAACTATTTCGAAAACCAAATTATGTTTCACTTATGCCTTCTTCACATTTTTGATATATTCAATGGTGAATTATTTTTAAAAAAAAATGTTCAGTGCATGATTCATTTAACTATTTGTTCTGTATTCTTCCCATTTAGTAGCATTCGCTTTTTTTTGGAATAGCTATAAATGTTGATTAAAGCTAGTCTTTCGGAATTTGTCCTGTTATGTATACTTTATTATACATATCTGTCAATATTTAAATATATCTTTTTCATCCTCCTCTAATAGATTTAATAGTTCTGCAGATATTCTATCTGGTCCAGAAACTTTTCCACTTTTAGTTTGTTTAAAAGCTTTTTTAATCTCTCCAACTTCTATCATGATTGGTTTGTAGAATGTATCCATCATCTGAAAGTTAATTGTATAGTCTGGGTTTCGTGTATCATCAAAAAGTTTTTCAATATATTGTGTGTAATGTTTTATTTTATTTTCTGTATCAATTATTATCTTATTTTGATCATTTTTAATAACCGATGTTTTCTTTTTAGCAAGCTTACCAGACATCTCTTTAACTTTTCTGTGTATGTCGAATGAATCATCATTTTGTTGATGGTTTTCAGTTACTTCGCATTCCTTCTTCATCCATGTTTCTCTTACCTCTTTTACCTTTCTTTTGATGTTGTCGTTGTATTCTTGATGACCCTTGTCTTTCCATTTTCTTTTCTCTTCCATCATTTTTAATATTTCATCAGTAATCCAGTTATCCCGCTTTATGATTCTTTTATCTACTCTCTGGCCGTTTTTACTTGCTTTTATTATTATATCGTTGCTTTTAATCCACATAGTATCTGTTCTTTATTATGTTCTATTTCTATGTGATAATTATCCAGGCCTGATCTTATCTGTTTTTGTATTTTCTGTTTCGTTCCTGAATCTTTCAGTTTCTTTATGTCTATGATCTGATACCTTAGATTTCCTGCTTTCTTATTATTTTTAATTCTTGTTTTGTATCGCATCACAACTAGCTTATGATCTGCCCCAGGATACCAACTCCATTTCTGACTTGGTCTTTTTAATTTCCAGAATAATAGAATCGGATATTGTCTCTGTTTATTATTCCATTCTGTGCCCATTTCACTTCACTTATGCCAATTATGTCCAACTTGATTCTGGTCACTTCCCTGATAAAATTACCTAATTTTCCACCAGCTAATAGGCTTCTAACATTCCATGTTCCGATTCGTGTAGGTCTTTAGTGTCGTTTAATCTTTATGTTATCATTACTTTCCTTCTATCGGCCGATGGGGAAATTCTTAGCACCGCCGTCCCAATTAAAGGCTGCCCCAACCTAATGTCCACTCTTTTTCTAGTTTCAGCCATGTGATATATAGAAAAGGTATTTTTGTTACGGTGCGGTTTTTCCTGTCCCTTCTCCGTTTTATTTCAGCCCCTTCTACTTGGAAAACAGACGCTGACGGGAACCCATCTCTAACATGAGATACCGTTGCCCCCTGTGGGATCCGCTTTGTCTGACCACTCTGCATGAACCTGTTCGGCTTGGGAAATCTTCTGATGGAATACACTACCGCCGGCATAGCCACATGTATCATCGTGCTGTACAAGCCCCTTCACTTCACCATGGTGGGATCGCCGGAGGAGTGTGTGTGTGTATATATATATATATGTGTGTGTGTAGGGTGACTCAGAGAAGACGGATGGTTTTGTTTTTGAATAACTCAAAAACTACCTGATGAAAATTTTTGAATGAAATTTTATTTAAAAATAGGAAAACGAGAGATTAGCTTACAGTTATTTGTGGAACATAGTATCATTCAGATGACCGCCATTTGCAACAATACATGCATTCAGTCTTTTTACAACATTTTCGAGCATAGGTCGCTGAATTATTGATATTTCTAAAAAATGAATTGCGAGATGATACCAGTTTACATCGCGTAACTTTGATTACACGGTCGTTATCGATTCACGCCGAATATAATGTTTCACGCAAAATGCGCGCCTTTCTCGTTATAGGATATCATGATAACTGAAACTGAACAAAAACGAATCTCTCCTGTGTAAGCTAAACGTGAACGCACGTTGTAGCAGTGTTACCAACTGCGCTATTCAAAAAACAAAACCATCCGTCATCTCTGGGTTACTCTGTATATATAATATTATATATATTTATTATTGTTTTATTAAGAGCCTTGCACTTGTCTTGTAGCTAACCATCCATATTCTTCATTCCTTCCTATTGCTTGCTATGTTCTTAATCTTTTTATACGTCATCTGCATCTTATTTTTATTTGATCAATCTCTGTTATAGCTCTTCCTCTTTTTCGTGTTCCTTCCAATTTTCCCTCGATTATGACTATCATAAAAGAGTTACGGCGCAGTTAGAACCACTTTCGCCTTCGTTATATGGTTTACACAAATCTTCCTTTTTAATTTACATTTCCAAAACTTCTGAATTCCTCTTCTTCCGCGCCCCTGAGATCTTCATTATGCGATGCCATTCTGACATTTTGAAGCCCTCCGAATCTTCCGATTCCATATCAGACCTATTTTTATTATCCACAATAATAAGAATAATAATAATATTTGCAGTAATAATATTAGATGAATTAAAATTTGCATTGTAAATATTTAAAACTAAATACTAGAATTATAAAATTATAAACGATTCCGATTTTACAACGTTAAAACTCCGTCATTCGTAATATATTGACATCGATTCCAGTCTGAAAGTAAAAAGCCGTTCGCGAATAATCAGTACGTGTTTTTGATATAAAAAACTATAATAGCGCTTGTCCTGTGATGCATATTAATATAAATACTCTTTATAGATTGTATCGCAAATGTATTCGTGAATACGGCCCATTACTAGTTTCTCTGTTGATCATTAGGGATGACCTACGATGTTGCTGTAGCCAGCAACATCCATCGTATTTATAAATATAACCGCGATAAAGAGTTTTATTATTTGATTTATTTTCCTAAGTTATTTATATTTATATATAAAACTTTTTCGATTTAATTTAATTAAACGCGTGGGACCTTCGCTCATTTAAATAAACAATTTCTATCGCTAAATCCATCGATCTTTATGTATAATTAATCGTTTCCTCGTCATGGCTTTCGCTTTTCGGACAATAACACGTGAATTTCGTCGAAATTATAACGGCCGTTTTATTTCAATTTGATTATTTAAAACCGATAAGTAAATTTTATATATATATATATATATATGTATATTATATATGTATATGTATATATAAAAACTTGGACAAATCAAGAACTTACCTTGGCAGACTTCGCTCTAAACCGCGAGATGACATTGTCCTCAGCAGACTGCTGCTGGGTTATAAAAGACTCACCAATTCATACTTGATCAGCAGGACTCCGGCTCCTCTTTGCATTTTGTGTAGCGTCACGCTTTCTGTCGCCCATATCCTCATTGACTGTCATTTGTACTCTTCACTCCGATTGTCTTTCAAGCTTCCCTCCTCACTTTCTCTTCTGTCGAAGATGAATACACCTCACTAACTGTTCTTACGCATGTCTCATCTCTACTTCTTGATTTAACTTCCTATCCCTCGTGCCTGTAGCCATAGTTCTTGCACATTGCACGTTAATTTAGATTAATATTAATATATATATTAATTATACTCCTTCAGTAAATGTTAATAAAATCATATAAATAAATAAATAAACGAAAGAAAAAAAACATTGTTTGTAAAAATAAAATTGTGTAATATAAAATATTTAACTCGCTCAGCATCCTGCTGAGGCAATCTTCTTATCTCCTTATCAACGCTGTAGTTTATTACTTATAATATCCTACAAAATATACATACATATATATGTATATATGATATTTTTATTTTTTTAATATTATTATATTATTTTTATTATCATTATTTACCGCGTTTTTATTTTATTTCCATATCGAAGAGACTTTATCCGTCAAACGATATAAAAGTTGCGGAACGACGCGTTTAATTATAGAAGACGACTGGGCTTTAAATATAAATGGTAACGGATTAGAGATGTACGTGTGTGTCTCATTTGTTTTTCTCTAATATAAACCGCATTGGCTATCACGATGGAGAAAAGATCTTTATCTGATTTTCGTTAAATACAGCAAAGGCTCCGCTAAACGGAGCTCTTTATATATATATTATATATATATATACACATATATTATATATATATATATATATATATATATATGTATATATATGTACTGGTAATAATCCGTATGACATTTGTTTTCATTTATCTTTTATTTCGTCTTTCATTCTTTTTGTTACATTTATTCTCTTCTAATTTATTTTCAACATACCTAAGAAAGACAAATAAGACACACACACACTAACACACAAATACGAAGTTATATGTTTTATTATTATACATATGCTTAGTTGGCGAACTGATGGTTATCCACAGAATTCCACTGATATATTTATCTTCTTGTCCAGACTATTTTATTATTCGCTTGTTCACCCATGTTTCGAAACGAGGCGAATATTACATATCGAGCGGGTATCGTTAACATTTTAGAAGTCTGGTTAAACATCTTTACGACGATCTTTCTGTACTCACTTTTTTTTTTCTACATGTATACGTGCGTAGCCTCGGCCTGATGTTACCTGTTTGTTCGATTCGATTCTATTCTAATCTAATCTACGATATGCCCTGTTGTTGAAAGCGTTGTGAAACCATAAACGAGACACAAAACACGCTGCATTTTATTATATAGTAATGGCCAACCTAAGATGACGATCGTACCTGTGTATCGTAGCCGGATTAGATTAGACGTCCTCTTTGTTTTATTCGTGTATATATGTATAATATATTATATAGAAAGAGACATGAAGAAAAAAAGAAACAACCTGATTTTATATAACTTTGGATGGAGGGTGGTTGTGTTTGTGTTGGCGCTGATGATAAAACGTTTCGCTGGGATGTGTAAAATTTTCTCCGATGAAAATTGTTAAAGCTCAATTAACACGGCGTCGTAATTAAATATTCGAATCCGATGTAGAAATGATATTGAAACTTAAGCGTTTATCATATTAATTCATACAGAATCTTTTTTCATATTTTACGTATCTAGCCTTTACAATTTATGTCCGTAGCGGACGCTTTACAGGCGCGTATGTTTTAATTATTATGTATCAGGAATACGAGTCATTCAGTTGAAAAAAAAATGAATATCAATCAGAAAAATTTCAGTAGTAAAAATGACAGTTCGCAAAAATGTTTTAAGGCACAATATGATAGCAAATGTTGAGTGTGCAAAGAAAGATAAGAAATAGTAGATGTTAAATATTTACGATGACACAATAGGGTGGTCTCAATGATATCCGCTAGAATTTTGAGAAATACGGTTTTCCAGTAAAATGGGATTCAGATTATGAAATAATCACGAGAATTGAGCAAACAAGGACCATGTTCTTGAAAATGGAAAAAGTATTTATAAATAAAACGCTTAAATCGACCACAAAATGAAGGCTGATTAAATGTTATGTATCATGGGGTAGAAGCCTGGACAATTTAAAAAATCGACGATAAATGAACTGAATGCCTTCGAGATGTGGCTTTATCGAAGAAGCATATCATGGACGTATAAGGTTTCGAATACAAATATTTTGCAGCAATTAAATAAAAAACTGAAACTGACGACTATTATAAAGAGACGGAAAGTAGCCTACGTCGGTCATGTCCTGAGAAATCGAAAATATAACCTACTGCAAATGATCATTGAAAGAAACGTCGCAGGAAAATGGGAAAGAGGCAGAAGAAGAAGAAAACAAACTGTTCGAAAACATGAAGAATGGACAGGTCTCAACACAGAAGCCTTATTGCGAACACTATCTGGCGGATCAGAAGCTAGACGGATAATCACCAACATCTATTGAAGACATGGTACAAGAAAAAAAAAAAAGAAGCCTAAGCGAAAAAAAAAAGAATAATTCTTAATAACTAGAGAAAAATGACACGGAATTTTCGAAGAGAAGAACAGAGAATGCCTCGATTTACAAATAAAACTTGCAAGATTACGTCGAAAGAAAGTAACAATTGCTACGGGTCTTGGAAAAACAAAATTATATAACGCGGATGATTGAATGCGGTGGCAACAGCGTAACTTCGAAAATCAACGTTATTTTCGGAACAGACTGCATACTGCACAGATATGACCGCTTGATTCTCGGATAAATTGTCTCAGTCGGATGTTGATGCGGAATAAATTATAATATTAATCATAACATAATAACAATAATAATTGTATATTTTTATAATAAATAAAAATTTTAATGTTTATTTGTACTCAATCTTTAATCTCGAAAAAAATTTGTTACCGATCTCTTGGAGTGTATCTCTATTATTATATAGATGTCGCACCTATGACAAGTAAAAACACGATTTGTTTTTTCTTAAAGAGTTATTGAACGGAGCGGCAACAGTTACTTTTAGAAATTTATGTTGAACATTACGATGTTTACTAGAAAAACTTTTTTTTTTTTTATTTGTATTGCAATCTTAATAAAAATAAAAATAATTATAGATACATTATTTATACACGAAAACATAATAATGTAGAAGCATAATGGTATGTTCTACTAATACATAGAATATGTAACTTTTATAAATTCAGTAAATCATAGATACATTATTTATACACGAAAACATAATAATGTAAAAGCATAAATGGGGTACGAATATATAACCTTTATAAATTCAATAAATCATACGGTTGAAGCGGCTACAGTATTTCCAGTATTCAGCAATTTCTGTGCTTCTATATTTACATGAGTCACTAGTCGCCGTTCATGCGCAAATGCAAAATCGTGAATTGTTTCATCCACTTTCTTCAACGGCAGATTCCGATGTAAATCATCGTTACGCTGGAACCGACTCGCTCTTGTGATCAGGCGAATAACTTTGTCCTCTCTGGATGATTGCACGATTGGATGTTGCGGCACATCCCAAAAGCTCCAAACCATAGGTCCATATCGGTTTGATCATAGATAGATAAATCGGTCTTTTATGATACAAACTAAAATTAAAATTACGTCCTAGTAGCCAATAAAGTTGGTGGATTCTGACGTTAATTTGGTCGACCTTGGCCTTAATATGGGACTTCCAGGTTAACCTTATAGGTGCATACCTAGATATTTAGCTGAAGCAGATGTTGGTATTTCCGTTAATGTAGACACCCAGATGTACGTCCATCGGACGCGTTAGGTAACATTAACTTATTTTGCCTTGTTTAACTTAATTTTCCAATTCTGCATCCACAAGACCGTCTTGTCGATCGCATCTTGTAATATATAATTGACTTTTACTTGTGTGTTAGCAACTGCAAGGATTGCGGTATCGTCGGCGAACACGGCATAGTACCTTCAATTTTTGGAACATCAGCAGTGAACATGAGGTAAAGCAAGGGAACGAGATTTTTCCTCCTCGTCGGCAACGTGGAACTCCCGACAGATACGATCGTATCAGCCGGACGTAATTAACTGGTAAGAAACTACTGAGTTTAGACAACAGTCCTCTATGCCATATCCGATCGAATACCTTAGCTACATCTAAAAATGCTACCGAATAGTATTTTTTTTCCCCTCTAAGGCATTATCAATTACTGACCACACACGATGTACTTGTTATGCCGGTAGAATGTTTGTGTCGGAAACCAACTGAAAAATATGAATTATCAATATCATAAAATACGAGCAAGATTTTTAAATTGACGGCGAACATTTTGTTTGCGCGACATCTTTTTATATTTAATAATAAACGTTTTATACATATACGTACATAAGTGAACTTTGGATGCGCGCAAGACGCATTCTTTTATTCCATCTCATCTTTATGTTTTGTTTTATTTATTTATTTTAATATAAATGCAAATATTTGTCGAACGTCCTTGGTGAAGTTACTATTAGTAATTTATGTTAAACATTCATTGCGGCGTTACCGAAAGATAGTAATTAATGAATAGTAATTGTTAATATTAATGAAATATAGAGTGCGCTTAGCTCGTGATTTTATTGCGGAATGACGGACACCCCCCGGGTGTTTGTTAGCGAAACGCGTCCTATCCGACATTAAATTCATTCGCAATCATACTGACCGCATGCCTTTCTACAGCATTAATGGAAGATATATAAATCGCGCACAAGATCTATTACGTGAGATACGCGAGAAAAATTCCAAACGATAATATTGATTTTACAACCGTGATCATTTTCAATCAATTAGAAATTCCGTTATCAAATCGATCCATCATCATAGCTGCATCATTGGATTTAGAATTGTGTTCTGAACAGAATTATAACACGAGTGACCTTTTATTGTCGATCAAATACTTCTGAACTAACGACTTGAAAACGAGACTTTTACGATTCAAACAAAATAAACTGCCGAATTAACTCTGGCGTCGTTTCAATTTTTCTTTTATTACGTGATGTTTGAAAAGCAATTACGGTTTTCATTTTGATAGTACCGTGAAAGTTTAAAAGTGTATTTATCTGTGACATTGTTACGAGCTGGAAAAACTGCTCATTCGAAATTATCATTAAACATACGGTTCGTTGAAATTACTACGTGCAACATTTTCAAAACATCCGACATCGGGGGACTATCGCAAAAATGCAGACTTATAGAATACGCGGCAACACATAAAAAAAAAATCAATTGAAAATCTTGATCAATCATTGTAAGATTTGTGTGGAAACATTGGACAATTCGAAAACGCGTTAATATTACTTGCAGTTGATTTCCGATAAATATCCTGTAATTCGTCTATCGACATTAACGGACGAAATACGTGCTTGTCGTAATTTTTAACTTAGTGCCGATACATTAAAAAAAAAAAAACGTTGAAATTAATGTTTAAATCCACTCGATCTGCCGTGGATACTAATAGACAATTTGCAATTTAAAGTCGTCGTGTCAATTGATACGCGACTCGCGATAAAAAAATTATTTGAGTGACATCCTAGAAGGAACAATTTTGACGTGTGCAATACAAAGATCTTATTCCGCGTATTAACATAATTCTAACAGATTCGCCATTTCAATTTAAGATAGACTAATTACACATTTAAAATCATCATCAACTACGGTTAAGACTAATCTTTAGGATTTTTTAGATCTACACGCATAGATTCCTTTTCAAATAGACAATTATATTGGCCGTGTACTGCTATAATAATAATAATTAATAATAATAATCATCTCTCTTTTAGTCGTAACTCCACTTGGAATTATCGTGTCAAGATGACAGTTTCCTTACTTTCTGCATCCATCCTTCACGATCTTCGGCATCGTGAACACATATTGAAAATGTCATCTAATTTGCAACAGTCATTGTATTTGTCCATCTATAATTGTTACACCGTCTTTTAATCGCAGACCGTTCAATCTTTCCACAACTAATTTCTCATTCGATAGAATTTCAGTCGTTAATCTATTGTGGTAGTTTCTTTCAAAATAGACGATTTAGTACGCGTTTCCATCCAGCACCACATCTCGAAACTATTTATGCGAATTGGTTCGAACTTTCTGATTTACAGAAATATTGAAAAAATCAGAGTGCGTACAAGTTGAATCTTTACATTATTTTTTTTTTTGATATAGGAGTCTTTCCATATTCGTGTTGAATTCTTCTCTTGATCTTATCTTCAGACTCCCTTTGCTTTCCAACAAGGATCCCAAGTAAACGAAGTTATTTCACAACCATTAATGGTTTTATGTTTTTCCTTTATTACTTCCGATCAATCACCATTAACTTAGTATTTCCATTGTTTATTTGTAAACCATAGCATTTACTAATATCTTCTAAAATAATGCTATATCGTCAGCAAATCGTAAGTTTGAAACTAATGCCTATAATTAATTATAAACATACTGTAAAAAAAAGATGTAATAATTTTTGTTCGCGCTTGAAAATGACGTAACTGTCGAAAAACTTCGCGATTAAAAAACTTTTAGTAATTGTGTTATATTTTTTTTTGTTTATAATTAATTAATAAAATCACTACTCTCCAGTATATTCAACTTTTAACGCCGTACGTAAGAAAGAGACAATAAACGAGCCAAGTAGAGATTGAAGCGAGATACGAAATCTAAAAGCGACCGAAATGGAGTTAACTAGATTTTAGGCGCATAATCAACAGCTAACTCGATTTTCAGCGACGTTGCTTCTGCCCATTATTATTATTATTATTTTTTGTCTCCTTATAAATTACAAGCAACGGCATCGTCTATTGATCGCTAGGAAGGCGGCGCACGCCAACTGCTGAAGTATGCGCATTTTCGACTCTGGCAAACAGCCTTTTATTACGACGGAGTGCATTCTGACGCAGCGAACCGACTAGATGGTAACGGGCAAATTCAGCGAACCGTGTATATTACTTCCTCTCCTGTCGATACGCGAGTGAGTCCCATTTTTTCTCGCTTTTCACATCCCAGGGCAGGGAGGATGAGAAGTTTTAGAAAAATTGAGAAATAAAGAGTGGAAGAAAGACGGAATTATCGTTTTTTCTTTGTCGTCTTGTTTTTCCAGTGTAAAGTACTCCTACGAATAAGTTCTCGGTATAAAAGTTCTGTTTTATCGTTATAGGGGCTTGGCAGAAGCGCCTCTTTGTGTTACGCGCGAATAAGTTTTCGCCGTTAGGTTGTTTTAGTTGATGTTCTTTTAAACAGATTAAAACGCTTCCGAGCGAATCCTTCACCCCCCCGTTCATTTTCATACCCTCTCGCCCTCTCTTATCATCCGTCTTCCATTATTACAAATTTCCCCTTTTCTCGTTACGATTATTATTTTCATTACTGTACCGTCATTTATTTATTTATTATTATCATTATTATTATTTGTGTGTGTGTGTTTGTATATTTATACATTTATTTATATAACATTACCGCGCGTTGATCCATGTGTATTCTCATGTACGTCATACTTGCGCATATGTATAAATGTTTGAAGTAAATCGTTGTAAATACATCGTCAAAATTGTAACATTACGTAATTAAAATAAATTTGAGTGAATTTTTAATTTTTATCAACCATATCGGAAAGAACCTTTACTCGAAATTTATTTTATTTGCGGATGATGTCAAAATTAACGCCTTCATATCTTCACTAGCTGACTGTGAAGTATTGCAATAAGTTCTAAATAAGTTGCTTTTGTGGAGCGAAATGAATCATTTACTTTTCAACTGTAATAAATGTGTTCCATTGAGTTTATGTCGCAGTAGGAATAGGTACTCTTTCATTTATATCACGAACAGTAAACAATTATCAAATTTGTTGTGTGTGGTCTGCGAGTTTACATTAATGACAATTTCTGATTTTCTATGCATGTAACCGATGTGGTTAGTCGTTCTTATATAATGACTAGGTTTTTATTATGAGAAATTCATACGCGTTCAATGGACGCTGTTGTCGCTTTATAATGCAACTAGTGTACGTACTATGTTGAAATGCTGGCCAGTTCCTTGGTATCGTTATAATAATAAACTAGGGTGACCCAGAGAAGACGAACGGTTTTGTTCTTTGAACAGCGCAGGTTGTAAAACTGCTACACCTAAACCGCGTGCATCACGTTTAGTGTACACATGAAAGATTCGTTTTTTGTTCAGTTTCAGTTATCACGACGTCCTATAACGAGGAGGGCGCGTTTTGCATGGAACGTTATTTTCGGCGTGAATCGATCACGACAGTGCAAAGAGAGTTTCGAGAAGAATTCAAAGTGACGCGATTTTTTTTGTGGGGATGTCTTAAGATTTGCGTTTACAACGTCCACGAGGTCTGGAAGACCTAAAAACCGGATTTAAATTTCAAAAATTCAGCGACCTGTGCTGGAAAATTTTATAAAAACACTGAAATTGTTGCAAATGGCGGTCATCTGAATAATATCGTGTTCCACAAATAACTGTAAGCTAATTTATCGTTTTCCTATTTTTACATAAAATTTCATTTAAAAATTTTGGTTTGGTAGTTTTTGAGTTATTCAAAAAACAAAACCGTTCGTCTTCTCTGGGTCACCCTATATATATATATATATATATATATATATATATATATATATATATATATATATGTATATATAAGCGGAATTTCAATTTGATTTGTATCCTACAATTTATCATCATCACGATTTCAAATGGCTTGTTTCGTCGTGTTATCAATAATTACATTTATTTAAAAAAATGTATCAACTTCCTAAAAACTTTATTTGTTATTCTAAATACTTTATGCAACTAACTATTCAATAATACTGCCGTCTGCCGAATTTCTAGCAAAATATTTTATAATAAGTAAGGGGGCGGCGAACTTTTACGAGATAGGAATTGTTCGCAGATTTTATATGTAAAAAGAAAAAAAAACGAAAATTGACAATGTATTACAATATTTTCCATTTTGAAATCAATTAAACAATGAATAAATAAATATTTTATTAGAAAAGTTATACACAACTTATGTTGTTAACAAGTAGTTAATTGCGTACTGGATACATCCTTACCATAATAAACAAAACGATCTTATTATAACTAAAAATTAATTATGAAATAATTTTATATATACAGTCAAACCCGCTTTTAAGGGACTCCGGATAAGAGGGACAGCCGTTTATAAGGGACAATCAGCAAAACTCCGAAACAAACGTATGAAATGAAGGTTGTTTTAGTTCGCTTTAGTGGTAAACGCCTCGGTTAACAGGGACAAAGATTAATAGACTTTCAAGGCAATAAATAGTGAGATGGGCCAGCCGATATAAAATGACACTTCCGGTCGTAAAACGAAAATATTCACATAAACAAAAATTGAATAAAAATGTTTTAATCATTTTTACAATTCGTTTTTGTTTAAGTGAACATTTTTGTTTTTTCTTCATTTTGTTTGAGATGTCCTTGTGTTGACATTCTTTCATTGACGCTATACTGTTTTCTTAGTTTAGTTCTGCAAAAAAAACTGTATTTATTTTTTTCTTAGGAAAATTTTCTTTTCTTTTTTTAGTTCTGGTGAATTTTTTGTATGAATAAAATGTCGCGTAAATGTTTATCATTAAAGGAAAAAATTTCTATTTTAGACAAAATCGAAATTCAACCTCTCAATATGCCTATTCGGGAGTTAGCAAAAATCATGGGCCTCTCCAAAAATACCATCTCCCGTTTAAAAACAGATGAACAGAACTTACGTAAAAAATGGAGTAGTACTGAAAAGGGCAGTCAGGTGCTCGTACGGCATCATTAGATAACTGTGCAGATTTTGTTCAAATGCAGCAGATGAAGAATTTACACCAAAGAACTATAGCGCATTTTTACAGTAAATAAACAATTTTTACACATATCAGGTCAGCTTCTTTTACCTTATGTATGCCTCCTGTATTTTTCTGTTAATTTCCATATAAATAAGTATTCCGCATGAATAAGGTTATAAGTATGTTAATTGTTTACTAAACTGTGTATATATTCTAACACCCACTCGCTTCGATAAGAGATTTTAAAAAATTTGCTTTACAGGGACAAATGACTTCCGCCCGATGTGTCCCTTGTAAGCGGATTCGACTGTATATATATATATATATATATAATATACATACATACATGCAATCGCAGGGAAAAAATTTATATAAAAATCTGCAGCATAAAAAGGGGAGAAAAAAGAGAAAGAAAAGTGGTTAAGAATTTACAAAATAATAATTAAGATTAAGGGAGCTTATAATAAAATATGCTTAATGCGTTTGTCTTTATACTACATACATTTTAATTTGCTGAGATCGTAACTACTGATTGTGGAAACAAGCACATTATTATGTTGGAAACATTTATTGAAAACATCACTCGATACTTTTAAAATAAAATTCCCCTAATATAGGGTAGTAATTTTAAGTAAACGTGCATTCTATCGACTTTTCGAAATACGTTTAAAATACATCTTAAACGCCTATTTTGAATGGTGTGCTGTTTATTAAAAGTGGTTTTAGATATTTAGCTCCATGCTGGGCAAGCATAGGTGATTAATAACTTGTTGATTATCATCTTGTTGTTAATATTAAGGTAAGATTTACGATTAAAAAGCGGTTATATGGAACAGATGGATTTACTTGTCTTAAGACTAGTATTGTTTATTGGACTGACAAACTCTATCGAATACCCGATTTAGAGATAAACAGCTGAATAAATTCGTTAGAGATTTTCTTCTATTTTATTCGAAAATTCGGTTGTTAAACGCCCTGCTCGAAGGTCGAACAATTTTTTTTTTTTTATTACTATGAACCGTGTGTAACTACGACGGTAATTACGACGTATACACTTGCTGATGAATAAATTATTGGGGCGATGCGATTTAATATAGGTCAAAGCCTAAAGGATGAAGATTTAGGTTGAGCGAATGTTATAAATTTGGTACAAATCAAAGGTGTATGATGGACCGAAGCATACTTGAAAATAGAAAGGACAGGTTGTAGGAGGTGAAGTCCTGTGAAAGACGTAATCATGGGTTCGAGAAATGTGACCCATTCTCAAACGGTTGATTATTGTAAAATCGCGCTGAGACACACCCTCCGGTGGACATTGTGGTTCGGTCGATGATTTTATTGATTTTAAAAAGGATCGTTGAGGACTCGATTACGAAGTTATGCTTATTTATATTCGGACGATTGCGATTTATACGCAGCGTGTTTGAATATTTTTAAATTGAAGCTTTAATATTAATCGATTGCGAATTCGATTTATTTCAGCTTCTATTATGTTTGCATTTCCGGATCAAAATACGGTAAAGAGAGTTATTAAAGCGTTGCCCAGAGTCGGAGTTGGCATTAAATACGGATTAGCTCAGACTAGGTAAATATCGCGAATTATTTAATCATTATTACTTAAATTAGAGAATGTTGCCTTACGTTGTCAGAAAAAAATAAAAATCCAAAATAAGTAACGTCTTTAAGCTACATCGTAAGAATTAACTTTTTACACGATAATTGTACGCGTACAATTTTTTATATCAGGAAATTATTTACGCCTAATACATTTCTTACCTATTAACATTAAACTATTTACTTTTAATGTATGTATATATATATATATATATATATATATATATATATATATATATATATTAAATATTAATTTATGCATTTTATATTTATACGACTATATATGCGACGGTTTATTTTTTAACGAACAGGCGAGCTTCTATGATGTCGCCTCGTCAGTTAATGAGAAGTTCCAATATGACTCAGAAGTGGCAAAGACGAGAAGTTTCTAATTTCGAATATTTGATGTTCTTAAACACAATAGCAGGTAATAGTTTATTTTTAATTTTGTTATTCTTTTAACTATGCTGCTGCTGCCATGTGTCCGAAGTTATTGATATTCACTTCCTAACCTAACTAACCCCGAAAGATCTAAGAGGGGTGAATTGTAAATCTAAACCACCAAAGCTAACCTAACCCCGATAAGTCTAAGAGGGTTGAATTGTAAATTTAAACCACCCAGGAACTTATTTAAACACATATACAAAATATTACCAAAATTGATCCAACCATTTAGTATACACAAGTACAGATATATATATATATATATATATATATATATCTGCAAATATACTTGTGTATATCTTGCACATATTCTTACTAGAAATGCCCATGCGTATTCCATCAATAACCGTTTAGTTTTTCGCATGGACAGTAAACCAAATGGTGGTTAATAAATTTGCTTTCTTACCTCGATGAAAATTTAAAATTCTCAAAAACTACCGATTAGCGTGCATTATTCATACTTCTTCAAACAGATTGATTAATTGACTGGAAGATTAGGCCATGCCCATTGGAGCTGAAGAGCCTTATCTATCCATCCATTCATTTTGTATTCAGTAAATTCTGACCATTATGACCTATTCAGTGCTCTCCGTAGATTTACTTTCTAATCTGTAGTGAATGCTGTTGCTACCGTACCAAATTAATTACGTAAGCCAGCTTTACTAGGACGTAATATTTTTTATCGATTTTCTTTCTTGTTCAAAAAAGTATGGATCCGTTTTTCGCACAACCTGTACACAATTCTATCGGTTCGTCTACATTTGCCCATATTGAGTGAGAGATTTGTTCTTCTTTTAGTCTACGATACGTACATACATTCATATATGTATATAAACGTGAAAGAACAAGGTCTAGAACACAACAATATTACGACAACTCGAAGTGGAAAATATCGTCAAGAAAAAGATAGTTTAGAATTTGTCTTCTGTTTTGCTCATGTCATGAGGAACAAATAATACCATCCATTGCGACTAATGTTCGAAATGTACATTACAGAGTAAAGGGAGAACACTAGAAGAAAAGGATAAGACTGTTGAAGAATTTAGAAGAATTGTACCATTTGTCGTAGGAGGGATCTAATAGAGTAGAAGTTGAATAAGTAATCTATAATATCCTGATAAAGATATGACACGAGAAGAGAAAGTAGCAGGAAGAAGGAGATAATACAAATGAATGAAAATATGTAGTAGAAGTGTGGACATTTTATTTGTATGCGTATATTATATATATATATACGAATATTTAACCCATCACTCCGGCATATGTTATAGCCTCCATATTACGTTGTGATTAATTATAATTATTTTTCGTCTTGTTTAGTTTTTAACGCGAGTTTGTAAATTATTTTTCATTATGTTTTCTTTCTTCGATAGGATTTTCTTCCTCTTATTTTTCTTTTCCACGACTTTGCTTTCGAATTTGCTTTTTTTACACAACTTTTCATCGTGCCCGTTTTACCGTTCTGTTTTTTCTATCAACAAAACTCGGAAAGACTGTGTTTGCTGGATGTTATTAACTTAACGCATTTGTTACGGACGAGATGACGGCGTTCGTTAACGATGGAGAATGAAATCAGTCGTCTCTTTCTACGGGTAAAGATAAAATTAGAACGAGACTTATGAGATGATGTTAAAAAGTGGTCTCGTTGAAAATAAAAAATACACAATAATAATAACAAGTACATTTTGAATTGAAGGAAGACGGGACGCGTGAAAAAGACAAATCGTAAGAACACGCGTTTATTATTAATGCTTACCTATTTAAGCGGTTACATTGTAGTAGTGGTAATAATATTTAGTATATAGAAGTCGTGTTATTCTAAAGAAAGACCAATTATAGCGTCATAAATCACTTTTAAAGCGGCCATTAATAATTCCTCATATATTTAAAAAATAAAAATATATACATTCGTCAAAAGAATGTACAACTAAGCCGATTATTACATTAGCTCTTTTTGAAGAGGTGTTAATAGATGAACTTCTTTTGCAATGAAACTCGGTATGTAAAAAAATAGCTTTTGGGAAAAATCGTACAAATTCGTCGAAAATTTAATATAAAATAAAAATATAGAAAAAAACAATCTTCCGAGTTACATAATCTATCATATGAGGCACTCTTTGTCTCGTGGATGGGTTCAGGTGCCACTGTATATGTCTTTTAGTTGAAAATTCGTGTATAAAGAGGTCATTTGTTGTGCAGAATTGCAGTAGCCCATCACCATTTTCATTTGCTTTTCCCAAGCCATGATATTCAATTACGCATTTTCATAGTTCAACGTTTCTACCCACTCTTGCATTAAAATCACCAAGATATTTTCGTTTCTTCGAGTCCTGTCCAATAATTTCTAAAGCTCTTCATAAAATGATTGTTTCTTCGTTTCTGATTTATCAAAGGGAGAAGCATATACGTTCGTGCTTGACAACCGTATTTTCATTGTCATGATTCGTTCATTTATAGCCATAGGTTTCTCTGTCATAAATTCAGTCAGTTTAGTATCGATCGCAAGCCCGACACCATACAGCAGTTTCTGTTTGCCTTTACTCCTTTCCGATATAATGTATAATCGGCGGTGTGTTCTATAAATATTCCTTCGTCCACTAATCTAGTCTCACTAAGTGTCGCAATGTCTATATTGAACTTTCTTAATTTGTGTAATACCACTGCTGATCTTCTAACTGAAGCGTTTTCGTTATTTGTCAGCGTTCTCACATTCCACGTTCCAAAATCTCACGACACATTTCCTTCTGTTGTTTGATCGCAAATGTGTCAAATGTTAAGTCTTGCCCTGTGGATCCAACATTCATTTTCATTTGCATCTTCATCTTCATATTGTTTCCACATTTGCTGAACTTACCACATAACAGGAAAGAAAAAAAAGTTTGGTGAAAGGGAGACATTGTAGCCCTCTCTAAAAAAAAAGAACACAAACTAGCGCAAGATAATGCTTCCGTACCGCCAATACAATTAAAGTAGGTGCTCCAGTGCCAAGGACAACTGGCCGACGGAAATTGGTACGATTACTCGTTGGCAGGAAAAGTAAAGTGGTAAAAAAGGCGTAGGGAAAGAATAAATGAAAAAAAATGATAAAACGATGGGAATGTCATTATTTCGTTAGGACTACCTAGTCTTTGGATAAAAATCATGACCGTAAGGTAGCGGGTTATTATTGAGGAGGTTATGATATAAGATTTTTTTAGATCCGCCGATGGGGAGATAGTCCTAGGATTAACGCAGACATTTAGCACAGTCAGTTGCTCAAGCTGCCCATCTGTATGCTCGTGTCTTCTTACACGGTCATCACTGGAATTGTCTGCATGAGTCTTTTCACCAGTGACCGCTTTTGGTCCACGTCTGCTTATTGGTTATTCGCAGCTATCCTACATATCTGTGGGTAATTCCAATCCGAAACCTGTGGACGTGCCCCGTTCCGGTTAGAATTCCAACCCAGGCAGGTACAAAGTCTCCCCCGGCGGGATATATATATATGTGTGTGTGTATAAAATCATTATTAACCACAGCTGTATTGCTTAATTTTTAGCACAGCGCGTACTGTATAAATTTCCTCTTATAAGGTCAGCATATTTGTGTAGGTGTTTAGCAATGTTTAATGTATTTTCACTAATGTTTCTGTTATCTGGGACTGCAATATCCATTAAAGTACTGAATTTATTCTGATTATCCATTAATACAATAGTTTACTGTTTCATCGGCTAACATAGTTCTATCCTGCTGTAATTTATATTATTCATTTTCTGATATATTACACCGTTAATACTTTTTTTGCTTAGATATAACTATGTCATATTTAATTTCAATTTCTCTATGACTTATATCACACTTCGTTATTCTCTTAACTGTTCACATTCGCTTAAAAAATGTTTAATCATTTCACTCTGTTTGCCCTCCATCTTCTATACTTGTCTGAAGCACTCGGGTTTTTAATGTGACACATTTACTGATTGAAGAGAATTTCTTAAAGGTTTTTTATTTGTAACTTTGTTGATTTTTATAGCGGATACTTATAATTGATCGATGAGAAAATGAAAATTGTACATATTCCTCCTAATAATAAACGAATTGTTTAACCCGGAAATGCCTATACGAAATTATTTGAACGAATGTAATTAGTTTGAAGTAATAAGAGTATCATCGGGAAATCCCGATAGATACATCGCATTGTGATAGATGTAGAAATAAAATACCTTTTTGCATCTGCGGACCATCTTTGTCTTTGTTCGCTTTGAAAAAAGAATACACATAAAATATTAATTCGGTATCGAATTATTCTTATTAATACTTCTAATTGTCGTGTAAGGTTCGTTACGTTTAATTATATTTTATCGTACCGGTATTCAACCAGAATTCTAACGTTGTCGTTTGCTTCGGTGACATCATGCATGGTACACGTCATCGGGTTCATTTTACATTCCAGTACGTTCGACATTGTCTTTAGTTATGCGCACTAGACCTCACTTCATCATCAATGATGCAGTTCGAGCACAGTCCACCCGTATTCGGTTGATTGTTCGCCGTATCAACCATTAAGTTCTCTCTCCAAAATGTATGATTTACTCTGGCATTATTTTATCGAGTCCTGTAGCCTTCTTTACTTTTATGGTTTGCAATGGTTTTTTAATTTCATCTAATAATAAATAAATAAATAAATAAAAAGTGCATTTTTACATTTAAAATAAGGAACAACAAATATCGTCTACACGTACCGAAATAGTGTAAAATTCTCCCCGTGTGTCGCGATATATAAATATAAAAACAAAAGAAACGAAGCTTAAAGCAAATAAACTGCAGGAAAAACCACCACCAAAACCTTCATGAAATAAGTATATAATAAAATAAAATAATAACATAAAATATAGTATGCGATAACAGACGATCAGAGTAGCAATAAATAGGAAAATAAATAACTATATACATATCTACTTCGAAAGGGGTAGCATAGTGATTTACTTCGCACCTTGAATATCTAACCAAATGCTTTTTTAACATGCGTTTCCTTGATTTACCGTTTAAATTTAATTGCGCTGCAATTTGATTTGACGTATATCGATATGTGTATCACTATAATTGGCTGTTAGCTGTTGTGTGGCTTCATTAAATAAATAAATAAATAAATAATTTCTTGTCGCCATTTAATTTTCGTAGCAGTTTCCACGCTTTGTTGCTATCTATCTCGTGTCATATCGAGTTTTTCAATAGTTTCTATCCATCTTTTACGTCTTGTTTCGTGTCGAGACGGGCTTGTTTTCATATTCGTTTAAATATTCGTTTTATACTATAGCTATTTCTCTTTTCATTACCAGTATGTATGGAAACCGGCAGCCACAATGGGTATGTTTAATCTCGCGATATTAAAAATAAGTTCTTCGAATGTCTCATATTTCTCAGGTATCGTTCTAATCGTCGTTATTTGGTATCGAATTAATAAACGTTATTAAAAATAATATTCCGTATAATAACATCGTCGTTAAATCAATTTTTTAAAGTAATATTTTAAAGAAAAACAAATGGACGTAAATTTCGTATCATCCTAATAAATAAATAAATACGTATAAATTATAAATGTGTAAAAATAATTATATCGAATTAACTAATTAAATAAAATTACTTGGATATATATACACGTACCATAATACATATACATTTTTTTAATAATGAAAACACAATCTATTTCCCAAAAACCTATCATATTCATGATGTTCCTTCTACTCTGAAGAACTATACATTCGCTTACTACGGTGTGAAAAATTTTACCGTATAATTATTTTCTTATACATACATAAATATCGATGAAGAAATTTGCAACTATTCAATTTTAATCGGATATATATATATATATGTGTGTGTGTGTGTGTGTGTGTGTGTGTAATAGAACAAAAAATAACGGAGAACGAATAAAACAAGTAAAACAACAGAAATATTTGGGTAGTATTGTTACAGAAGATGGAAGTAGTAAACAAGATATAAAGGAAAGAATTGCAATGCAAAATTAACGTTTAATAAAAAACGAAGTTTATTAGCATCAAAAATGTAAATGAAGAAGAGATTTAGTGTTCATACGGAGTATACTGATGTATGGGTCAGAAACAACGTGAAATAACTGGAAGCGTTCGAAATGTGGTGCTGTAGAAGAATGGAAAGGATGTTTTGGACGGAAATGATAGGAAATGAAAAAATATTAGGAGTCAATGAAAAAATAAGTCTAATAAGAACACTTAAAACAGGAAACTTAAATGGATTGGACCTATATATATATATAGAGAGAGAGAGAAAGAAACAATGAATACCTAGTACAAATGATAGAAGGAACCATGGAAGGGAAAATATACCAAGAAGATGACCCAGAAATACATAAAACAAATACAAGAAGAAGAATGGAAGTATGAAAATATGGCTCTATCTAGAAACTTTTAATCATGACTGTCCACAAATCTAATAATAGATTGAGTAATTAAGAAGAAGATGTGTATATATATATATATATATATATATATATATATTGTTTTCAGTAATTTAAATGGCGCTGATTTTTAACCGATAAAATTAATATAAAACTTCTAGATCTATTGTCGAAAATTAAAATTCATAAGAAAGAATATTATTCGAACAATCTAGATTTGAAACTTACATTGAATGATCGATTTCAGTTAAAATCGCTTGGATGAACGAAACTAGCCTTAGCAATTGTTCACCTTTTTATTTTATCGCGGCATTATATTTCTAAACGCAGATGTGTTATCCATAATTATTACGTAATAAACGGATATTATTATTTTCTAAATATACTCTATCTAACTAAATACTCAACATGCCCATGTGTGGAGTTTTCAGTGAATTATTTTGTAATTAGAAGATGGTATTATCGTTGATTATTTGCTTAACTTACCTAACCCATAGGCTAAAACCGTTTAACACGCACACTAACAATTTTGCAATTTTCTACAAAGTCGTACTTTTTGCTGTCATTTAAAAAAAAAAAAAAGAAAATATCCGCTTTGCTCAATAATGTTATTTTCAGTCCGTGTCTTCGGGCTGTCGCTTCGAATGAATTGTTAGCGTCTTCGCTGACATATTCAATTAGCGCTGTTTTACTCTCGTTGAAAATGTGTCAGTGTGGAAATAGCTTTTTTCATTTCCATATATATCGTTCTCGTTTGTATGCTGCGCGGACGTCTGATAAACTATTCGTCACAGTCATCGGTTATTCTGTATAATTCATTCCGAGGCTTACTGTTCGTAATTTAGACTCTATCCCTCTTCTGTTTCGCGTCGACGTTCCTTTAACTTAAAATAACATTTTGACTTTCTCACTCTTATTTTTCTATTTCGTCTCTGAACCAGCGTCCTGACGAGATTTTTCCAACTTCATCACTCGACTAGTTAAGATATCGTATCATCTCATCCGTTCGTAAAATAAGTCGAGATGACGATGACGAACAACGACTTTATTATAATTTTTATTTATATTTTCCCCGCCCTTCTGATTTTTTCTCTTTCGAATTTTAAAAACGCGCGGCTAAAATAACTTATTACTACGTAAATAAGTTTCTAGTTTAAATCCCAAAAGTGTAATCATAAGCCCGGAGTATAGTGCTCCAGGATTTATGCCAACAACATATAACGTTTTCCGTTATGTATATATATATATATATATATACTTTTTTGCTTTTTTATATGTTTTAAACTGTCCAGGATGTGATTACTTAGTAAATTACGCTTATAAATAATTCGGTATTCTTTAAATCGTTTTACTCTTTTTTCTACAATGCGTCCTTCATCAGTTTAACAAATCGTTTTCTTTAAATAGAAATAACTTTTAAAAAAAAATTTACCGGCTGCCATTAAAATGTCATTCTGTCTGTTTGTGTTTGTGAATACGTATTTGTTACGACGATTTTAAAAAAAACGTTGTACGATGATTTTCTCGTAATAATGATAAAATATTCATTAAATTATTTCGATTTTATCTATCTTTTTTTTTTTTTAAATTAGCTTGCTGTTAAGGCTGACCGTAGAGCTGGTGTAAAAAGCTATAGTGACTATTCAGATGACTGAATGTTGAATGGCATCCAAAGAACCCAGAAAACTCTGGGTCGCAGAGCCGGACGATAGGCAACCGTATTCTAATCTAGAACGAATTAATGTCTTATATAGCAGTATTGACATGGTCCGATCGCCTACATTAAGTTTATTATTCATTTTATTCAATATGTTTAGAGGTTTTGTAGCTAACTTCTTGAAGTTTTTAATATGCGCGTTCCATACCAGTTGAAACATAGTTTTAAACCATTGAGGAAGTTTTGGGCCGTTAATTGCACTTAATGATTCGGTGGAAATCAACGCAGATTGTTTTTTCTGGTGAAAATTTAACGCCTATTCGACTAGTTCAAATACACCGTTGTATGATTTTGCCAGCTCTCGTTGGTGAAGACGATTGGACGGTTATCGTTAAATCATCTGCGAAAAGGCCGAATTGTATCGGCGGTCGGATTGCCTGCATTATATTATTTGTTACACTAGGGGCACATCCTTGTAGCACACCACTCTCCATATAAAACAATTGCGAAAATATGTTACTCAAACGTACTTAATTTGTTTGTCAATTAAAAAAAAAACTTTGAATGAATCTGATCATGCGGTCACGTATTCCTACTTTAGGTAGGCTGGGTAAGAGTTTGATATTTCCATATTGTATCGTACAGCTTTTGCAAGCAAAAAATACATACAAATTTTTGAGATCACTGAATACCTTCTGGACCCTGAGTTGGAGATCAATGATGGTTCGCACTGCTGAGCAATGTTTTTGGAAACCATACTGCTTTATAGTATATATATTGTTCAATCCAATTCAATTTATTGAATTGAATTGAATTGAATTATTCAATCCAGGGTACAAGTTAATTGCTTTTGGATAATTTTTTCCAGTTTCGCCAGAAAACTTGGTTAATGGAACGGTAGTTAGTTGTTTCGGTTTTTTTATTATTGTGGCTACTTTCCATTTTGTAGGAAAAACTCCCTCATTCCATATCTCATTAAAGATATGTAACAGATATAACTTGCTGATGCGTGCAGATGTTTCAACATAATGGGATGGATGTTGTCTGTTCCTGCTGATGAATCACAAATGTAATATTAAAAACGGTGTTCTAGCTCATCTAACAATATTGGACAGTTGTAGTTCTTCTCGTTGCTGAACCAAAACTAACTGACGTAGCTTCTATCCTGTGTTTCAGATGTAAAAATTCTTTGTTCTAACTGGAATTAGATGATATAATAAAAAAAAAAATTGGGAATCTAACGGATCGGCCATCACGGCGGTATTGGTAATAAGAGAATTCTCCTTGAATAAGGTAGAGATGCTTGATTGATATTTTTTCCATTGATCAGATGTATTTTCTTCCACACTGCTGGGTATATATTGGTTGATGGAAGTTGTGAAAACTTGTTAGTATTCCTTTTTTTTTATCCTCTTATTAGAGTACGCGCATGCTTCCGACGTTTACGATACTCGGTAAGATTTACCAACGAATTATGTTTCTTAATGTCCTTAATGCTTTTTTCTGCAGATTAATTGTCTTGGCAATATTGTTGTTTCACCAAGGGTACTCGTTTACCTTAGCGAGGGTTGGCTAAAGACACAAGTATAGTCAAAAGTTCAGCTTGTATAAAATTCCTTATCCTGTTCCACACCATCCATATAGTAGGAATAAATTTTTGTGCTGTCGGTGAAAAATGGCCAGTTGGCTTTTCCATTTGTGGTTCCGTGAAGAGTAAAAGTTGGATATCTTGTAATCCACATGGGTCTGCCAATTCAATTCATTTAATATCTGTAGATACAAATATGAGGTCGATAGGGGAAAAAAGTTTTATTTTTGGATCGAAGTATGGTAGTTGATCTCGTTTGTTTAATAGAGTGATATTGTGGTTATTTATTAGTAAATGGTGGGGTTAATTTCCTATGGAATTTTGACTTCTGGAGCCTAATGTTGTGCGTCAAAATCACCAAGTTAGATAATACATGTTGGTAATTGTTTTATGACATTATTAAAATTATGTTTTGACGTTTGTTGGTTGGGCGGAATATAAATATTGCACACCTAGATTGGTTTATGGTGGATTATTGGGATTAATATAACTGCTTGTATGTCGGGTGTAATTGAGAACGGGGCTTCTTGGGAGATCGAGTTGTAAACCTATGATTTGTGTAATTATTGATTATAAACTGCTGGTTACTTTTCAGAGAGATTGGTATTGCGCTATCGATCATTTTAGTACACCTAGGTGCGAGAATGCACCATTTATATTTAATTGCAGGATTTTATTCATGCCTCTTTGGCTTAGTTTCCGAGTCAGTGGTACTGCCACGCAGTGCATTGATCAGTCCGGTTAATTTGTTCTTAATACTTTGTCCTACTGTAAACATTTTCAGGATTAGTAATTGAATCTAAATTCATTCGTTTCGGTGCTTAATTCATTTCTGTGAGAATCGTAAACATTATATCTTCAAACTGGTCCGGTGTAACTTCATAACAGTCAGTATTTTGTTCAATTTCCTCTGTTGGCTACTTTGATTGTCTCTAACAGCTGATTGGTTTGGTTTTCCGTTGATTTCAATTTCTTAGGTTTAGATAGCTGTTTTCCAGCATTTTTATCAAGAGTCGATTCAGTGGATGAAGAGAAAGCGAAAGAAGAAATCAGCAATTCTGGAATTAGAGAAACTGTAGGATTACCGTTGTCCATGTTCTGGTATTACTTCTTCCTCTTTAGATTCACCCGTTACCAGTGACATCGGCGACTATTTCTACACATTCAAGTTGTCTAACACTGTCTATGATAGGGATTACTATTGCGTGCGTTTTGTTCAGCACCGGTACTTTCTTTACGGCTGTTGCGTAAGAATTGGAAAGTGTTTGATGTTTCATCAGGTTTCTGAGGTTTGTAAATTTGCTAACATCGGATTTTTTATTATTATTATTATTTTGGTATACATAGTGCGCATACGCACGTGTCGGAATACTGAAGCAAATTGCGGCTATATACAGCCGACGGTTTAGATAGAAATAGATTAACCGTAAATAGATAACGAGATCGGTGATTGTTATTATTAAACGACAACATAAATTAAGACAATTTAGTTATTATTAAACAATAAAATAAAAACCATCTCGCCTTTATCCTGTTCTTATCAGTTCACTGGTAGAGAAACCGACATAACACGAACGCGAACAAACAATATCCCTTAAATATTTTAGAAAAATGGTAATTATCGTTCGATATTCCGTTGTTGGGTAATTGTTGGTTCTGTGAGCAGAGATTTGTCGGGAACTTCAATGGTTTCTAATTTGAATGAGGGGATGTGGTTGCTACTTTTAAATGCATTCGATAGCTCATGGTACACGTTTCTGTTTATTTTTTCCTTCATTGCATTTATTTGTCCATATGTTTGTATGTTGTATGTGTATATATATATATATATATATATATATATATATATATATATATATATATATATAATACTTTTTAGTGTGTATTATACTTGACTGTATATATGGGTATATGTATGTATGTATATATTATATTTATTCTAATTTACTAATATTCTCTTTTCCCTAATCACTTTGTTTATTTCAATTCGACTATATATATATTTTAATTTATTAATTTCTCAATTGCCCTAAATTTATGCAAACCATAGTATACGCAACTTTCCCACCTCGTACTTCTCTTTATATAACTATCCTCTTTTAGGATAACAAACCAAGCGTTTTTTAAGTGGTTTCGTGTTCAGAAGATACACCTAGTGGTGTATTTTACTATTTTAGACTAATGGATACTTATTTTTATGCTAGTCTTGTCGGGGGTAGGGCGTGGAATTACATTAAAAATTGCATAAGTTAGTTTTTTTGTTATACAGTCCCCAATTGTGACTGTATGTCCTCAGTAGGAGTATTTGTTCAACCGTATCAATGTATAATTCGAAATTGATTACATAGTTCAGCAGGAACCATAATATCCTATAGATCAAGCGTATATTTGAATCCTAGACTTTTCGTATCCACATATTTGTACAGCGTAATTCCATAAGATTGTATATCAAAATGCAATTTTGCAGCCATACTTATGATGTGTTTCCTATTAAGTAAATATAATTTGTTTAGTTATTAGATCTAATTTTCGTTCTTTTGTATGTACTTTGTACGTTAAAGATCTATCGATTTCGCTTCATTACTTTTAGTTATTTGCTGTTACTCGTCATTATTTGTTATGTATTTTTCTGTCTGCAAAAAAAGTCGTGCATTATATCTAATTCCTCGTAATCGCATCAAATAAAATATGCTTTCCATATTTTTTTGCAGAGCAGCATATCAAGATGCGTGGAAATTATCGATGTGTTGATTTCTGTATTTTCATCAGTTGACATCTCGCTTAGATAAGACTTGTAACTAATTGCTTTATTTTGCAATTAATTAAATTCGGTACTCCTTACGAGAAATTTATTATATATGTATATATATGTACATTTTTAAAAATATGTATTGCTTATTTTTGTTTATTTAAAATTTATTTACAGGTAGAACGTATAACGATTTAAATCAATATCCGATATTTCCTTGGGTATTAACCAACTACGAAACGGTAGAATTAGATCTAAGTTCGCCGGCAAATTACAGAGATTTATCGAAAGTAAGATTTCGATTATTTATCGTATTTCGAATACATGCAGTTATTTTTATATATATATATATATATATATATATATATATATATATATATATAAAAATGAACGCTGAAATATCTATCGGTATAAATTACTAATTTTTTTCTAAATCGGAGGTATTCATTCGAAAAACGATCGTAATAGAAAAAACATTCTCAGATTTTGAATATTTCTACATTTTAAACATGTCTCGTTAATTCAGAAAATAATCAAAAATGTCTTATTTAAATTTTCTTAAAGCGATTAATTGAAAACTGTGATTTTTTCTTCATTTGGACTATATCAGTCGCTCTGTACTTGATCAACGTATATATATCACGATAAGGCTTTGTCTATCCACTCCTGGATGAAGGCTTTTCCCTTTATATTTCGGTACGGGTAAATTGTTCATTTTTAAACATGTAACTTAATAATAAGAAATACACTGCTTCTTCTTCTTCTTTTCCAAACGTCTTCCACCCACTTCTGTCCTGCGCTTTTCTCAACCATTTTTTCCCAGCTACCTCTGCTATATCATTGTGCCACCGTGTCATTGGCCTTGCATGTTATCTTTTTCTATCCATTGGCCACCACTGTAAGATACGTTTTGATCATCTATTATATTCTCCTTGAGCCACGTGACCAGCTCAATTCCATTTTGTAATAGCCATCCGTTCCACTGCATTATCCAAACGTGCGACCGGCTGATGGTAATATAAATAATTTTAACTACATCCGTAAATCTTTTTCAACGTAACTTATCCATATACATAAATGAAAGTTACTCATGTGGAGACCGAAAGGAAAACCAAGAAAGAAACTGATGGACATAATAAAGAAGGAAACGAATATCAAGAACTACATTAAACTAAAAGGGCTTAGACAGCAGAACCACAAAAAAAATTGAGTACTCGGATACAAGAACTGATACACCGATTTATTGATATATATATATTAAATAAATAAATAATTTAAAGGAAATATATATTAATTATTTCTTAGTTATTTTTTTGATAATTAATGTCATATAATGCGCGATTAATTACAGCCTATAGGCTCTTTAAATCCAACCCGTAAAGCTTATTTCGAAGATCGTTACAATACTTGGGATCACGACACCATACCACCGTTCCATTATGGTACGCACTATTCAACGGCCGCTTTTGTATTGAACTGGTTAATACGAATAGTACGTAAACCGCTATATATATATTATTATTATCGTTAGCACTTTTTTTTTAATTCTTCGTTAATTAAAATTTATTAAAGATTAAATGCTTGATATAGTTTTACAATATTTTGAAGTGTACCGTGTATTTAAAGTTTTAGTTTTAATAAATATCTTCTGCCAATTAATATATATATATATAGTTTAATATTCATTTTTTAGATTACATGAAAGCTTGTCCTCATTTTTGCTACATCGTCTAATCGTTAGACTCGTTCAAATATTTGACAACAGCTCCAAAATCTACCAGCACATTCCTAAGTGTCTACTCCATTATCCACCCAGACAGCTTATTATCATTTCTTCTATCTTAATATAGTCTGTACATTCAAACATCAACTGCGCTACTCGTCCTACAGTATCCGATAATTTTGTCCGCTGCGTAATCCATCTATTTCGTTCGCGATGCATTAATTTAAAACCAATTATCGATCAATCTCGTTTTCGTTACGTCACAATTTGCGTCTTTTATATTTTGTAAGAAATGTTTCGTGTTTATAAATTTATTCGATAAAAAAAAAAAATCCAAATTTTTAACTCCCTCGTGTACAGGTTGACTTTACGTTTAATAGCTGGCGATTTTTGTGTTTTGTACAGTTGTGCGTGTATGCCTAGAATTATCTGTAACTTTTAACTTTATTTATAGAATATATCGTACGATGCTCTATGACCAGATTCGCGACTGTGTATAGCGATTTTTTAAATAAACGAATATAAATCACGTTAATCGTTTCTAGGAACCGTACGCGACTATGTTTTTATCATTGCAAGGAGGAAAATTTGATCATCCGAACCGAATATTTTCTTCGATGGCTTTGTCGTGGAAAAATTGCCAACGGGATACGTCGGATATTAAGGTAATAATATAATTAACATACGATGAATAAATCTGCAGCGGTATAGTTGGATCTTGTGAAGATGAGCGCGTTTCTTAATTTTTTGATAGTGCTAAACGCGGTCATCTTCGAGTTACCTAATGACGTAATGTGATTTGTCTTTTAAATTTTTCTATTTGAATATCCTCTTTAACCAAGGATTACCTTTCTAATAAAAAAAAATAAAGTCGAAAATTCTACAAACGATCCTTAGAAAAATTCGAATGTCTATTTAGCTCGTTGATCAATCAGAATCGACAAATCATCGATCGTATACTTCCTTTTTACGGTTATATATTTGTATTTGCTTTACAAAACACTATCGACGTCAAATTTATTCATCTCAATATTTCTGCATATAAAGTTCTTTACTTTCCCATACGGTAACAGATAGCCTATGTATGCTGCAAAAAAAATGGTACATAAAGTGAACGAATCTGCAAAAAAGTATGGAATGCAGATGTGTACTAAACAGACCAAAATAATGTCTAGCAACATTTGAATATTGTAATCGATTGAATAAACCTAGAGCAGGTTTCATCGTTCAAGTACCGGGAAAGCACCATTACTGAAAATGGACGTAGCTCCCAAGACATACAGGAACGACTTGCCATAGCGAAACAGGCTACGCTGAAAAAGATAAAAATAATAACCAACAGAATGATCCCAATAAGGTTGCGGAATTTTACGGATAGGAAACGTGGATGTGTACAAAACGAGAAGAGGATAGGATAGAAGTATTTGAAACGTGGTGCTGGAGGCGGTTGCAGAACATAATCTGGACGAAGAAAACAACAAACCAAGAAATTTTGAAACGGGGCAATGAAAGGCGACAAGTATTGAACCAGATTAAAAAAAAAAAACGGAAACTTTGTGGATGGGGCATATGTTACGACATGGAGGATTACTACGAGATGCAATTGAAGGATATATCCCAGGAAAACGAATAAGAAGTCGAAAGTGATTAAGGTGGATAGATAACCTGAAGAGAGATTCCGACTGCTCCAATTACTCGGAATGAAAAAAGTGGCCAATAACCGATATGAATGGAAAATACAAGCACTATTGCACCAGATGATGATGATGATGATATATATATATATATATATATATAACAAAACAAAATAAAAACAAAGTTAATCACTATATAAATTCACGTCATTTACACAATTTATATGTAAGGTTTTTTGTATGTGCTTGAAAATAACGTGATTGTCGAAAAGATTTGCGTTAATAAAATAGTTTTTATAGTGATTAACTTTGTTTTTATTTTATTTTGTTAATTCATAAAATCACTACTCTCCAGTACATATACATTATATTATACATATATTGTAACAACCATGTTGTTACAGTTACATGTTAATGATTAAATAAATAAATAAATGAGTTTGAGAATTAAAAAATAAGTAAAACTAAACATATTATATAAGAGTGAGTAAATGTATATATATATATATATATATATATATATATAAAATGTATATATTGTTAGTAAAAGGGTCAATAATAAGTTAAGATGACACACAAGGTTTATTAACCTTTCAGTTGCTTTCTCGTCGTATTAATTACACAATAAGTATATATATATATATGTATGAGTATGTGTATGCCTAATTTTCTAATGAGAAAATTAGGAGAAATTTAAAACATTTTGATTGGTTATTGAAAATCGTCTGATCGACATATTAATAATGGAGACACACACACATATTATAATATATTAAATGACAAGATAATTACTACACGTGGAGCCGGTAAAATCACGTTTATGATTGAATATTAAAAATTATGTTAAACAAATCAAAAAATACACTCACACATATGTAAGTGTACAAAGATTTTTCTAGAAATTCCATAAATATATACAATAATAATAAACGAATCTTTCCATAAAAATCTAGAAAGTTCTAATTAGGCATGTATATATGTATATGTGGATGTACATATTTTTTAGTATAAAAGGAGATGTTCAGTCTAATTTTTAGTTAGTTAGTTCAAATTAATTCAAGTTAGTTTTTAAATTAATTCATTTCATTCTAGTTTAAAGTTAGTATAATTTTATTAGTTCACTTTAAGTTAGTTTCAGTTTTAGTTTTAATAAACGTAATTGAAAATCGTGCTCTTTCGAAAATCCGTAATCTATTAGTTTTTTTTTTTTATTATTATTATTTTTTTTTTAAATAAAAATGGAAACTGCGTTTTATTTTGTTTTGTTCATTTTTAATTAACGGTCGTTTTATTTTATAATTTATTATATAAGGTAATATCGTCTGTAACGATATTGTTTATAAATCTTAACGAGATAAGATGGACATAATAAATAATAATAATTCTTTAATTATTTAAATAATTTTAATAAGAATAATTTTTTATCGCGATTTATTTATAGGAATTAATACCGGAACTGTTTTTCTTGCCTGAAATGTTAGTCAACGAGAATGGTTACAAATTAGGCGTTAATGAAGACGGCTCATCAATCGACAACGTTGAATTACCTCCGTGGTCATCTACTCCGGAACAGTTTATTCGGATTAATCGCATGGTACGTCTCATCCGTAATAGCGTAGATATTATATTTTAATTATTTTTTTTTTTGTCTTTTTAATTATAATTAATTAATTATCGTAAACGATTTTTATCGATATGAAATGCGCTGCAGATAACATAAATAGTGTTTTACGTTATTGTTTTATTTCGATAAATTTTCGTTAAATAATTATCAACTTTTATATTCAGTACTATTCGGTAAAACTGTGTTAGTAATATTTATGTTCGTGCATAACGTATAAACAATTTTTCTTTTTTCATGTTAAAAATATGAATTTGAATCTAGTTTACGCGAATTCGCAAATTTTGGAAAAGAACGTACTAATTGTTTTCTCAATTTAATATGACGTAATTCGCAATGGATTATGTTTACTTTTTAGGCTTTGGAATCTGAATTTGTTTCTTGTCAGCTTCATCAGTGGATCGATCTTATTTTCGGTTATAAACAAAAAGGTACTCGAATGTTTTTTCTCTCTTTTTAAATTTTATTAAATTAAATTTATTTTTTCCTTATTGAAGTCCAATCGCAAGCTAACATGTCTAATATGATAAGTAATAATGACGTTCGTAGTAAATATAGTAAGAAAGAAATTCCATAATAAATTACGAAAATTTTAACTAATAATTAATGGTTTATCGTATAACAGAATTAATATAAGGGCGCGTATCATAGCGAAAGAAAATTTATACTTGTAAAAAAAAAAACACAAAACTATAAGGAGAAAATAAATAAAAAAATTATAATCGTAATAAAACAAATGAATGGTTACCATATAAGTAAATATAGAAGAAATAATAAATCGTAGAACAAGGATGCCTTATAACGTTACAAAAGGTTATTACCCCTTCTAAGCGGGCTACGTTTATATTTATAATAAATTGAAGTTACCAACAAGTGTAATTACCGGTGGTAGAAATTAAGTGATCATCACGGAGTAAATTGTAATTGCAGAACTTACGCGCTAAATTTAGTATATAATCCTTAATGTAGGGCACGATTATAAGCGTATCAACGATTCCATATTATTTAGAGGAACGGTAGTCGCGGTTGCGTACTTGTTAGAGTGCTCGTCTGTTAACTCAACGGTCGGGGGTTCGAAACCAACACGTGGCATAAAAAGTTTTCATCATTATTTTATTTTTATTTTTATTTTTTTTATAGCGCCGTGTTAGGCTATTGCGGCACTGGTGATTTAGACGTAGTAACTGTGGTTGGAGGAGGAAAGTAACTGTATAACTGAGGGAATAGTTGAAGAACTGTTGTAGAGGAAAGCAGAAAGAGTACGCGGATGGATATTGGGCCGGTAAGGGAGGAGTGTAGGTTATATTGGTATGTATATTCTCTTTCCAAGGGGGAGGAGTTGGATAATTTGAGTTAGTCATATTATGAGTGCTGTAATTTATGTTGAAATCATTTAGAGTGGCTGTAAGGCGAGGAATAAGATCAAATGGGAATTTGGGAGAAATCATGTATAGGGATTAAATGTTTGACTTTAATTCTTAATTATCACGGAAAAGGAAGTGGCACCTCACTCCGTATAACATCATATGCGCGCATCTGTTTCGCATATAAATAGTGCCTAGCTAATTTTGTATGTAAAAATAAACGTACACTAGCTAGAGTCACGACGTAAATACGACGATGATGATGATTATGTTTTGTAATAGTTTATTAAAATTGTTATTCGAAACAAAACTCCAAGTTGGAAACAACGAATAAATGTTGTATACGGAATTAATCGTATGATTAACATTTATAAATGATTTAATTATTATAATTAATGTTCGTTCTACAAATGAAATATCGTCTAATTAATCGCGGATTCTTATACGTGATCAGTTTCGTAGAGAATGTCGTCGTTGAAAAAGTACTATTAATAAATAAATCTCGTTTTAGTAATCATAAAAATATAAATAATTTAAAAATTAAATAAAATAAAAAATATTTTTAGGTCGATTTAATTAAAACAGCATCTACACTAGTTGATTTAACTTTTAAAATTTAAAAATGCTAGCTTACAATTGTCAGTTTACGTATCGAGACTGTTATCGTAATTATTCCGTACAAATTATTTTACGGTTATTTCCTGTATCCGGCCTGCTATAAAATATAAATTATAAACTGACTTACGTTTGACATTACTAATTTCTCGTAGACGATGTTATACAGTGTGGTGATTGTTTCTTTAATTAAACATAAATGTCGACCATCCGCATCGGTCAATTTAGTTAAACGTGGAATCTAATCTATTCGTGTAAAATGTTGAAATTCCAAATGGTTGTAGTTAGGTGACCCGGCCACATTTCGCTGTGGCTTGCTTATGTGTGTTAAATTAAAAAATATTTAAAACAATTAATTTATTATTAATATAAAAATTAAAAATTTATAAGATTTGCGAAAAACCGTGAACCGGTATTAAACGTTTAATTTCATATTTTCCTTTTGTAATAATGAAGTATAGGAAATAATATAAAAGTTCTTAATTACAATATATTTTGTTTTCATTCATAATAATGAGTTTAAATTGAACGTTGCTACTGGTGTATCTACCCATTTGGTAAACTTGGTATTTCGTCGTTTTGATTTATATGTTGCGCTTTAAAACGACTTTATTGACGTATTTACAAAAATAGATGTATATGAGACTTATATGTTTGGGCAACACACCCACCGATTATCAATTTCAACTTCATTTGTAGTATTTGACATTCGCGTCGTGAATGTGTTATGGCCACTATTTTCAGAGTTTCAGCGCCGATACAATGGATAACCGTCAATATCCGTAATGGTATCATTGATACATTGGTACGGGAAGCTCTTTTTTACATTTTTCATTTCCCATACACGAGCAGTGTTATGTTAAAAGTACCGCAGAGACTACGGAACATGTGTGACTGGTAACAATATCGAATAATTATCGATTATTTGGTGGATCTGGAATTTTGGCTGAAATTATTTGTTAAAACCACGTTTTTGCTATTCAACCGAATACATCCGAACATCCAGCAAACGTGTTTTACCAAAGATGAATTAAATATATACACGTTCGTGTAGCCGGTTAAAAGTTCGTAGTATTTAATAAAAATCATACGCAGAATTTCGCGTATTATAATAGTTTTATATTTAAAAAAAAAAAAAAAACGAAATAATATACAGCGTAATGAGAATAACATATGAACACGCGTGTTGTTGTTCATATCGCATTTATGCGAAGTACGTGGAATAAATTACAGCATAGAAAAAATATTCGAAATTAAAACACAGCGCTATCTATTGAAAAGCTATAGATTTTAAAAAAAAATTGACGGTCACTTATAGAGATAAAAACTGTCCTACCTTTTACATATTTTTAAAAGTTCAGTATATTACTTGTCGGTTTTTATCATTTTTCATTCAATCCTGTTGATGCTGTAACCAGCAAAACTAGTGTACACTGTTTTAATTAAATCGGCATAAAAATATTTTTATTTTATTTAATTTTTTAAATTATTTATATTTTTATTATTACTAAAGCGAGATTTATTTATTAATAGTACTTTTTCAACGACGACATTCTACTTTATTTAATTAATCATTTGCCTTTGTTCCACTAATCACAGCATCACCATGCCAATATATAAGAACAAAAGGGATCCATCAGATTGTAGTAACTATCATCGAATACGATGACTCTATCGCATTCATTAAAAATACTAAAAAGATTGATAAACGAGCTTCTTCGAAACATCATAGATTTAACAACCAGTGTGGTTTTGTTAAAGAACACGTTACTACTGATGCAATTTTTACACTGCGCTTGATGATGGAAAAACACAGAGAAAATGGGGAGAATATGCACATGACTTTTATAGACACGGAGAAAGCTTTTGACCGCATCCCTCATAACTTAATTTGATTCTCTCTGAGAGAACACGGAGTTCTTGGAACACTGATAAAATTTCGGGCAAGATGCGAAGATTATCCTGGTCAAATAGGTGTACACCAAGGCTCGGCACTCTCACTACTGCTATTTAATGCGATTTTAGGCACAATCACGCGCGATATATAAAACGTCTAATACATTGGATACTTATGTATGCAGACGATGTTGTTTTAATAGAAAATACAAAGAATATACTCCAGAACAGAGTTCAGATAGATCGATTAGAAAAGTTTGGCCTTAAAGTAAATGTGAATTATTGTATAATTATAAAATAAATTTTAAGATTTCTTTGTACACTATTTCCTAAGACGCGTAGTAAGAGCGTTAACGCTGCTCGGTATGCGCATTTTTTATTTACTTATTATTTGCTGATGTATAAAAAAAAACATAAATATACTTTATTGAATTGAATTGAATTGAAAAAACAGAGACTATTGATACTAAAACATTGGGTCTATACAATTATCTGGAGAACAACTGCCACGGACGAAGAGCTTTAAATATCTCGGTTCTAGTGTACAGAGTGACTGTGGTACATCTCAAGCAGTTCGCCATCGCAAAAAAACAACATGGCTGAAATGAAAATCTGTGTCCGGCCTATTGTGCGACAAACGCATGCCCATTCGGCTGAAGTCAAAAATTTTAGACTACGCAAATGGATAAGGGGCGATACACTACACGAATGTGTAATACATGGATAACGTAACAAGATAAAGTAAAGCTTAGCACCTAACGGTGTCACATCTGGGCATTAAAAAGAAAGAACATCATTCAGAATGGAGGGGACAGAAGGGACTTTCTCTAAGCTGCATACGGAAAAGACGGTCAGGCAACAAATGATGTCCAAATCGCAATCTACTGATGAGTGCAATTCTCTTACGACCAATCTTCTTAAAGAAATAGAACCACGGGAGTTTGGGGAGAGACGGCTGGAGCTGATTGTAATAAGTGAGAGGTGATTGACTAATTCTCTCAGTGTACATTAGCTCCCATTGATCCCTATGCTGTAGCTGAATAAAGTGAATGATATCTTTGTGAGAGACTAAGGAGAGTTCTATACCATTAAATAACGCGTCTTTAGCGAACGTTGTCTAGGGATATCTCTATAACCCGGCACCCACAAGAAGGACAAAGATACTCCCACACGTTCCAAATTATTAAGCTTTAGCAAAACTAAACCAATTAATGTATCTGACACGTTACGTTTATTGTCTAAAGCCGTCACCACACTTTTTGAATCGGTAATAATAAGGTAATTTCCGCGAAGATTTCAGTCCAGCAGAATTGATAAGGCTTGTAGTACTGCTACACATTCTGCAGTAAATACTGAATATTCTTGGCATAATTTGTACATGTTACTAATATTGAAAGCTGGAATAAACACTGCTGCTCCCGTTCCTCGAGTTGACTTTGATCCATCCGTGTAAACAAGGGTGTGTAGTGGAAACATTTCGGAGATAATACTATTGAAAGCGGCAAAGATTAGTGTAGAAGGATTCATACTGCAGTTTTCAGGGAAAAGGATGAATTTCGTTTGTTGAAGAAGTAAAATATAGTACCCTAAATTGAAAAGGAGCTTGCATTCACGTGAGACGTACACGAAACTCCTCCAACATTGTTATAACGGAAGAGAGCAGGGATATTTTCCTATTTGAAAAACGCCAATTGGAATGGATATTCTTGAACGTTTTAAACAAAGGGAAGCGATCATTATTCAAGTTTCAGGGCTAAATAACTCCGTCTAAGTTGTAAAGGTGGAACTTTGCACTCTGCCATTAGTGCTGAGTGCTTTTAATACCACCAATACACAGCCTAATGCATTCATTTTGCACACGATCCAACTTACCTAACAATACTGTTGACGTGGTTCCATAAATCATGGAACCATATTCCAGTTTAGATCAGATTAGTGATTTGCATAGTAGTAATAGAATAAAATGGTCACCATCTCATCGTGTATTATGCAAAATACGTAAAATGTTAATAGCGCGATTGATAGTTGTTAATAGTTTATCAATATGTGGCAGCCATGTTATCCGTGAATCCACAATAATGCCTACATATCAGAATGATGAGCAGAAAGGAATAACGCCCCTTTCAGTTGTAATGAAAAGATAATTTGTGTCATTTCGGTGATATGAAAAAACTACTTGCTACACACTTTTCAACACTAAGGTTTAACTTTAAGTCAGAAATACAATGTTCTATTGTAGCAACATCAGCATTAATATTAGACATGGCAAAAGAAAAACTTGAATCTGATGTAAACAGAGTGATATCATCTGCATAGAGTAAAATCCTAGAGCGCATGTGAAGCGGCGACAAATTCGATACATATCTTCCTGAAACGAGAGGCCAAAGAAGTAGGTCGAAATTTTTTATTTTTCTTTGGGATGGGAGCAACAACAAAAACCATCCAAGAATTGGGGATAAATTTGGACTGAAAAACTTTATTAAGAATGTCCACAAAGATTGTAAAAGAGTTATCCGGTAGTTTCTGCAGTACTTCCAAAGACACCCATCATGGTCAGATGCAGTCGATTTTTTGTTTCCTAAGACATAAGGAACCTCATTCTATGTAAAGGGGGAATCTAAAAAGTGGTTGGGAGGCCTACTGAGAGATTGCATAACCTCTTCCAGTTCAGGTACATGAAAAGGGGCCTCGATGAAGGAATACATATTTTCATCACTTAATTCCTTAACCCGGTTGTAGATGGAACATCTGAAGGCTTTTGATAACCACCGCACTTTTAAAATTGGGGTTTGCCGATTCAACTGTGTACAAAACTGTTGCCATGCTTTTCTTTTTGCCAGTTTAAATTCACGCTTGGCTAACGCGGTAATTTTCAGTAGTGCTATTATTTCTATATTGTAAAAAGGCTTTCGTTCTATCACATGCTACACGTTGACAGGAACTTTATTTTGTGGTTATTGAAATATGAATCCATGAGTTGTGTATAATATTTGTGAATATATGTATATATATATGTGTGTGTGTGTAATCGTTTATCCATTCGACAAGTTCTAATTAGTTAATGCGCGTTGCTATATCAATTTTTTCAATACATGTAAATAGATTAGATAAACATTTATTTAACCATAAACGAGCATTTTTTATTTCGTGCATAATTACAGCTAGTTCAATAAATATCTGTAATTATAAATACGCATAGATATTTATTTAGTTATTTATCGTAATAGAGTCTACACGACAGCTAATAAAGAGTCAATTATAGTACAGATTTCGAATACAACATGACGACTCGTTGACAAATTTACGCTTTTCTTGCAAATTACTCGAATCTAAAAGACGATATACCTTCCCTGAATTTCGAGTACTAGCGAATTTTGTATTTTTATAATAATTTGTGAGCTTCAAAATTAATACGAATTCGATAACTACGTATAACATGCCTGCTTGTACTTGTATCGTTATTAATAATTTTTATTTCTACACGATGTACGTTGTTATATATTTTTAAAGGTCCGGAAGCTGTGAGGGCTACAAACGTGTTTTACTATTTGACGTACGAAGGAAGCGTCGATTTGGAAACTATAAGTGACCCTATCATGAGAGAGGTAATGTAATTAGACGATATTCTCGCATTTTTTTTACCCGTTAAAAAAAAATATGCGAAATTTAACATTTCGAACGTCGGCGAAATATGGCGACTTTTTAATTTTGGAAAACTTTAGAACCTTTTAAAGATTCTCTTAATTGTAGCTTTTTATTTTTTCTCCATAAATAAGCAATCTAAATTAGATACGCATCGTCGTGAGTTAATTACGACGAATATTTTCAATTTTTAAAAAAATGAATTTAACATTTTGAACAATCAACCTTAAAAATGCTGTTAATTTAGTTTCCTATAGACTTTTTAATAATTAAGCAATCTCCCAAATTAAGTTTAATATTTTTAACCCTTAACTAGTGGCACACTATAAAATTACGTAACTACTCGAGCGTTGCACTTTGTGCAACAGCAGCATAAAAGTCGTTGCCGGAATTTTTAATTATTTATTTATATAAATGTAATAGATGTTTATTGAAAAAATTTTATTACAGTGTAAAACATGTTAATTGGTTATTATATAAAGATTAATAATATATTTTTAAAAAAAAAAATGGCACAATGTCTACCAAATGTAATATCGAATATAGGAATATAAGTATCGCGTGAAAAAGGAAACACCATTATTGTTCGGAATTAGAATTAACACAACAGCGTTCTTATTCATAAATTCTTTCCACGATATGGTTGTTGCATGTAAACATAATTAGAACAGGTGGTCGTCGTGATATTTTTCCTACAACAATAATATTTACCTTTTTTTTTTTTTTGTTTGCGGTGATTCTACGGAATCTGTGTTCATAGTTTTCGTCTTCATTTCTAAATTTGTTCCATTCATTTAATGACATCCTAAATATAATAAAAAGATGACCCAGGATGAATTGCATAATGTAAACTTACATATTTTTTAATAAATCGAATTATTATGTTAAAAAAAAAAAAAAAAAAAAAACTATATTTGAGCATAAATGTAATAAAAGAAGTTCATCGGTTAGTAATAAAATTATATTTACCGTAACAATTGAATATACTTATATAACTGAACGCGCGTTGCGCTTCGTGCAACATGTTCGATTATGTAATTTTTTTGAAACAAATAAATCACTATTTAAACAGACAACTGAATATTCCAAAAGTACACACCATGCTGATAGGTTACATGTAAGGTCATTTTTCTTACGCGCATAGAGCTCCGATGGTAATGTAATTCGCCCCACTGTTGTACACACTATTGCACAAAGCGCAACAGCACGACTAGTTAAGGGTTAATCTTTACACGACATATAATGAACACATAAGGCAAATGATGTATTGAGAAGAATCGATGAAAAACCGACGTCGTGAGAAAACAGTGGTAAAAAGAAGAACGCGAATGATGGGACATGTATTGCGATACAGGAGGCTGATATAGTAGAGGGGATACATCAGAGAAAAAAATCTGATTAACAGATTGTGTTTGTGTGAAAATGTGATGTGTCATCGATAAAAGATTAAAACCATGGAGCGACATAGGCAGAGATGAAGACATAATAACGGACAAATCGTAGGATTGAAGACAATATAACGATCCGACGGGCATATCACGTTGAGTACGACGACTTTCGTCTAATCGCCGAAGTTAAGCAACGGACTTGGACGTGGGACCGTCGGCTCTCAGTGTGTTTTGTGTTGTTGGTATCTCCCAATTTGCCTGGCCCCCACGGGAGGTTAGTCCATTTTCTCTCCAATTTATTGGCTACGTCCAGCAGTGGACCGATATATGTAAAAAAAAATATAGGTATATATATATATATATCATAAAAATTATTTTAGGAATTTTACAATTAAGAAGGTGAAAAAATATAAAAATTTTATAATTTGATATTGATCGCTATAGTAAAGCGTGTACAAAGATAACATTTTTAATTTTTAAATTTTTCTGATGGCAGGCCATCGAAAATCAAATTAGAAATTTCGGTCAAACTGCGTCCCAATTATTGATGGAACCGCATCCACCCAGAAGTTCTACTATGCATTTGGTAATTTTTCTTCTTTTCCTATACGTTTTTTCTATGTATATATATTATATATTTATAGGGGTACATGAGAAATTTAAAATAAATTAATTAAAATATAAAAAATTAAAAGAAACATAATAATAATAATAAAGAATGCGTAGATTAAAAATGTGTATATAGGTAAATTCGTCTTGTGTGTAGTATTATTCATCTTACAACAGTTAATCGACGATACCGATAAGATCCAAAGTTAGGTCGTTTCCGGATAGAGTAGAAATAATAAAAATAATAAGAAGAAATGATATACGTAACGTTATACAGTAGTCAATGCTAGAATGAGGAATACACCTTGTATCTATTGTTGATTATTAGGAAATTTTGTTATATATATATATATATATATATATATATATATATATATATATATATATATATATATATATATATATACTTTTATTTAATAGATTTGCATATTTAAATATTTTCTGTTTACAAGAAAGTAAAGTTACCATTCAATAGAATTTTCTCTATCCAATATATCAACGATTCTTTCCAGAAAAAATTAATACAAAATATAATCTTATAAAATATTTAAATTGACGCCTTATTATACGATTACAGTAATAATTTTAATACAAAAAACCTGCTCATTTAAAGTAACAGAGTGCGTACACTCTTACCGTATCAACAATATACTTAAAAATATCTTAGCTTATTTATTAATACTAGAACTAGGATTTGTATTACTGTAGAAGGATGTGTTTTATACGCCTATGCTTATGTCTTTTATACCTATGTCGTAATCGTAATCCCCTATAGAATTTACCATTGGAATGTCGGGATATCTACAATCGGCAAAAAAATTTTCGTTTTATCCTTAATCATTTCCTGTACGAAAGGGAATTTTAACGCATAATGGAGAGATTTTATTGAAGTAAATCGAGGTTTATTCAAAATTATTCGAAGGCAATGGTTTTGGACTCTTTGCACGTAGTTTATATTACTACTGCTAGTATAAGACCACACTGGGCAGGCATAGAGTAGCTTTGGTAAAATTACCTTTTTGTATAATAAAAACTTGTTTTGCGTCGAAAGCGCAGATCTTTTATTAAATATAGGAAATAGACAAACCATTTTCCGTATTGTTCTATTACACAATCATTAATATGTTTTGTAAATGTGAGTCTTCTGTCCATGATGACGCCTAAATGCTTCACACGTTCCTTCCAGTCAAGTTCAACGTTTTTTATTTTAACGAAACGATTTAATGAAGGCCTACGTCTGGTAAAAATTATTGACTATGTTTTCTCATTGTTAACTTTTATTTTCCATTTATGGTAGATTTAGACATGACATCAATTGCTTTAGTTAATCTATTATTTATAGTGTCTATTCTATAAGAAGATACCATTAGAGAGGTGTCATCAGCATAGAGATTTATATCTACTCCTGGTATTATCGGTAAATCATTAATATATATAATAGAAAGGAATGGGCCTAAGATACTGTCTTGAGGCACCCCAGCTTTAACATACCTTATGTCAGAGTTATGGTTTTTCAGTTTCACATAGAATTTTATATTCATCAGATAAGATTTAATAGTAAAAACAAGATATGGAGGGAAATTATATTTAATTAATTTATATATGAATCATGCCATGTTGTGTCAAACGCTTTTTCTATGTCCATCAAGACAACACCCGAATGTTTATTCTGGTTAAAGTTATCAGTAACTTTGTCACAAACACTGGCCAGTTGGATTGTCGTACTTAGTTTTGGTCTAAAACCGTATTGCGAATCAGCTATGATAGATTCTCTGTCACTAAATGCCCTCAATCTTACTAGTATTATTTTTTCAAAAACCTTACTTATATTACTGAGTAAACTCACAGGTCTAACATTTTGAACCGAAGAGGAATCTTTCCCAGCTTTTGCCAAAGGTACCGTTACTGATACTCTCCACGACACAGGATAATAGCATAGGCGTAAACATGAGTTAAATAGAACCTCCAAGGCAAGTATTGCTTTTATTGGTAGATTTTTGATCATTTTTATGCTAATTTGATATATATTATATATATATATATATATATATATATATATATATATATATATATATATATATAACATAGGAACAAATAGATAAAGTATATCGGAGCTACACGTTGTACATTATTATTATTATAATTAGTCTCTCGATTCGGGTATGCGTTTCCCTGGTAAGACTCGTTTCAGTTCACGCGTTGTCATAGTATACTCTTTTTGTAGTCGATTTTACGAACGGAAAATTTCAGATGAAACAAATTTAGTCTTAATGAAAATTTTATATAGTCCAGTCATAATGGAAAATAGAAAAATTAATGATATAAAATGTTTGACACTTAAAGTTAAATATATATTTTTAATCGAATCATTTTTTAAAAACTATAGAAATAATAATAATGATAATATCGATCAAAATTTAACAAGGTTGATGTCGAGGTATTTTAATTAAAAACGTTGACACCAAAAGATCCGGGTACGGGGCAAGATAGCTATATAGTATGATTCACATCTATCGGTCATCATCGCATCGATTCCTTCGACTACGGTGCACCGTTAGTTTTACGTTTTTATTTTATATTGTATATCTCAATTATTTGATTTATATTTCCTTTGCATTTTTATGCACATATGTTAAAATTTTTGTGTTTATGAGTTAAATAATAATAATAATAATAATTAAAAAATTTACGATTTTTTATCGTAAAATCTAAATTGAATAATATTTTATAGATTGGCTACAAATGATAGCGAGATTGGATATTCACGAATTTTTTTATTTGTAATAATAGACTGTCAAAAGTCACTCACCGGTTTAATTTCGTAACGAATTTGGTTCCGCACGACGTGATAATAGAGCAGTAAATTGATCAATCCATCTTATAATTTAAATTCTTAATAATTCGTAGTCAAATTGACAATTTTTTAATAATGTATAAATAAATTTCGTAATATATAAAATTTTTATTAAGACTAAATTTGTTTCATCTGAAATTTTCCGATTCGTAAAATTGACTACTAAAATAATATAAGCTATGACAACGTCTGAACTGAAACGGGTCGTGCCAGCGAAACGAATATCCGAATCGGGAGACAAATTATTATTTGTAATAATGTGCAACGTATCGCTACTCCGATATATTGCCATAACCACAACGGGATTGTTCTAGGCAGACGTCGTAGGTACAACATATAATTAAGTGAAATGCTTGTAAATAATATAAACTAAATTCATAATATACAAGAATCAAAATTCTTAATAAACTCGTCAACTCACGATAGAATTATTTAGTAATATATTATAAATTTAATAAATTGGTGTACTCTTAAATTATTTCGTATTAAATTTGCGATCTTGACGACAATATAAAATTAAATTAAAAAATAATACTCGTTTATACAATCCTTCATTTTATTTATATATATATATATATATATATATATATATATATATATAATGTTTTTCGTCGTCATTTGTGTAGAGTCCTATGATGTTCTCCCCCGTTCCCGAGGATATTTGCATGTCTGTCAAATTACCATCCAACTCACCTTTAGTTCATATTTCGGCTAACACTTTCCCGCAGTTACCAGCGGCGACTGTTATCACCGTGAGTGCCAATCAACAATTTGCCGTTAACAAATGGAACTTAAACTATACCGGTACTGTGGAATATTTCAGTAGTTAATAAAAATTGTTTCTCGCTTATAATTTATTTTTATAAACTAAAAAAAAAAATGTTTTTCTTTTCGAATTTTCAGAAAATTGCATATATTTTAATCGCCCTAGTATTATGCCTGACGACACACACTCATGTACGTAAACTTACGTTTTTTGATATAACGTTTATTAACGAGTAAAATAGAAATAATTTTTAATTTTTCAGCTATTATTCAATCACCGAGCTATGCGGAAACAACTCACAATACGACTAATAATAACGCCAATGTACCGCTCACACTCGATCCTGTATTATGTAAGTGCTATAATGTTATTCGATATATATTCATGTATGTATTGTTGCAATAAAAAAAATCAAATTTAGCAGTTTTTGTGTAAGCTACAACTATAATAATAATAATAATAACAACGTTTGATTATAATCGGTTGATTCATAAATTTATATTTATATATCTTAAATCAAATGATATATATATATATATATATATATATATATATATATATATATATATATATATATATATATACATATACATATATATATATATATATATATATATATATATATATATATATGACTTGTAATTTTTCGCTTACAGCTTGTTAGTATATGACAAGCTTTTTTTTTATTTATAAAATGTTAAAAGTAATTAAACTCGTAAACCAAATCCTTCTTAAATTTAATTAACAAAAATTAGTTCGTTTATTATGTTATTGTTGTTGCTTTGGTTGTTTATAATTTTATTTCATTTTTGTCGAGTAAGTTGAAATATTAGGTTTTGTTAGGTTATAATATCTTTTTCGAATGGTGAATTTTCAAAAACCGGTAAACGAGTTGATGTATTTTCTGTTAAAATATTAGCCATCTCGTATAGATAAAATTATATATTTATGAGTATGTATGCATGTTTGAAATATTGTGATTTAATCGTGAAAAATTTTTTGATCGATTTTTTCTTGTCTCGTACGTTAAAAAGGATCGTACGATAATTATATTTTATTTAATTATATTACTTTATATATATATATATATATATATATATATATGTATGTATATATAAAATGTGATACGATCATTAATTTTTAATTCAAAACTTAGGCCAAGCGGCTACTAATCCTAGTAACGCGTCTAAACGACACCTGGGAGATAATTTCAGTCAAAAAATGAAAATCCGATGGAACTGTTTCGTTACGACAGTCGACAGCAAATTTCTGGTAGTATGCGGATTTTGGGATAATAGTTTCCGCGTATTCTCTACAGAAACAGGTATTTCCAATTTCTTTAGTTATTACCGTGTACTTTTATCCATTTTTAATATCATATCCGTTTGCAAAGGATGCGATAATACTATAAGCTTTATTCTTTCGTACTCTACATTGGGTTAGCCAATACTGTGCCCTTTTGCGCAGGCTCGTAATTATCATCGATTTCGATTGATCGATCTGTCTTTAAAATTTTTCTATTGATTTTTCCTAGTATTATTTTGCATTTAAGCGCATTTATATCACGTAGTAAAAGTCGAAAAATTTCTCTATGTATACCTAATTTGCCGATTATGAAATCATTTATTATTTGATCCGTGCATAATATCCTGACCTTTTTTCCTATATTACCACATTTTGAACGCATTTACTCGAGCTGAATCTAATGAATGTTCAAATTTCACACGCGTAACTCGTAATTAAGAAGACTACGCATCTCAGCAGATTTAATTTCGCGTGCTTCGAAAAGCTTTTGTCTTTCCTAAATTTTTTCTTTTTTGTTAATTTGCGTGCAATATAAACCATCAACTACTTTAAAGATATCACTTTTTTTTTTGCGTTTTGTGTATGTTATCACCCATTATTTGTTTTACTTCTATTTGTGCTTACTGACTATTAATAGTTTTTTAATTTTTGCACGATGGTACATTTCTTGTTGCTAATCAGTGACCTAACAAGTATATAATCAATTATTTTTAATCTGCCAACTTTTTTTGTGTTTTTCGTTTTCATTGCTACCTACCATCATGATCTTTGTTTTACTTCACTTTTTACGATGTAAATCACACAAACAGATATTGTCGATTGTCTCGGTTATTTTCTCGCCACCCCGATATCAATACTCGTACGGGCAGCAAAGATGGAAGGTCGACACCAATTTCGGCTTTGTAATGTAAAAATATAGTTATCCATACTCGGATTTGTTTGTGCGTGTGTGTTTCAAAAAAACCGATCTGAAAACATCCATCGTGAACACCGTTTTTCCTTAATTTAGAGCTTCTTTTCTAATCCTCAGTTCATAGCGACCACTTATAAACATATAATATTGAATCGAATTATTATTATTTCTAAGCAATATCCTAAAATTCCTGTGTTTTTTTTTTGGCATAATTCATTATTTATCGTTATTCGTTTTTTATTTATTTCACGCAGCGAAAATCGTTCAGATAATTTTCGGTCATTATGGCGTGGTCACTTGTTTAGCACGATCTGAGTGTAACATAACGTCGGACTGTTACGTAGTCAGCGGTTCGGCCGACTGTACTGTACTGTTATGGCACTGGAATGCCAGATCTCAACTTATCGTAGGCGAAGGTGATATCGCGACACCTAGATCCACTTTAACTGGACACGAACAACCGGTTACTACCGTAGTCATATCGGCCGAACTTGGACTAGTCGTATCCGGATCCGTTAGTACGTTCATTTTTTTTTTTATTATTATTAAACAATAATTATTTTTTTTATGAAATTAAAAATAATTTTTTAATCAGAATACGCTAGATTTCGTACATAGGTTTTTTTTTTTACGTTTACTTTTTCTATTTATAAAATGCCGTATACGAAATTAGGATTTACGCAAGCATCTTGAAATACCGATAACCGTTAAAGACGTATTTATATGAATTCACTAATAGTCGATTTCGTGAATAGCGCACTATTCAAATGTCTTAAACGATAAAATCAACTCGAATTTAATAATCGAATTTAAGTCCATGTATATATATATATATCATCATCGTTTTGTTCGTTGCCGAACGTCGTGACTAGCTGTTGTACGTTTATTTTTACGTACAAAATGAGCTAGCATTCAAGTTTATGGAACGCAGATGCGCGCGCATATTATGTTATACAGAGTGGGGAGCCACTGCCTTCTCTGTGCTAATTAAGAATTAAATAATGATGAAAACTTTCTATGTCGTCAGTTGGTTCGACCGTCGAGTTGACAACCACTCTAGCAACTATGCCACCGCAACATTATATATAATCATCATCATCATCATCATATAGGTCGCATCTTGTGTTCAAAGTTTGCGTACATCATATTTTTTTCCACTTCAACTGGCTTTTTCGTCCAATACAGTGGGACGTAATAACAGTAACTATTTCCAACCTTTTTGTTCTTCTTATTGGTTTCCCTGTTATTTTCCCCTGTATGACTGTCATGAAAAATTGGAAAATTCGGTGTATTTTACCTTCCTTTATTTGAAATGTCTTTTGCTATTTTCGTTTATTCTTTTTTTATCTTTACCATTACTTTCTTGTTCGTGATATGTTTCATCTTCAATATTCTTCGGTAGCGTCGCATTTCAAACGTTTTGGTTCTTCTTTTTTCGCTGTCTGCCCTAATTATCCACGTTTCACAAGTACTGACCCAAGACGTCTAGTAACAATTTAATACTTTTTTTTATTCAAATTTAGATTCATATTTTTTCCTTATATATCGCTCCTAAATTGTTGAATGTTTATTTGACTATTCTAATTCTAGTTTTAATTTCCTTTCGATCTCGGAGATCATTAGTGATAACGGCTTCTGGATATCCGAATTTATAATTTATTGTCATTCGATATTTCGAGTCGGCTAAATTTATTTTGTTTGTCACAGTTTCCTTTTCCAACGTCACTAATAAAACTTAATCGTGCCCCGTAACTTATCTTATTTATCCTACGACCGCTTATTTTGAATCTCGAATCATCTATTCCGACATTTTTCTCAATTTATATATTTCTCAGAAAGGATATAATCACCGGTGGTGATAAATACCGTACACTAATATCAAATTTTACTTTTAATCGTCGCTAATTATCGTCATTTTACTCGGGAAAAATTTAAATCAACTCCTATTTTTAGGTAATCCTATTTAAACGAGGCTCGTATTAATTAACGCGTTCCATTCGAAAATAGTGATTAATTATAGATTTACAAATCGTCGCTATCAATTCGTTCGTGCTAATCTACGAACTAAACCGATTTCAATAAAATTTTGTGGATACGTATTGTTTGGTTCGACTTATTTTATCTCGATCTGTGACCGCAATTCCGTAAGTATTCAATAGATGGCGCTGTGTTTTAATTTCAAATATTGTTCCAATTTATTCCGTGTGCTCGACATAAATGCGATATAAACAACGCGCGTGTTCATTGCGTTGTGTTATTTTATTCTCGTTGTGTTGTGTATTATTTTATACTTTTTTCAATCTACAAAACTATTATAATACGCTAAATTCTGCATATAATTTCCATTAAATCCGGCGTTAAACTAACATTTTGACCGGACATTTGAAAAGAGAAAGCTCCAATCTTAATGATACCATCAGATGATATTTCAAGAGATTTCAGTTCCCTATTCGTTTGTACAAATTAAAAAGGCTCAAGGCCAGACACAATTGTCTGTTTGCGGCTTAGAATTAAAAAATCCACGCGTCTTTCATAGTCAATTATACGTGCTCGCGTGTTTGTAAACCATCTAATTATATACATGTTAGCAAAAGACATAATAAAAATATTGCACACAGAACAGCGGTTAATGAAATTTCAACAAATAATTATTTAAAATATATAATTGTTTACAGTTAGAATAAAGAAAAACAAACTTTCTGTACCATATAATTATTATGTTATCGATTAAGAATTTCGCTATTAGTTATTTTGTACATATTACACTTTAGAATGAAATAAATTAAATATAGGGTTGAAAATCTTATGGTTTGTGTTCTTATTTATTAATATTAATAAATATATTACTTATATATGTATTTCAGATAACTTTTTTTTTTTTTTTAATTAGATAATTTTAATCGATTAAAAATTTAAATTTGAAATTAATTTCGATCGATTTATCTATATGACAGATGGACCGGTTTTAGTTCATACAACATTTGGCGATCTCTTACGTTCGTTAGTTCCTCCTGGTGGTTTTGATAATCCGCAGTGCGCGGTCATGTCTAGAGAAGGTGTCATCATCGTTAACTACGATAACGGAAAAATAGCCGCGTTCACTATAAATGCGAAGAATCTATGCGTCAATTCGCACGCCGATAATATTCAGGTATGTATTTGAATTAAAATCCTAAAAGAATGAAATGGTATATGAAGTTATGAACAATTAAGTGTATCGATGTAAATAAAAGTATTGAAATACGGTATTGAAGACGAGTGAAAAAATCATCTGGTCGAGTAGCCAATTGCTGGGTAGAAAACGACTTATTCTTGACTGATCGGATATAAATTACACCAAGGCTGGAACATTTCGAATACTATCAAAGACCAGATATTATGAAGCGAACGATTACAACTATGAGTCTCATACCACGAACAACACTCGTCGTTATTTTCCTGGCAGGGCCTGGAATATTAGAGTCATTAGAGTATAGACAGACTTTCATTCAAGCTATTGATGAAAACTAATGATGATAATGATGACAGGGATATATATATATATATATATATATATATATATATATATATATATATATACATATCATCGTCGTCTACGTTGTATTGTTCGTTGCCGATCATCGTAGGTTTTTTTTTTTACGTACAAAATGGGATAGCATTCAAGGCACTAATTATATGCAACGCAAATGCGCGTATACATGATGTCATACGAAGTGGGATGCCGTTGCCTTCAACGCGATAACAGTTAATGATGAAAAACTTTTTTATGTCACGAGTTTGGTTTTAAATCTTCAACCATCGAGTTGATAGTCTACCACGCTAGCAACTATGCCGCGGCGACACACATATATATATATATATAAGTTGCTGCACTGCCTTTAATCGTCAATGTTCTCTTTACATCCCAAATTTGTGATAACTGGTCAGAATTTCTTCCTATATATATAGACGTTCTAAATCTAAGAATCATATAGGAGCAGCTTTAGTAATTCCTTTCTTCAACATAATTATTGCGAGTTCCTTCCATTTTTACAGTAGAGTCTGTGGCTATTTTTCTATCTCTGCCTTTCATCCTGTTAAATCCGATATCTCAAAAGGTCGTAATCTTTTACGACTCTAAAAGTTGTCTGTCTACTGTAAACTAGTATTATAATACTTAAGATTCGTAACCATATTACACTTTTACAGGGTGCCGGTATCTCTAGTTTGCATGAATTCCTGGTAACACTTGCATTAGAGAGAATTTACTGGCCGATCATTATGCGAATACCTTGGCCCATTCATTGCTTACACACCCTACATTGATCTCATGTCTATTATTAAAACAGCGCATAAAGAATACTGGAAAGCTACTTGGAATAATCCCTATACTGTTACACAAAATAAACTGCTTCAGCCTGGTTTTCCTTGTCAACCTTGGTTCTATAATATCAAAATACAAAAGTGGGTCTCCTCCGTGATTTTATAGTCGCTTTATTACGCTTTGGAAAAAATCGTATACCGGCTACGCTTTTTCAAATGCATCTCGTTCCTTCTTCGTTCTGTTCACATCCCTTCAACTGTATCGCAGACGGAAATCATATTTTCCTGCAATGTTCGCACTACATCTCCTCTCGTGACACCTTCTGTAATCACCTCATCTCCCTCTGTCGATATACCTTTCTTACTCTCTGCACCTAACACGCACATATACATTTGTTTATATAGGTTTATTGTTATAATTGTAACATACTGATATAGTTAAAATTAAGATAATTTCATTTTGTTAAAATTATGTTATAAAGTTTAATGGGTAAGCCATTGTGGAAGCCCCCAAAAAACAACCTTTCTTTATCAATGTATTGTATCTTAATATATATTGTTTAATTTTGTTTCGTTTACATATACATACATACATTCACACACACACACATATATATATATATATATATAATCATTATCATCACCTTTGTTAATTCTAACCAGCTGACTGCATTTTCAAATAGACATATATACTTTTTAGTTTTCTTATATTCGATTACTTTTTCTCTGAATGGCTTTTTCAATATTTTCTATCGTCTTTATCAGGTTTCCAGGGTCTTTTTATATACGTGTCACATCATTTTGTTTCATCATAATTACTTTTTCCCGCAATAACTACGATTCTTTCTTCTATATTATATTGTTAAGTAATAAAATTTTTGTTTAAATTAGTTTACCCTCATTTTTTCAATGATTTTGATATAATCGTTTATGTTTATGAGTACCGTTATACTTGAGATGGTTATTCTTATTTATGTATGTAGTCGGAAAGATGGATTTATGTAAATACAAAAAATTCAAGTTACGATGTTTTTAAATAATCACCAAAAAAATTAATTAACTTTTTAATTTGAAGAGTATTTAGTGGATTTCTTTTGTACTTTATAAATATACTTTTTTTTAATCGAATATTTCGCGGTAAAATTGACAATGTAACACCTAGACGTTTATCTGTAAACGATAACACGCCGCGTGTTTTTTTTTTGTTTTTTTTTTTTGTATAAAAATTACAAATAAATAAACTGCCAACTTTTTCATCCGCAGTATCCGCTATGTAGTTCAGAAGTTATATTTCGTCGTGTTACGTATAATTTAAAATAGAAAAATAAACTAAATAATTATATATCGATTCGTTCAATAAATTTTTTTCATCGATTTACGCGTTTAATTTTCGCATTACAACAGTGTATGTTGCTGAGTCGCGACGGTGAATATCTGATCACGGCAGGCGATAAAGGAATCGTCGAAGTTTGGAGAGCGTTTAATTTAGCTCTATTGTACGCTTATCCTGCCTGCGATAGCGGCGTACGCTCGTTAGCGTTGACCCACGATCAAAAGTAAATACAGATTATGAATTTATTTATTATTTATAATAATTTCGTTCTTCGGACTATTTTGTTTCTATAGGTATTTGATAACATCGTGCGACGTCAATGTGAGATCGTATAGATCAACTTTTTCCAATCTTCCCGACATGGTGAACTTTTTATGGCTGTAATCAGTGCAAAATCCTCGTTTATATATATTCCTGGTATTCCTTGTAGTTTAGTATGTACGAGTTGATAAGTGTTCAAAAGCTTTTACTACATTCCTGTTAATGCTCGTTAATAAGTGGACTTCGAGTTTCAGATCATTCAATATCGACGCTTTTATTCAATTTGTTGTCCAAGATAATCCCTACAAATCCACATTTAAAAAGTGTCAATTCGTGTGGAATCTGTGCGTTTTATATTCCAAAAATTAAGCTATTTTCATATTTTCATCCTTGCATTTGGTATTTTTTACGCGATCTATATAGACAAACTTTTGTTTCCTCCGCATTATGATATATTTCTTTTTTTCTTGAGTATTTCGGTGACATTCGGTGACAACTTGAGTGAGCTTTTGGAGTTGTTCTTATTGCATACAAAGTCTTTCAAAAAAGTCTTCGTTAATATTATACTTTTTTCTGATGTTATTAAAATCGTTGCATATTTTAAAGATGCAGGTGATGTGCTAAGGTTCAATGCTTGATTGGATTGAGCGTAACTAATTTACGGTTTCTTAACGTAAGGGCGCGAATCGCCCGTCTTATTTAAAGACCCGTATCAAATATACATGATAAATACACACAAACATATATATATATATATATATATATATATATATATATTAAAGACCGACCGAAGGTTCGGTTTCGGCTAGTTTCGGCCAAAAATTCGAGTTTCGGCCACAGTTTCGGTTTCGGCCAAATATTAGCCGAAACTTCGGCCGCGCCGAAACTTAGTGTAATTATGACTCATTAATTGTCGCGCGTCGTTCAGCTAACTTCCGGTTATAACTTGTGTTTAATTACCAATATACTTATGGTAAAATTGATACTCTTTTATGTAATGAATGGAATGTTTTAACGAACCTCACAAGCCTGTTTGAAATTTTTCTATGAGGCCACACTTGATTTATCATTTGATGGGGCATGCATATCAATAGTAATACCTTTGATATCATTATTAAAGCGCAAGCTACAAGTTCGATCCGAAAAGGAAGATGAAATGCTGACAAATATGAAAAACTCATTGTACGAATCATTGAATACCAAATTTTCTTTTATAAAAAGGCACCCTTGATTGATGGCTGCGACAATGCTGGACCACCCAAGATTTAAATCGAAATATCTCAATTCCAATGAAGTGGATGCTGTGCAATGAGAGAAATAATATCTTTTTTTTTGACAGAGGATGACGACGACGTAGAGGATCCTATACTTTCTGGTGGTGGAGAAAATGTTCCCTCAGTTTCTACAGAATTGGTATTGCCAGCCTCCAACCTACAGGAACAAATAGAGAGCCTTTAGGATATACACGATAATATTCCTAAACAGATGCAGGCAACCATATCTGAAGATCAAAAAACTGTTTTGCAAAAAAATAATTCAATCTTATCTGTCGGAGCCATTATTGCAACGCAATGCTGACATATATTGTTATTGGAACAGCAGTCCATATCCTACCCTGAGAAAAGCTGTTTTAAAGTATCTTTCTGCTCCACCTACTAGTGTTCCCAGCGAGCAGTTGTTTAGTGCCGCTGCACAAATATACGCAGATCGTCGGAGTAACCTGCTTGGCGAAAACGTAGAAAAATTACTTTTCTTAGCGTACAATATAAGACTTTTTAATTACGAGTATTAAATCTAATTTCAATTTATTATTTAATGTCAAATTGTGAATATAACATAAATAATAACTATCTTTGTTAAATATTGCAACTATTACTTTTTATTGTATTTTACATGAGTTAATTGTCTGTATTTGTGTATAAAATACACCAAATTTTAATATACAATAGAAAGTTTAATATGTCTAAATAAGTTTCAGTTTCGGCCGAAACTAACACCGAGGCCGAAGATTCGGTTTCGGCTGAAAATCTTGTTTCGGTCGGACACTAATATATATATATATATATATATATATATATATATATATATATATATGTATACATATATATATATATATATATATATATGTATACATATATAAAATTAATTTATTTTTCGAAAATTATATTATTAGATTTCTTACACGTTAAATTATAATAATTTTATAAATATTAAATATAACATTCACCACTATGTGTATAATTTACGTTACTTTTGTTTTTAAAAAATAACGTATCGACGCAATTTCCTAAACAAATTGCCACGATCGATTGTTGATTTGTTAAATCCTAATAACAACAAATCTCATAAATTCTAATCTTCGATCTTTCTATAATGTCGGTCGGAGTACGATTGTCACTACGCTATTTAGCTACGTATTTACTGGATAGCAATTTTAATATTAAGTAATTTATATTTCATACAAAATATGCAATACAATATATTTATACTCGTTTTATAACAAATACGAAAAAATAACTAAAACATTTGACGTTGAAAAGTAAAAAATGTTGGCGAAAAATATTGCTTATTAATGCGGAGAAAGGAAAACTGATCCTTGAGTATAAACATACCGCAGGAGTCTCAAGGGTCTGTACTTTCACCGATGTTATTTAATATCGCTATGTCAGCTATTCATAAAGCAGTTGAAGAAAATAATTGCATTAAAATAGTAAGTTACGCCGATGATGTTCTAGCGATCGCAGTTATCAACGAAATTAGAAACGTTAATATAATTAACAATACAATCGAAACGGTAAATTGTCGCAGAGAGTGCGGGAACAGAGTCAGAATATATAATCGAATGTTTATCGACGTTGGAGCTCATTAAAGATTCATAGCAAGATAAATCGCGTATAATTCAGCTGAAACGACGGAGAATGTCTACGGTAGCAAAATGATGATCGCTCCATCTTTTGACAACTGAGCAGCCGACAAATCCATTGAACAGAGATGCGTCAGTATGGTAGATTCATATGAAAGTGACGTAATTTCTTGATTTCTATGTCCATTAGTTCTGGTTGAAATCTTGCGCTGGTTTTATTTACGTATTGTGTATTATGAATCAGAAAATCTTGGTTACCTGCCATAGTAATAATTATATTCTGGTGGCAATTTTTTTACCTTTTGGTTAATTTTTAACAGATTTTTAATCGCTGGTTTGTCAACTGGTACTGTTATCGTATTTCATATCGATTTCAACAGATGGCACCACGAGTTTCAACAAAGATATTGATCTTATTCGTAAAAAAAAATTATCCTATGTTAAAACGGTGTAGGTATGTGTAAAATCTAGTGCGACATAATTGCTAGCAATTGTACCAACCTAGTTTTATATATATATATATATATATATATATATATATATAATACAAAATGGCGTATCCTAATTTTGTACATTTTAGTATGTACTGACGTTTATCGTGTTTACCTTTTTTTTTTTTTTGAAAATTTAAAAATCGTGTGCAATATTTTATTATTATTTTGAAGCCGGTTGTTAAGTAACAAGTTATTATCTTGTATATTCGTCATGATTTGTGAGAAAATCACAGCTCAATATTACTTTGTCTAGTACTTAAGTAAGGTTATTTAATTAATTGTGTATTATATTATTTATCCCAATAGTTTAACTACTTTACTTTGCTGTCAATATTTTATGTCTCGCTTAGGTTTGTAATATAATTATTCCTGAAATATTTTTTCATGTTCATCGTAGCATTTCCCGTACACGATGACGTTTTAAACTGATATTTTTTATCCCGTTATTTATATAAGTACATTTACATATATAATATGATTGTGTGTGTAAACGTAACACAAAAAATATTAATTGTATTTTTAAACTTACTAGATTTTTATCGACTAACCTTTCAGAATTTAAATTTTCGATACAAATAAGTTTTTATTTGTAAATGATCGAGTAGAGTATTTTTTAAACTAAAATTCGTTAGTTCGAATAATGCAACTTACTCGCTACCAATACTTTGTACATCCGAAACAGTTCGAAAGTGTATTATAAACTTTCTCCGTCTTACAGTGTTATTGTGTTGCTAACGTGTGTTCCAAGTGTTTAAGTTACGTCGATATTTTGAGTTCTCGATGTACGACGAGCTCGTACTAATCTCCCGATTAATTTCTTCTTCTTGTACTATATCTTCAATAGATGATGATTATCCGTCTGGCTTCTGATCTGCCAGATAGTGTTCGCAGTAAGGCTTCTGTGTTGAGACCTGTCCATTTCTTTTCAGCTTTTCCTTCCTCTACCCCTTCCCCGTTTTCCTGTGACAATGATCACTTGCAATAGATCAAATATTTTCCATGTCTCAGGACATGACCGAGATATGATACTTTCCGTCCCTTTATAACAGTCACCAATTCTAGTTTTTTATTTTAATTGCTGCAAAATTTTTCTATTCGAAACCTTATCCGTCCGTAATAACCGTAACATTCTTCGGTAAAGCCACATCTGGAAGGTATTCAGTTTATCGTCCATTTTTTAATTATCCAGGCTTCTACTCTATATAGCACTATACGTAACGTTTAACGAGCCTCCATTTTGTTGTCCTATTAATTTAATTAATATTATTATTCAGACGATTAAGACCGTGTTTTAGTGTGACTCGAAAGCTGGTTAAATTTACGGGTGAACTTTTAAACGGAAAGTATAGCTGCGAATTATAATCGTCGCGCAGGCTTATGTTTATTGACGAATTCGAAATGGAGGAACACCCGTGAATTTTTAAACGCCTAAAAACGAAATAGAAAAAGATTTTTTAAATTTTACAAAAAAATAAAAATTTTATTAAAGTTTCGAAATTGTTAAAACAATTTTTTTTTTTACTAGTCGAATTTTCTTTTGTTTAAATTGAACTCGTTTATTTCGTAGACGAACGGATCATTTTTAAATGAGAAATTTTTCATTAATTCCTAAAGTAATCTTCATCATCATTATCATCGACATTACCATTATCATTGATTTCGTACGATATTTTTTTCATCCGCATTCCGTTAAATTAACTATTTATCGTTTAAAAACGATTAACCCTTATTAAAAAAAAAAAAAAACGTATATTTGGTTATACGGATAGTTATTTATTTATTTTTTAAAATATACATATTAATAAATTAATAACAAATAATGCTAATTTTGACGGCGTTATACTCGTTAATCTGAATACGTTTTAACTCTTTCTGTTATACATTATATAATTAATTATAATTTTTATACATGTGCTTATGATACAATATTGCTTCTTAGGAGTACTTTAGATAATTTGCAATGTATTCATATAAATATTTTTAAAATTTAGACATTTCACAAAAACTTCGTTAGAATTAAAAGTTCGTTTACCACATCGTGACTGAAAGAGTTAATGTTTTTTTGTTTTTTTTTGCATTTTTAAAATCACGAACATTCCGTTTTTATTAGTCCACATATATTAGCGAGTAAGAATGGTAATAATAAATTACGAAACATTATGATACATTCCGTAAAAGAGCAACTTGTTTCTAACTTCATCATAGCAAAAAATTAAATATATTTTATATATATATATAATTACGGATACATTTTGTACGAGAGAGAGTGTGTGCGCGTGTGTGTATATGATGGAACAGTATTAACTGTATTATAAAATTATGACAAACGTTTTTTTTTTTTGTCGATATATATATATATATATATATATATATATATATATATATAACACATTAAAAATTTAGTCATCTAAAAATGCAATATTATACTAAAAATATTATTTTATTATTTTCATCTTTCCTCAAGTAATTTTTTAAAATTACTTCATAAAACAAGATTTATAATTGTTTTAAAGAATGTAACGCATGACTAAAAAGGTTAAACAATACGAAACGGATAAATTTTTACTTGTCTTATGACAGTTATTACATTGCCCGCTATCGGTAGCTCTGTAATAAAGCTGATCGAACATTTTATTTACAACAGCTATAAATTTCGTGTTTATTGAAATTATTTAATTTTAAAACTGACGGATATCGGTGAAATTCAGATATATATATGTGTGTGGATGTTGTATATATAGATATAGATATTTACCCGTACATGCTGTTATTAACATTATTTTATATACAATTTTTTTTCTCTTATTTATTACTGCGAATGGTCAACAGGATCATTTAGCAGTATTTGAGAGGAGAACGTAACAGGAATGGTATAGTACCCACTGGGTACACACCCGGTAATTTTATATACAATGACATCCCGTTATTCGCTTACCATTTGATATTATGAGATTTTTTTTTATTTCGCTTTTAATTTCCATTATTACTCGTCGCACATTTCATTGCGTCAATTTGATTTACTGTTCGATTTTTATCGTTGAGAATTATATATATACTACATTTATACTACGTTGTAAAATGACGCATAAATATTGCGTACGTGTCTATATTTCTGTTTATTCTATGTATGTGTGTTGTGTGTGTTTGTAACGTATAATATAACAAATCAAACGCGATTGTATTAATTGTGTAAGAGTAATAAAAACATTTTAGCCGGTAATAGTGATCTAACTAGATATTTTGCCATAGTAATGTTGTAAGTTCCGTATCGATTTAATAATAAATTGGTGCGTAATTTGATTCGTATTTGTTTATAACTACGACTTAGTTCTGCATATGCGAAATTCGTTTGGATGTTCAGATTCCGATTTAAAAATAAAATCGATTGTATTTCTAAGAATATTTTTTGATCGTGACGAAGATAGTATATATTAAATACCGAACAAAGGCGAAATGGTCCACAAAAAAAATAAAAACACGTGTATGTGGCCCGTATTAAAAAATATGAAAAGTTAAATCAGATGTAGCGAACTATTTCTAATCGCTTTTATTTAAATTATTCACGGGGACTACGACGGTGGACGTGCCGATTTGATATAAAATCATTGCGTCGTAGAATTCGTTGCTGAAAGCGTTCCAAATGTTTTATCTGTCTCCTGTATAACATCCATGTTTCACTTCCATATAAAAGATATGGAAAAATAACTGCCTCAGTCAAAGTTTTAATTTGATGTAAGCCCAAAGTTCTTCAACATTGCATGAGTTGTCATCGATTTTATTATTAAATACATGTGTTCTATTTTTGTTACAAATTCTACTTGGTTTCATTTATTTTATAAGCATTTAGCACTTATTTTCTTTCCCTTCTTGGTTCTGTCACCACATTACAATAGAAGCGTCTTTTATTAATTTTAGTTTGTAATTTACAATGCATAAGCCAATGATCTGTCCAACAATCCCCTGATAATCATAACATCTGAAATATCTGATTGTTTCACAATTACATAATCTATGTTTCGAGAATGAATGTCGCCATATAGTTTTATATTTTATCTTCAGTCTAAATAATGTATTAGTACTGACCAAATCGTGCTCCGTACACAATTCCAGACGGGAATTGCCATTTTCATTTTAATTTCCAACTTCGTGTCTGCCTAATACACCAGTTATCTGTCTGAAGGTACTTTTCTTATGATGTCTCTTAGCTGACAGTAGAATTTTTGCTTTTCATGTTTTGGTTGATTCAAAGTTTCTGCGGGTTGATGCTGAGGAGGTAGCGGTGTAAGACTTTGACAGCAGGCAAAACTCGCTGAAGGTGACACAGTCGTAGGATATTGCAGATTTTCAACAGGCAGTTCCTCAAGCTGCCAATCCACATCCTCATGTCTCATTGCCCTGTCACTACTGGAATCGTCTGCCAAAGACTTTCTACTAGTAGCCGTTCTTGGTTCGCGACTGCTTATTGATTAGTCGCAGCTAACGAGTATATCTACTGGCCAATCCACTATCCACCACCTGTGGACGTGCTCCGTTCAGAGCTCCGACCCGGAAATGTACAATGTATACCGCCGGCATGGACAGATTTGCTCTTAAGTGCAGATTTACTAAAATTACTATAAATAGGGGATAACTAGTATTGCAAGTTTTTTTTATATATATTATTTTAATGTATACCTAGCGTTTAGACTATCATTTGTACGATGAATAATTGCGTCGTGAAGGAATCGTAGTCCAATAACTAGACTCTATATTAGTAATTTGAATCAACATATAATGTAGTGATTTAAAAAAACATAAACAATAAAAAAAAAAAAACAGTTAAAATCAACAAATTTTGTATTACAAAAATTTTCGGCTAATAATCCATTTTCAAGTGTGCATAAATAGAAGGATATAAAAAATAACATGTAAGAAAATCTACATCTAGTACATTATTACAAAAAAAAAGTAATATGGAATTCCAGATTTGATTATAATAAACTAACGTGATGTTGAAGATGGTAAACAACAAGATCAACAATGTACACAATAATCTATACGTAATCATCAGAAAAATTCAAACTCTATGTGTAATTGGCTGATTAAATTTATAATATACTTCTCAAAACTAATTCTTCATGATAATTTGTCATTTAATTTTGTAGAAAACATTTGAACGTGTATTAAAACACGAAATCAATAATATTCACCCGAATTATAAAATTTTATAAAAACAAAAATACAAAGTAAACTACCAGCAAAAATGGAAATAGGAGAAGAAAGATATAAAAATAATTCATTAAATTCGATGTCAAATTTTTAATGAAAAATTAGTTTTGAGTAGCATGTTATAAATTTAATCATTTTTCTTATTTCGTATTTTTCTGGCTAATTTAGTTAACTATAGGCGAAGGTCCTTGCAAGAGTGTTCAAAAAACGCAATTTTTTTTCAAAAATCACAATTCGATAAAAATGACTAGCAATAACAATTTTTTGTTTTTGAAAATCAATTTTTTCGACGAAATCAAAATTTGGAAAAACTACATCTAAATTGTAAATTTAGATAGTGCCGCTATCTTTTGTGTACGAATCTTACCTAACTATTATTACCGATAGAGAGCGCCAGCGTTAATTCATACATTTGAATATATAACGATTTTAGCTCCGCAAAACATATTTAATTCTACTTCTAACTTGGGTTAATATCGCTTCTCGGCCTGTTGGGCACGATCAAAGTGAAGTATCTATTACTATCAGCTTAATATCTGATACAAATCAAACCTAACCTATCCTGATATCGCTTCTCGTCCTGTTAATAAGCACAATAAAAGTGTACTTTCCATTCTTATCAGCTTAATTGTGATACACCTCAAAATTAACCTAATATCGCTTCTCAGCTTATTAAGCAAGATCAAAGTGTAATATCTGTTCTTATTAGCTTAATATCTGATACACCTTGCAACCCGAAATCATTAAAGTGATTTTGTAATGGAATAATATAAAATAACTTACACAAACACTTTATATAATATTAAATAACTTACGTGAACACTATTCACTTTCTGTAGTATCTTCGGCGTTTTATAAACTTCTTCATTGGGAACAAACCCCATTCACGTAAATTACTCAATAATCCTTATTTATCTGTAGATAATACTGCGCATTTATAAACTTCTAGGAAGTAAGAACAAACCCCTATTTACTTCAAATAATTTTAATTTATCTGTAGATAATACTGAGAAATAATTTAAATTAATAATAGACATTATGTAACAATGGAATATAATAAAGAAATTAACAAAAGTGAAATAAATTTTAAACCGCGAAAACAAAACAATCCAGTAGCAAGCAAAAACATAACGCGGGAAACATGATTTCGAACAAACGTTCATGGAGGAAATATAGCAAATACTTCCTGGTTATTTATAAATAATTTTTATACTAGAATAATAAAATTTAAAGTTCTATAGGTTTATTAATAAAATAATGTTAAAAATTAATAATTTTGTTCTTATTTTAACAAAATAATTTTTAAACACTGTTTTTACATAAAATAATTTTTAAAATAAAATATCGTCCGAAGTTGACCGACAAACTACCGCTTAATAAATGCCAAAATTTCTCTATTTTACGTAGAAATGACTACAAAAGAGTGTAATTAATTTTAAAATCATTTTTTAAGAAAAGTGAAAATTATCCGCGCAAATTGGTGAGTAAATTTACCTATTTAAAAGTTATATTCAATAATTCGATAGAAATAAGGTACGATTTTTCTTTACATATGCTGGAATCCAACCTAATTGGAGATTATTTATTATATATAGCGCTGATTAATTGATTGTGTCGTTTACCACATTCACCATCAGGCTAGTTTATAATCAAATCTGTAATTTTTTCATTGTAATGTCGTACATCAAAGTATTTTCTTACATTTTAATTTTCATCATTATTATTATTATTTATTTACGTGCACTTGAAAATGGCTTAATAGCCGAAAAGAAATTTTTTTTAATTCAAAAATTTAGCAATTTTAATAATTTTTTTATTGTTTATTTTTTCTTGTGTTAATAGTTTACGTTTTATATAGATGGAATCTAACGGTTGGATTCGTTTCAGTATGTGTAGTTGCACGGAGTTGTTCAATGAGCTCAAAAACAACCTTGTTTTATTTTTTCTTTAATGTTATCTTTACTATTTTTTTGTGTGTGTTGTATTTTAATTTATATATATATATATAATGTCAACAAATGAACAATATTACTTATAGCAGTTGCCAATAAATTTAACATGTACGTATAAATTATCACGCACACACATATTAGCACGTACGCAAAACACGTAAAATATTATTAACGCGGTTAGTAAAACGTGCGAATGTCACGATTTCAAAAGAATCGCGCTTGGGTTCGGCTGAATTACCGTAAGATGAGAAAACGACGCGATTTAAAATTTACGCACAATTACAATTGCCAAAGTAAAAATTTACTAATTTTTCGTACGCAATATACTTACCCTCACTTCGTCCTAGATTTCAGAACACAATAGTGGTCTGTTCATATATCACCATGTGTGTCTGTGTGTATCTGCGTGTGTGTTTGTGTGATGTGCACGCAACATCGATAGTTATGCAAATAATCAATTATTGTAGATTCAAGTGTACATATTCTTTATATGATTCTATCAACCGCGTTTATTTTGTAAATGTAAGACCATTATTATGCCATCTTTTAACTTAAATATAATTCTAATGTATGCGAGAGTAATTGTAGCAACAGAGTACACAACCCGGGTAAATGCGAATGTATGTGATAATTTTATTAGTCTTAATTGAAGCGATGAATAAAATAGTTTAAAATTCTGCCCCAGGACCGGATGGAATTTCAACCCTATTCCTCAAAAATCTGCCTCTGGATATGAAAAAAATCAGCTAAATATTTCTAATAAAATCTGCCCAGAAAACTGTTACCCTCGGCTGTGGAACAAATCAGTTATTATTCCTATTTTGAAACTGAAGGAAGAGCGTATCGATTCATCATCATATAAACCAATCTCTCTTACCTGCGCTACAGGTAAGTTGATAGAAAAACTTGTAGCTCGTCGTTTATTGTGGCATTTAGAAAGAAATGAATTGAAAATCAGACAGGTTTCCGGAAATATGGAAGTTCACTCAAGCAACTGTATAATCTGCAACAGGAAATATTGAGGGCTTTTCAGCAGAAACATTATTTTATATAAATATTTTTCGATAGACAGAAAGCATGTAATATAACATGGCAATGCAAAGTAATTCAATTGCTCCTGAAGATGGGCTTGAAGGGTCGATGAAGTCCGAGAGGAAATATAAACATTCCCAAGACTTTATTATAGAAAATGGGGTGCTGCATGCCAGTGTGTTAAGTGTGTAGTGTTTCATGATCTTAATAAATACGATCGTAGATTATATTCCATCGCTAATTTCAAACAGACTATTTACTGACCATCTTTACTAAGAGACGATATTCTTTGCGCTCAAAATCTGTTACAGAAGTGAATAAATAATTTACAGGAGTGGAGCAGAATTACTGGTTAAGAGTTCTCCCCTCAAAAAACTAAGTATATGGTATTCACAAAAAAACGAAGCAACGTTATATTAAATCTCAGCATCTGTAATTCGAAATGAATTATAAATTTCTTGGGTTACATTCAGATCCCAAAATGGCTTGGCGAAACTACATAATTATGTATTGCGCCTCTCTGCTACCGAAAGAAAATTCTTGCTATTAAGTACGCAATGAAGGTAGTTAGTAATCAGCAGGACCAAATCGCATTCACCTACAAAAACAGCTACTACACCGTATTCAAAGCTCATTAAAGATGCTACGCAGTATCTTGTGTAGAGTACCTGTAGTGGCACCGCCTTGGAGCCAATTCAGTCCGAGTATCTGTTGGAACCTGTTTTCAACAGACGTTAAAATGAAACCTAATGTTGAAATCCATAGGAAGCTTTTGACTGTTTTGCAACAGCAGCCCAACGCAGTCGTTTGCTTCACCGACGCATCTAAAACATCACAATATGTTGAAGGTGCCTTCTCAATCGGAAGCAGGATTCATTCTTTCAGTCTACCGATCATGTCATCAGTCGTAGCGGCTGAGATGATAATCTTGCTCCAGTGTTTGCTACGAATCGCAGATTTGCCTGCTGGGCAATATGTGTTATTGACTGACTCAGCTTTGGCATTACAGTGCATTGAAGCGAGAAATATTACTGTGTCAATGGTGAACCAAATATTGCACAACATTCTACAATTAAGTGAACGTCGGCATCACTTTTGTCCGGATTACAAGTCATCGGGGGGTAATAGGACACGATGAGGTACACCGTGCGGCACAAAGGCCTACCCAAATTTACTTGTCGATAACGCTAGGAGAAGACAACGGAAAATATTATAGCCAGAAAATTTTAGAGGCGTAAAATCAGTCCATCCATATCCGGTCAAGTATACTTGGGAAAAAAAGAAGGATTTGGCAATTTGGCCTTCAAAAATTGGTAAAATCTGTTCATCGAGGTTGGAAACAGCTATCAACAGATTATATATTGGCCACACGCTGAGTATGCACTCGTATCTACTGAGTGTCCAACCACTGCCAATATGTGAAGTTTTCTGTTCACCATTAACAGTCTATCATATTGTTGTAATCTGCCATAAATATACTCAATATCGTTGCAATCAGCTAAAAACATGTATCCCGGATATTAACAATCTCCACCTTCTCACCAACTTTATAATAAATGCTAAACTCTGTAATTATCTCTAAGTAATTTATAATTCGAGTAATAACCTTATAGGCAATAGCTACTCGTAAAGAAAAAATCATATAGAATGATATATTGTGATTGGCGGCATTAAACCACTGATATTTGAAATCAAGAAACATAAATATGTTCTTAATAAAGAATAACGTAAAGATGCACCATGAATTTAATAATACACAGTACCATCATCATCATCATCGTGCCATACTCTTCATAGAGCGTAGGCTATCATTAATCGGTCGATCAGACTTTGCGCTGTCTTGCATCTATCAGTAATTGCTGTAGAGAAGATTTGTTTGTCCAGCTTATAATATTTTGCAGCTAATGTTCTCCTTCTTCCAGGACTTCTCTTCCTGTCCATCTTTCCTTGTATCATCATCTGGAGTATTTCACATTTTTCGCTCCTGATAATATAGCCAAAATATGGCACATTTTTATGATTTTTTAATATTCTACTGTATAGGCCTTCTTCAAAACATGTTTATTTCATATATTGGCCGTCCATAAGATTCTCAACATCCTTCGATGGGGCCACATTTCTACAGCTTCATATCGATTTATTTGTTTTTTATTTAAGACACAATTTCTTATCTTATGCTAAAAGTGATTGATTACATAATAAATGTCTCATGTTATTGAAAGCTGTTCACGCGTAACTGGATCTCGCTTTAACTACACAGTACCAACATCCGTATTATTTACATGATGAAAAAATATTAATGTCGAAACAATTTAAAACTGTATTGGATGATCACTATAAAGCAAAATATCGAATGCTTCGGGAAGAATACATTGGTTTAAAAAAACAATATTTTCCTCGTATACAAGACCGATTAAATAACGTAGTGTTTATACCAAATTATTTTAACGTACAATTCGTGTATTACGAATTGGATCAAATAAAAAAATAAAATGAAACCTGTCTTCGCAAGAAATATTTTAAATTTCGTAAAGCACCTCGTAAAAGTCAACTGCACCGTGTTACGAGATTACTAGTCGATTTTAATAGCGCGCCTAGGACATGACAAAACCATTTAAACAAACTCCCATTAAAAGACGCTTTTAATAGGTCATCACGATTTGTAAGACGCTCTTTTTTCGGTATACATCTCTCGTTTACTCCAAAGTATATATATATACATATATACAATGTATATAATAGATATATATATATATATATATATATATATACAATGTATATAATAGATATATTCCGAATACACACATTAAGTTTCTGGTCGAGTGAATTTATTAAAGTTTTTGTATTTGTTTATCTCAACTAATGGCGTTATAGCCTGAGAAACTAAACGCGGTATCCATTAAAAAGAACTCACTAACGTATGTTTATTATAGAAAACGACAACACACTTGTGTGCAGACGATCAGTCGAAATTTTCTTTTATTCTTTTGAAGGGGTGCTTATCCAAATGAAAAACTGAGTTGAGTAGCTCGTCAGTTATAAGTTAGGATTAAAACATTATATATATATTATATATATATATATATATATATATATATATATATATATATATATATATATAACAGTGTAGAATATAGTAATTTTTTTAGAAAATAATTTGGTTTATAATTAATAAAATCACTACTCTCCAATATATTCAACATTTAATAACGAAAAAGTAGTTACAATCACTAAATTTTTATAATATAAAAAGACCACAATGTTTTCGGCTATTAAGCCGTTATCGAGTGGAGGTAAAAAAAACAATACGAATATATATGCGATTTATAAAAATATAAAAAACAGGAAAAAATAAAATAAATTGTAATTTACCAATACAATATTACAAAATATAACAAAGTGAAAAAATAGTTTTGATTATAAAATAATCTGATTGCGAATGTGATAAACAACACAATCAACAAATTAGCAATATAAAATTTATACAATAAGCAATTGCACTAAATAGCCAAAAAAGTAAAAACTTTTTGTCTAATATTTGTTTACGTACGAATTCTATATTTCTGATTGATTGTGTTATTTACCACATCCACTCGCAGATTACTATTTAAATGTTTTTTCAATTGGCTATTTTTTGTAATACTGTACATGTAAATTGACTTTTTTTACATTTTATTTAATTTTTTAAATATTTTATTTAATTCATTTTTCTTTTATATTTCTATAAATTGTATATATTTTTATATACACCTCCAAAACGTCCAAACTTTCATGGTTGATATCCAAATAACTTCCGGGTAGAAAAAGAATATATATTGGTCAGTTTTGATATAGTATCTTTATTCGCCAGTGTTCCATTTATAGACACTATAAAAATTATAAAAATATGTAAATGTACTGAAATTTCTCGACATAATTGTCAGCAACAATTACTTCACTTTTGAGAATATCTACAAACAAACCGATGGCATGACGATAGGCTCTAGATTAGCGCCAATTTTCGGAAATATATTCATGGAGTATTTGGAGAATGAAATAATAAAAAAAATGATCTCCTAAATTCTGGCTTCGGTGGCAGCATGGTAATAGAAAGCTGAATGAAATCTTGATGGACTTTAATATGTTTGATAGTAACGTAAAGTTCATAACGAAACGAGAAAATAATGGTGAACTAGCGTTTTTAGACGTGTTTGTGAAGCGGACTACATGCGGAAAATTGTCTACATCTGTGTTTCGAAAACCCACACACACACGAATAAGTATGTGCACAAGCAGTCGCACCATTGCTCGAGTAAAAAAATATGGATCTACAAGATGTTGGCACACAGAGCCAAATCTATGTCAAACGGTGCCAGTTTAAAGAAATGGAAAATATGAAAGATGCTGATCAGTAATGGTTTATTCGGGGTGAAAAAAGAAAAATCTAGTAACAAAGAAGAGTATGCTGCCAATGTAGTGTTGCCTTATATAAAAAGCACCACACACAGAATATGCAGAATTTTACGGAAAAACCAAGTTAGATCAGTGTGTGACACTTGTAAAAAAATAAAGCAATATTTTAAAGCGTCAAGGATCAACTCGCCAAAGGAACTGTGGCTGACGTTTATAAAATTCCTTGTTCATGCGAGCTTAGCTACATTGGACAGACTGGTAGAAGCATTAATCAACGAGTAAAAGAACACAAGGCTGTAACCATAAGAGGAACGATTCGTCTGAAGTAGCTTCGCATCAGTATCCAGGGAATCACGAAGTACAATTTGACAATTTTGAAATTTTATCAAATATAGATAAATATAGGTTTAAGCAGCAACGTGTCAATAATGTTCAAAAGAAATGACTACGTACAATAATAAATAATCATTATTTTATTACGAAGATACCGATCTGGACTTCGAGTACATAACAGAAATAATGCACCTGCGTATAGATTTGGACGACATTAACACTCGTGACGTCTGCAAAGAAGAACAGTCTTTGACTTAACATGAAAAGTGTAGAGAAGACCTAATATCACCAGCAGGATAAAATTCGCAATCTTCCACCAGAGACTATACTATTATTACCACATTTCGAACTGATCAACACGACTATTCAATATAAAACAAATTTTAAATGCTTCGTACTTGACAAAAAATTTACTGTTGAAAAACATATTAATTATAGTCCTAATAGAATGTTTTCCCGTATTCCATTAAAAAAAAAAAATCTAAATTAAGTATTCGGAACAAATTAATTATATATGTAAATCCCTAATTGAATCACATATAAATGTCCTGTTCGGAATTACGTGCTTAAATATAAGTATAAAAGAAATCCAATTAATTCAGAACGATTGCTGTAGAATCGTATATATTTTTTAGTTTGTCCCCCAATCTGGATTTACCCGGTTGGGATCTAGGTGTTATTATACAGGACAGGGGACTAGTGCGCTTAAAGCTAAATAATTATAGAAGTGCGTATAAGTAGTGTATAGCTGAAAAGTAAGTAAAAACATGTGTGTAATAGTCCCCGGCTTGCGTGCTTAATGTGGGGGTAGTGATGGGATGAAAAACATAGTCCCATAAAACTATCTGTGTGCATGAAAAAAGGAGTCTGTGGAGTGCATAGTAGTAATGAATAATAAAAATATACAATATATAAGAAAAAATACAGACATCAAAATATATCTTGCCGATAACGAAATACACAATTTCAAAAATAAAGAATAATATTTAAAAAAAATAAAACTTAAAAAAAATACATATAGGAAAAAATGTTTAGTAAAATAAAATAAAATAAAAAATTACTTTTCTGAAAAAAAAGAAACATCTTTAGAAAAATAAGATAAGTCCTACAGAGAATCATATTAAATATGACGATATATATTAAGATGCGATTAACGCATGAAATGTTGAGCCTAGACGACAAAATGGCGAACAGAATATCAATTCATGCCAATAAAAGTTTTTCCTTAAATGCGAAAGCAACTCCTCTCTATATATCATCGAATTATAATTACGAATCATTTAAGATTAGATTAACATAAAATACTTATTTTCTTATTATTAACTCAATATAATACTGCAGTCCTTTATATACGCTCTCGCGTTAGTTATTTATACTCGCTTCAGATCTTTAATATGTCATTAGTCATACCGCGTATTAACGCGTGTAAATAAATTTTTTTGGTTTATTATTAGTATAGACGGCGCTTTAGTCTTTATTTTCCCCCCGCATAATCTATTAATAAGATTAAATTTTAAGTACATAAACTTTTGTTTTGGATAAACCCTGAAAGCCAAAGTACCAATTATTATCACATTATGAGTAGTTTTTTATTTTTATAAATTAATTTCCTACTCTAATTCTTTCTCAATAGTATATGATTTTATGTCCAAATATATTTAAAAAAAAAAAAAAAACGATTTTACAAAAAAGTAAATACATGGTTGACCAGGTATTATATATATATATATATATCTATATATATACATATATAAGAAGTATTATATCTTACACTGACCGCGAATGTAATCTCATAAAACTAGTGTAAAAAGGTGATTACATTATACAAAATATTTCGAAAATAGGTTACGTTCGATTTGTATCAATAATAAACATACAATCACACATACATATATATATATATATATATAAATCCACCGATACATTTTCATTTTACACGTATAATATCGGCGTGATGTTTATTCTGGTGTACGCATGAAAAAGCGCTATGGTTGAAATATTTTTAGATCTGTTTAATATCTATCAGAAAATAGAGATATCATTTATCTCTCGACACTTCGACTCTGGATGTGTGTTTTATTATATATATGCATATACATATATATATATATATATATATATATATATATGTATACGCACGCACGCATAATTATTATTATCATGTATATAAAACTATCATATATATATATATATATATATGTGTGTGTGTGTGTATACAATTATTATGCATATATATTGGGTGTCGTATATGTATATATGGTTGCCTCTCTATCGACATGTATGTATGTGTGTGTGTTTATGCGTATATGTGTTTATGGGTGAATTGTATGATAGGAAAAAGTATTTTATAAACTAACACCAAGCGCGGATAGAAAGATTAGGTTAATGTCTAAGAGAACTTATCGGAACCGACACATACGAAAAGATCACTTGGTATCCTGTATGAAAGGAGTAATTCGGTTAACGTGTTTATAATAATAATGACAATAATGGTTATTATTATAATTATTATTATTACTGTTATTATTTTCATCTTCAACATAATTTTTTTTGTTCCATCTAAATATGTAAACATTCTATATATATATGTAGGTTATGCATATACATACGAATGTGTTTCTATACCGAAACAAGAGCGTGATGGTTATATGGCCTATTGTGAGAAATATATTAAGTTAATGGAAAATAACGATAAAATTGCGGTCGGTATGCTTTAATAAGAATCATAATAAATTATCACTAACACTATCGTCATCATCATTATTACTGTATTAAGTTTTCCGACGTTACGTCCTCGCGAAATAAACGAACGAAAACTATACAGTCGAGGGTGTGTAAATTACGTAGCAGGAAGGATTATTAAATTAAAACTTAATTATGGAATATTTTTAGTCCGAGGCGGTTGGTAGTTCATTTATATATTAAATAATAATAATAATATTTATAATAATAATAATGATAATATAAGGATAACGCAAATAAACTAAAATGATATGAATATTTTGTGTAAAACACCCGAATATAAGTAGAAACTATTTTAAAAGACCCGACGATAATATAATTACAATCACAATCAACCTTTGACTACGTGAACACGTATGACGTATTATATTGTAAATTGGATCACCTTGTTAGCGTTCGCGCAATATGCGCATAGTCGGGATTTACACGTTATATATATTTTCTTTGTAATCTCGTATTTTAATTTGAAATAAATTTGAATTTGAATATATATATATATATATATATATATATATATTATTTTAATAATTGTGTATTGACTTCATCCTACTTTTTTGGAGTAAATTATACTCCCACTTTTTAGGATATATGTGAACCACGTGTTTATTGGAACGCTTTCTTTATTACATATTCATATAAAACCCATATATATATATATATATATATATATATATATATATATATATATATATATATATATATATATATATATATATATATATATATATATATATATATATAGGTTTTAATATGTACATATATATAAAATAAATAAAGCGTTATATATATGCGTGTATATATATATATGTGTGTACGTGTGTATGTATTACAAATTTAATTTTATACAACAATAAAAAAAATATAAATAAAAAAATTCTTTTTAACAAAATATCAGATAATTTTAACAGTGTGGAATGTAGTGATTTTAAGTGCTTTTTGATCGTTTATAAAAGATAATATACATAAGGGATTAAAATTGCTTAGGAAACCTAATTAAAGTTAGATAATACGTATACAGTAACTCGCTAAAAGTTCCCGGTAGCGAGATTACTTATATATATACATATATATGAATATTTTGAAAAACTTCGGAAATGAGACTTTTTATTACACGCGAAAATTACACGATACACAATTATTTCAATAATACTGCCATGACGGTTAAGGCAAATATATCGGAATCTATTATTATTTTTAGTTTATGCAATTAACATGCGACTGACCTATGACCAGGTAACATTTGTGCTATGTAATTGTTAACATTAAAAGTTGAATTATTGAAACGATGAAAGTAGGTTGGGAAAGATTCTTTAATTAATTTATTATTACGATACCTTTTCGGTATTACTTGAGGACGATTTTTATTTCATTTCGTTAAGCTTTATTTTATCTGGGCGTTATCATATCGTTATCTTTTTTATTAATAAGTATTCGTTTGTTTTTTGATATATAAAATGCAAATTTTACGTATATTTAATTTATTTTACAAAATGAAAAAAGAAGTTTTACGTTATTTTTTCCCCCATTAATATTTACTGCAGGCTAATTAGCAGTATTTAGGAGAAGAGAATAACAGGAATGGTGTAGTACCCACTGGTACATATCCGGTAACCACGACCTTAGATTAGATCCGGTGATTTTGTACGTCTTAAGCGTCTTATATCGCCGACCGTGTCTAACAATCCTGATGCAAGGGTATTCGGATGATTTTCCAGCCTCATAGCACGGTTCTGTGCTTATTGCTTAATGACCTCACATACATAAGGAATGTTTAAATTACGGTGACTGACCGGGTAATTTTATTTTAGGTACTATGTCTTCTTTCCTAGCGTTTTCCCTGTGCGGGGTCCGCTTGTTGTTAGGTACTCTGTATAGTTCTTAAATTTGTCCGCTTTATACAACCCCACAGCTGCACCCTTTATTTCTAGTAGAATCGCAGTGTAGATAAGATAGACAACACGCTATTTCTGCCCATTAACCAGAACAGTTTTTAAGAAGTGCATCTAGTTCTTTCCTCTTCATTAGAATACGATTTTGGTACGTTAGTCGGCTATACAAATGTAAGTCCAGATATTTCACGCTTGCTCTGAATGGTTCTCTGCGTTGTTGATTCTAACAGGAGGAGATACCGTTTTTCTGTTAATAAAATTTATATTTAGAGATTTTTTTTTTCTGTTCCATTTGGTGAAGGAGTTTTCAACTTTTCTGAAGATTACTAGCGTCTGTATTTGGATCAATATCATAAGAAAGAATTGCCGTGTCATCGGAAAATGTGGCTACCTGAACATTATTAGTCATACGAAAATCGGCTGTGTAAATTAAATACAACGCGGGTCTAAGCACTGTGATTTATTAAATAATATTAAATTTATACAGAAATATAATTAACTATGGTAAACAACAAGACACACACACCCATATATATATATATATATATGTATATATATATATATATATATATATATATATATATATATATATATATATATTTATCATGCTATCTTACAGAATGCTTTAGCTCCAACTTCGTATTATTAAACGACATACAGCATAATCAAAGTTCACGGTTACTTACACTAAAAAGATATTCGACTTTTTTTTTACAAAGGTCAAATATGTGAATAGGTTAGTTCCTAGATAAAAAAAGATTTAAGAAGAAACTCGCAATAGAAAAATATTTAAAAATGAAAAAATCAAAGTATTCGACATTTCTTCGAAAACAAGGAAGATGAAAAAATAATACGGACGTCGGAGAGAAGGAAAATAGAATACGATCGGTTGATATGAAAATGTTCAGTCGGACTTAAATTACTTTAACATGGCCTATACAAATGTTGAACGTAATCAAGGAAAGAAAAACAGATCGGATAAGGACACATTTTACGAATAAACTGTTTATTTAAAGAAATCATAGAAGGAAAATAACTAATCGAAGATATAATAAATAGACCGCACGAAATGTACCAACAAATAACTGAAGGGAAAAAAGCTATCAACGACGTAATTGGAAAATGACCCAATGAACATTTAGTAGAAAAAGATGAAAACCTGTTGATAGACAGAATACGTTTGATTTATTTATTTCGAACGGATTTCCGATGCAGTACTTACGTCTATGAAATGTCCCGCCAAAAACTCTGCTCGGATAGTTGTGGATGATAAGTTCTATAGATCGTTAAGAGTTACCACAGTCACAAGCAGCGTCATTCTTCAATTTCCACAGTGTTAGCGGTTCATTATATCGTACGTTTACGGTACAGATACGGTCTAATTATACACAGTCTTTGCGAGGAAGTTCGAAACCTTTTACTATGACGTTAGGATAAGTGACCAGCTTCCGATGATCAAAGTTTGACATGTTCCACCGTTTTCGTCATTCTTGTACATCCGCAAACCCCTGTATTATTAAGTTATTTACTGTGATAAATGTTGATTTTCTTGACTTCGATCGTTTTGTTGTGAACATGTAACCGTTTATGAGGAGATTCAGGTTATTTTTATACTTTAACCATTCTTTCATAGCAGCTCTTTTTCTGCGGATGTCAGAAGGCGTGTGATATTATTTCGTATAGTGCCTTAATGCTAGTCCATTTTCTACGTAAAAATAAACGTACAATGGCTAGTTAGCACGTTCGACAACGAACAATACGACAATGATGATATGCATATATACAAATATATATATTACATACATGTGGATATATATACATATATATATACATATCCGCGCTATCTAGAAACAATTTTTTTACGAGCAGATCTAGACGCATCTCCACCCCCTAGTTTAGAAACGAACACTAAAAAGGTACATTTCCGATAATAAATAAATACAAATAAAATAAAAAATAGCCCATCGATAAATAATCAATAATAATAATAATAATGAAATAAACCTTAATTTTATGTAGGAACCCCTTCCGGGAATTTATTCGAAAAGACTAAATAGTTCGACCACCACAGCGTCATTTTTATGATCTTTTAAGATTTTATTGAATTCCGAAAGCGACGATAGAGCCAGCACGTGTCCCGAAACTGTAAACAAAATAATCCGTACCGTCAAATATTTCTAAAACAGGAAGCTTTTTGTTTAGTTTAATTTAATTTAATTTCGTCCGATTTGATTCTTTTTTTTTCGTTTTTTTTTTTTTTTTTGTACGGATTAAACAAAATCCGGACGATAAAACTCTTTGGACTAGTCTAAAGAGTGAAAACATGTAAAAAATTACGAGTTTAAATCGGATTTTTTTATTTTTTAAAGAAAGAAACGCACGATTTTGTTGTACGGTATGTCGAGTAAAATTTCTTTTCGGGCGGCAAGAAATCCCGACATTTTATATCACCCCTTCGACCAACAGTGAGGCTTTGCGGACGAATGGTAGGGAAGTTCATTTGTTTTATTATTCCAAGAAAAAATCAAAAAATCATCCCGGTGATCGAGACTTGACGCTAATAATAATAATAATAATAAAGTTGCTCTACACGAACTTCCGTATTTTGTTGCACTTCGCATATTTTACTGTGTTCCGGAAATTAACGTCAATTATAGTAATCCAAAAAAATATGTATGAGGGAGTGCTTTTTTGCATGTTTGTGTAAACCGCTTTAAAACTAGTCATACTATAAATTAGATCCAACTGTTAAAAATAAATGAACCGTGAAAATTTGTTTTCAACAATTTTTCCCAACGTAAGTAATTAAAAAGATGTGTAGACGTTCAAAAAAAGCCGTCATAATACTGAAACTGAATAGAGAAACAATCGCTGTTAGAATATGACGTATACTTATAGTGGCAATAAATTTAATAAGTTCCCTTTGTATTTCTTACCGCGTGAGTATATTCTAATATTTCAGTTAAATTTTAATTATCAATATATTAACGTAATAACGAATTATCATTTAATCGATTCTTTCTTTATCACTTCTGACATTATTACATAATACTTTTAATAAAATAACCCATTTAAATCTTAATTTCAATTTTTCATTTTTTTTAAATATTCTAATTAATTCCTTCTAAATAATATTTAATATAATTATATTAATTTTAATATAAGTTGGTTCGGTTATTTATTATAACTCACTAATACTAAACTAATCGTTACTTTTTTTTTACTAGTATTTGATGTTTGCTTACGTGTTCATTGTTTTTTAGTCAAATATTAGAAAGGTGATGTGTTTCGAATGTATTACCTATTTTTGTACTGCGTCGCGCACACAACTTTTTATTGTGGTTATCATATTCAAAGGAAAAAGAAGTAATGAAATCACGAAAACCTGTTCCCGATATAAATATCACTCAAACAGTCGCAATATATATATATATATATATATATATATATATATATATATATATATATATATATATATATATGTATATATTAACGAGTACATCTGAAACTATATAAAATTAGTCATCGAAAATAGCTGAAATAATCGAATAAACTAAAGACACAGATTGTGTCTTTTGTAATGTTTATGCAGAAACATAAAGAAAAGATTAAAACGTTCTTGCGAGATAGTCGTAAAATATTCCGACATCCCGGTCTATAATGTCGATTAAAGAACATCTCTGTTCATTCTATATCTTTCATTAAAATCATAATGCCTCCATGATAGTAAATTTTCGTTGAAATTCCATAATGAATACATATATTCCTATATCAACTGGTGTACCGGAAGGTAGTAGTTTAAAAGCACTGTTATTATATACCGCGGATTTTCCGGAAAGAGTTGATGTTAGAGTTGCTCCCATTTGCGAACGAAGTAGTTATGATAATAATAATAATAATAATAATAATAATAATAATAATTAAGAGAGACAGTGATGAATAAATTATAAACGAAATTAGGATTGTCTTATTATTTAGATTACGTTTACGTACAGTTAAACAGAGAAATAATTTCGTAACAGAATCTTATTATTCGCATTGATAAATAGTTTAGGTGGGTTTATAAATACCGAAAATAAAAACAAATCGATATGAAATTACATATCGGATATTCAGCGAAAATTCAGGTTTATAAATAAACTAAACGTTCGTATAATCACGATAAAGCCAGGGTGGACGGACCACCGTTGTTATAGAGCTAAGTTTAACATACAGACAAGGTTGAAGATCGCTATTGAATAAATTTCATATCGTAAATTATGCCGCCGACACGAATATACGGAGTAGAATAGCCAAATTACACATATCGATAAACGCAATCGTGCGAGAATCTAGACGATAGTCTAGGCACGCGTTTATTATACCTCGTCATGTTCAGAACAACGATATGCGTACGGATTTGTGTAATATAACGTATAGCTGAACTAATTCGGTCGACCTTGTTATATTTTTAAAAGTTGAGTTATTTTCCATAATATTATGTTGAAAATATAAGTATTTAATAAAAATAAATATATATATATAACCAGTGTTCAATTTCTCTTTAAAACTTCCACTTGAATTAATAGTCTGTAAAAATCATACATTACAAAGTTCCGTGGGTAGTACCTTTCGTTTATGAATAAATGTGTAAATAAATATCAATGAAAATTGTAATGAATAAATGAATGTATAAATAAATACCTAACTAAATATGTACACAAATAAATAAATTAATAAATGATTTTGTATAAATGAATAAATAAATATATATATAAACGAATAAATAAATATGCAAATGTGTAAATAAATAAATGTATAAATGAATAAATAAATGTGTAAATAAATAAATAAATGGACAAATAAACACACACACACATATATACACACATATATATATATATATATATATATATATATATATATATATATATATATATATAAAATAAAAATCGATGTATAAATAAAGAAATAAAGAAATGTATAAATAAACGAATAAATTTATAAGTAAATGTATAAATAAACAAAAAAAAATTAAATATATAAATAAATAAATATATGTATAAATAAATAAACGTATAAGTAAATACATGTTTTATTTTCAGTTGCCCGAAAACGAATTGTAATCTCACGAAAAGAAAAGGAAAAAAATCGTCTGGGGATCTATAACGAAAGAACTACCGCGAAAGTACGCTGGTGAGAGAAGAAAAATATGTAAAAAATGATAATTAAATAAAAATGGAAAAAAAAAGTTCGAACGTCATTAATTCGAAACGCCTACACTTTCACATTCGCATAATCGTTTTGCTTCTCTTGTATACATGTACGAATTTATCTTAAAACGCCGCATACTCTACTCGGTAATATACTACTAATAATTTATTCTTAACCCGACAATTATACCCACGTGTTCGTCTTCGAAATTCATCCCTAGGGTACGAGTGCGGGTATATTATTATTATTATTATTATCATTATGTATACGTTTTTAAATCGGTCCTATAAAAGATAAAAATCATCCTAAGGGACTGATTATTATTTTGTAACGTCATCCGTCGTCCAGTTTTTCAAAGATACATACGCGATTTGATCGATATATATATATATATATTTTTTCTTTACCATTTTATTATCGACTAATAGATAAAGGAAATTATCGATCCGACGATAGTACTTAGTATTTTGTATTTTTCACTCTTAGATCAACGACTGACATGGAAGTCGCATATCCAAAAGAAAAGAAACGAACTTAACATCGCGTTGAAACAACTTTATTGGCTATTAGGTTACCACTTCAAACTATCACTGCGGAATCGTCTTTTAATGTATGAAACTGTATTACGTCCACGCATCGCAACTTTGGGGTTGCGCAAAGACATAAAACAAACAGATTATTTAGCGTTTCCAGAAAAGGTGCTGCGCCTAATTTACAGAATGCCATGGTACGTGTCCAACCAAGTCATGCCATCGTGATTTAAAACCCGATTCAGTGGATGAAGTTATCCGAAGGCTCACACATAAACATCTGATACGGTTACTAAACCACCCAAAACAACTGGTAGTCGAACTTTCACACAGAGAACAGTTATTAAGACTCCAGAAAACTAATATAAGAAACTTAATCCCGTAATCTTTTTGAGAGTATGTATCATTCGATACTCCTGGAATTACATACACACCTTACGATATCATTTATTAAATTAACACACTCTTGGCTAGTTATAAATTAGCAAATATAAGAAAAATATAAGACTATATATATATATTTAAAACTTTTTCAAAATCCGAAGTATGTACTAAGGTGGGTAAGAGTACACTAAATGAAAGCATCCAAATAGAAAGGTGTGTAATTACTTTAGTCGGAAGGAACCGTTTCCCATACACTAAATACGCGTAAATTATGTATACATTCATATTACTTAAGTTATATAATAATTGTTTTGCAAATTCGGAGAAACGAATCGAATATTTAAATCGAACGGTACGCATTCGATATAATAGCTACCGTCGGATGGAAGCTGTAAAACAGAAATAAAATTAAAAAAATAAGAAAACGTAATAATACGGAAAACATCGTCAAATGAACGATAGAGTTTACACCTGGTTACATCGATACGGCTCAGAATCTTGAACTGCGACAATATCATATAGCAAAGTTGAACCATTCCAATTATATAGAGTAGTCGTTGTAACTTTAACAGTAATAAGGTAAAGCTTAAAATTCTTGCGAGGCGTAATAAAACGAAACAATTTATCAATAAAAATTAATTGAAACAAATGGCCAACGAAGTTGACAACATCCCATAAAGCTCCTACATCGCATTAAAACTCTCACATAACTTCGAATTATTAACGATAGATTTAAAAGGTGGTTAGCTAAAATTATCGTGATTCCTAAGCCTGGAAAACCTCATGAGTTACTGCAGTTCTACAGACCAATATCACTCCTTTCATATGTAGCAAAAGTCTTTGAAAAACTTTTTTTACTTCGGCTTAAACCTATTATTGATCGCGCTGCAGTCATTCCAAACTGGAAATTTGGATTTCGGAACCAGTACTGCACCTTGCAACAAGTTCAAAGGGTCACTCAAATAATAGAACGATCCTTCGAAGACAGTAAATTCTGTCCCTCGGTATTCCTCGACGTCGAAAAAGCCTTCGACCGCGTATGGCACGAAGGTCTCATCCACATACTGAGCAAAATACTACCGTATAACTTCTGCGAAATACTGAAGTCATAATTGTACAAAAGAAGCTTCAAAGTTGAATTTAATGGACTCTTATCAAATCGTCATATGATTCAAACTGGAGTTCCGCAAGGAAGTGTACTGGGTCCGATGTTGTACCTAGTCTACTCTGCTGACATTCCTACGATTCCTTCGGTAACAATTTCTATGTTTGCAGACGATACTGCTCTTCTTTCAGTCAGTAACTCTTACCAGATGGCAGTCAAAAATCTACAGTTAGCCATCGACAACATTTGCGACTGGGCCAAAAATTAGAAAATTAAATTAAATGAAAATAAATCTACCAGAGTCGATTTTTCTCTACGTTCCGCCGGCTATATTCCGTCAATCGTGAATGGAAAGTCTATTCCGACTAGCGAGTCCGTCAAGTACTTGGGGATGCATCTCGATCGCCGCTTGAACTGGAATCATCATGTCAAAACCAAGAGCCAGGAACTTCGCCTTAAATTACGTAAGCTCTATTGGCTGCTTGGATATCATTCACCTGTTAGTTTAGTAAACAAACGACTTATCTATCTATTCTAATGCCCACTTGGTGTTATGGCATCCAACTCTGGGGCACCACGAAGAGATCGAACAGGCTCATTATTCAGAGATTTCAAAATAAAGCACTTCGCTTGATAGCTAAAGCCCCTTGGTATGTCCCCAATGCTTTGCTATATCGCGATTTAAAAATTTTGGACGTGGATGCAGCTGTTAGCCTTCACGCCAGGAAGCACGTGGCAAAACTTTATGGACATCCGAATACAATTGTTGCTGAACTTCTCAATACAGAAGGAGACACTCGTAGATTAAGGCGGACTAAACCGCACGATTTATTATAACTTATTCTTTTATTTACATATTCATATTAAAATTTAGATTTACGTAAAACGCTAATTATAATCTTAGTTCGTGATAAGGCATTGGCCGAATCCGTACCTTCGCTTACGTATTTTCCTATATTAAATGTATTGTGTATATGCCTTTGGGCAGTTCAATATTACAAATAAACAAAAAAAAAATTAAAAACATTAGCTTATAACGCACATCATCACTATTATCATCATTGTCCATTGTTCGTATTCAAACTCGTGGTGACCAAACAATTTTCCTCCATTGTAATCTGTCCGCTGCGATCGTCATCATTTTCTCAATCGTTAGACCGGTTCTTAGCTTTATTTGATTTATGTATCGACTATGACACCATTTTCTTCGTCGTTTTCCAATTTATCTTTCCCTTCGAATGTATGATTTTTTCATTCAATCGAATCTTGACCAAAAAATTTCAACATTCAATATGTTTTAGTATATTGTCGACGACAGCCTTCTATTATCATCTATATTGAGTTCTTTTATAATTGATGCATCGCTTTTTTATGCTACCCACGGAACTTGTAGCATTCTACGAGAACATGTCATTTCAAATGGTTCTACGCGATTTTAATCCGCGCTATTTATGGTCCAAGACGCCGCAGAAACACTTAACCTTTGAAGTAGTTGTCTTTCTAAATGCGATGATCTTCCAAATTCTAGTAAATCTTGATAACGCATCTTTTCCATAGCAATTCTTCTTTTAATTTCCTCCTCACATCGGTCTTATTTGTTATCAACGTACCAAGATAAACCACTTTTTCTTTTTCCTCTACACCACTAATGATTTAAAATGGCCGCGGTAGTTTGTTGTCTATCTGCTGCCATTAACGAACATTGTGATCTATTTAGTACTAGACCAGCCTCATTGCTGAACATTTCCACTCTTCCTGAGGGTTCTGCCATTTTATCCTCAGAATTTGCTAGCGGTAAAATCATAACGCAAATATGTCTGTGAAGATTTTATATATTAATAATAATAATAATAATAATAATAATCTAGCAGGGCGTACAAATTATCTGATCTCTGTTCCGTATTTACAGCTGAGTGTGTGGCAGTATTTCTTTCCTTGTCATCCTTAATTGATGCGAATCTTCCAGGCAATTATCTCGTTGTCACCGACTTACAAAGTAATTTAAAGGCTATGCTATTGAAAGCAAAGTGAAGGTGTCAGATTCATTGATTTCATTCATCATGTTGAAACTTAATCAGCTGGAAAACTTGAGTATATTTTTGTCTTTCTTGTGGGTATCGGGACATAGAGGAATCTCCGGCAATGAAATTGTAGATGCACTAGCTAAAGGGGGGTCTTCTAATGGGTTAGTATTCTATTCAGTTTCAACGCGCGATGTCATACATTTTATACAGTCGGAACATAAAAAAGTCCAGTAACAGACGTATATGGAGTGTATGCAGCAGTCGCCTCTTACTGCGTACTATCAGCTGCAGCCGTCTCTCCCTAGGTTCCCATGGTTCTACTTTTTTTAAAACATTAAGCGGAGAAGAATTGTACTTATCAGCAGATTGCGGTTTGATCATTGGCCTGTTCCTTATGCAGCTTAGAGAAAATCCGTATTGCCCTCTACATGCTGGTCGTGCAGTCTGCAATCCTGATCACGTGTTCTTCGAATGACCTTCTTTAACAACATTACGCTCTGAACTGTATCTTAAATTACTATACGCGTCTCGTAATGGTCCTCCTTATAACGTATTGTCCCTTCTACATATTGAGAATCTATATCTGTTCCCGGACATAGCGATTTTTCTAGAGAAGTTATTCGAGTTTATAAAAATATGAGTTAGTAATTATTACGGTATCACGTTGGGTAAGCTGTAAAGGCATCCCCATAAAAAAAATAATAATAATAATAAAAAGGAGAACAAACTAATTCGGAAGAACAAATAGACGTTTCGGAGTGACAAAAGCAATTAGTATAAACTTGAAAAGGAACTACCTTTAAGAAAGTCTAAAAGGAAGATGCTTCTTCATGAATAGACTAGACGAAGGTACGAATAAAATGGACAACAAGAAATCGCACCCATTACTACCGAAGTGATGCAATAAAATTGCGATGCAACTTTCGTAACGTGTCTTACTATCGTTGTATCATTCCTAAATTTCCACGGTTCTACTTTTTAAAAAACATTCAACGTAAAGGAATTCTACTTCCTAAAGTTCCATCTAGTTTTTTAAAAAACATTAAGCGTAAAAGAATTGTACTTATTAGTGTAATTCGACCATTACTTGTTACCGGACCACGCATATTCCTTGTGCAACTTTGACTTACTGCCGTCTTTTACATTTTGGATTCCTGATCGTGTGCTCTTCGAATGTTCAATAACATTAGGTTCTTAATTATACCTTAAATGGTAATTTTACATTTTATATATATTGTTATTGTAAATAGCCGGATGGAGTAGCGAAATGATGCAAAAGCTTCTAAAATCCCGAAGAATAAAATAATGGATCTATTAAAATAACGTCTAAGTTTAGTAGAAGCTTTCATTTGCCATTCGGATTAACAACCTACTGATATTACTGACTCAGAAGACGATAGGGAACATAACTGGAGAGTTCCAAAATCCACAATAGACACAAGAACAGACCGATACAGTCATTGGCCAATAAGTGATAACCTGAAGACTGCTCGCACACGTCAATTACAGAGTTTTAAATCGCGTACTAGAGTCCTATGCGAAAAATGTGATGTATAAAAAATTGTTTCATAGAATTTCACGTTGTTATTATTCGCATTTGGTGTAAATTAAAATAAAATTGTTCAAATTGTCATATGGCTTAATGTTTTCAATGAATTTTATGAAATGAAACTTTCCATTTATACGTCAGATCCAATTGACAAAATTGTGTGGGCGTGTTTTTAATAAAAAATGAAAAAAGGATAATTTTCAATGTCCAAGAAACACAAAACACTACTATGACATTCAAGTAAAAAAATAATAAAAAAGTGCTGAGTCTGAAAGGGATACTATTGGAATTTAGTGACGCAGCGTAACATTTACGTGTTCAACCGGCAAAGATGAGAATTTCTTAAATTAAATAATACACTGGATAAATCTGTTATCCATCCGATTGGTTGATAATTGGGTACCAAATTCTGGAAGTCAGGAAAAGAGCAAACGGCCGTTAATGGATTGCTTAGGAAACGTCGTGAGAATCACTTAGTGCTTTGCCAACTTCCGAGTTGATGGGATTTTATTATTTTTTTGATCCCTATTTATGATATATGGCAAATGATAAATTTACGCTTCACACAAAATCGCTTACCTAAAAAGAAAAAAAAACATTGTTTTATATAAAAATAATTACCTTTTGCACAATGGAAAGATATGTTAATTTAGTTAATTAAATGAGCTCTTTTCTGCCAGTTTCCAATATATATATATATATATAACGTATACGTATATATTTTAATCCCCCTGGAGGTTTCATACCACCAGGGATCCGGAGCTCTAACCGGAACGGGACGCATCCACAGGTTGCGGATAGTGGAACGGCCTACAGATATGTAGGTTAGCTGCGAATAATCAATAAGCAGTCACGGACAAAGAGCGGCAATGATTGAAGTTATATGGGGACAAGGAGTAGAACCTTGTCTGTTCTAAAACTATACATATACCTGATGAAATCATTGTGACATGGCGAGTTGCGCCGCCATTAATTATGCACTTACTATGGAGGGGGCGCAGTTCTTTCAGTACCACCTACGAGTGGAGATTAAGTGGATCGGATCAGTTGTAGCATGGATATTATTTGCTTCCAATGGGATTCACTAACACCGGCAGATATGCTGCGATGGAGAAGGCAACTGGAAACCACTCCATTAACATCCCAAGACAACCTCCATGATTATGACAGGAAATTATTATGTTTTGCCATGCCATCCGACTAGCAATCGGCGCTATACCGAGTCCGAGTTTGATAGTGTGAAATTGGTGTTCGGCCACCTGTAGTTATGCACCAGGCTCAGAGTGGAAAATATGCTACTGGCGCGGTAGCAAAGCATTGGAGAACCTTAAGACGTTAAATAAATACTGCCACGTGGAATATTCAAGGATTACTGAAACCCGGCAAGTTAGGAATAATAGAAAACGAAATTCTGGATACATACAAACAACTTCCGGACATATAATATATATGCCGAGGCATGACACAATGAGTCATTGTGCTGTTGCAATTCTTATCCCTAAATGCCTTAATGGATTAGTATTAAACTGTAATCCTATAAACGATAGCATACTAACACTCAAATTGAACAAATATTGTTCAGGTGTATGCTCCCACTTCTACAGCTTCAGATGAAGACATCGAACAGTTTTACAGCATATTACAAAACGCGATAAGTAAGGTACCGAAGAGGGAGATGATTTTGATACAAGGAGATTGGAACGCCATCGTCGGCAACACAGAAAATGGTGATGACATAAGAAGGATTGTTGGAAAACATGGCACTGGTTCACGCAATAAAAGAGGCGAAACTCTCCTACAGGATTGTGCGGAAAATAACCTTACTATAATGAATACATATTTTAAACAACCTATTAGACATTTATACACGTGGAGATCACCAAGGAACAGAGTAATAAATCAAATAGATTTCCTCATTATTAACTCAAGATGGATCGCCCAGTAATGTAAGACCCAACAGCATGATAAAGTAAATTTAAATTTAAGTAAGTGTAATAATTTTAACAATATTAATAATAATACGGTTAGGAAATATCTAGATATAGGCAGCCTAAATGTAAGGACTTTAATAAATAATGATAATTTATTAGAACTTGAAGAGGCATTTGATAAAAGCGGATTAGACTTGTTGGGTATAGCGGAGATTAGAAGACCAGGTGAGAAAATTCATCAGTTAAAATCCGGGAAGTTGCTATGCTGGAAGGGAAGTGAAAAAGGAAAGTTGGTTTTTTAATAAGTAACAAATGGAGGATTAATTAACTGGAATTTGTAGGTTACACGGATAGACTAGCAGCTGTTAAGATTAGAATAAATAATATTAACAATAATACAGGTCTACTTCCCAACGGCGGTTTCTGAGGAATGGGAGTGCGACGAAATTTATAGGTATATTAACGATATTTTAAGGGAACATAATTAATCATCAAATTATAATAATGGGAGATTTTAATAGCCAAATAGGGGAAAGGAGAACGGATGAAAACAAAGTAATGGGTCCATATAATTACGGAAAGAGGAACTTAAGAGGCGAAAAATTGGTTAACTTTTGTTTAGAAAAGAATTTAAAGATTATGAATAGTTTCTTTAAAAAACGTAAAGGTAGATTACGGACGTGGACCGCTCCAAATGGGACATATAATTATATTATAGCTAGCTATTGTAAAAATATAAGAAACTGTTACGTAATGTATAACTTCTTGTATTACTCGGATCATAAACTAGTAAACTAGGCGAATAATAAATAATAAATTAAAACCGAATATTTCAAAAATTAATAGGATTGACTATTGTAATGCTTTTAGCGATTTAGTAAAAGAGGAAAATAGCATAATGTAAACGAAATAGATGATTTGGATGCAAAAATTACTAAATTAATTAATAAGCCTGCTCTACTCGTAAATAGATTAAACGACGATGAAGATATTAGCAGGATCCCGACTCAGTTAAGAGATCAAATTATAAGGTAAGACAGAAGCTATTGAATAAAAAATAAAAATCTGGTTTGGAAAAAATAGAACTGAATATATTATGCAAAATAATAAAATACGAATTAAGAGAATATAACAAACGAAAGGAAGAAAAGGTGATTAATGAGATAATCGTGTCAACGAACTGAAAGTACTAAGAAAGAATCTATGTTTACAAAGTTGGCATACTTGCCTCACTGATAGAAACGGAATAAAAAACACAATGGGATGGATATTGCGACGGAATATTTCTCACACGTATATAAAAATAGAGAGATACATAATGATACGGATTAAAAAAAAAAAAGGGTGTATTAGAGAGAAATAGAGGAAGTTATTAAGGATAGAACATATTAAATTCGCAGGTGAAAGAATGGTAGGTTTGCTCGAAGCTTTATTTAATCTGATTCTAAAGAATAGGAAAATCCCTAATTCATGGAAAAAAAGCGGACATAGTGTTAATTTATAAGAAGGGAAGTAAAGATAAAATAGAAAATTATCGCCCAATAAGCCTATGATCCACGGTATCTAAATTATTTTCCAAAGTATTGACTAACAGACTAAAGCAATCATTAAATTTTGAGCAAGCTCAGGAACAAACTGGTTTTCGGAATGGATTTTCTACAATTGATGACCTACATATGTTAAATCTGATTATAGAGAAATGTAAAGAATTTCAGTTAGGAATAAATTTCCCATTTATAGATTATAAAAAATCATTTGACTTTTTAGATCATAAATTTCTAGACCGCGCATTGAGGAATCAGGGTGTGTCTGATAATTATAGAGAACTTATAAAGATATGTATACTAATACGAGGGCAAGAATAGTTATAGAGATAAAAGGGGAATACTTTGCTATAGAAACAGGCGTAAAGCAAGGAGATCCATTATCTCCATTATTATTCAACGGAGCTTTAGAAGAAATATTTCGAGAATTGGATCGGAATGATAAAGGTATTAACATCAACGCAGCATAGTGAAAATACCATGGACGGCAAAGAAGACAAATGCCTTAATTCTGGAAAGGCTAAAGGTGAAAGAGTGACTTCACCCTTTGTGCCAACAGAAAATCCTGAAATATTATGTATACATCATGCGAAGAAATGAGAACAGCGTAGTAAAAGCCTTAGTAATTGGCAGATGGAAGGGAAAAGGAGGAAAGGAAGACCTCCGACTCGGTGGATGTCACCAATCGTACTATATTAACAAGAATTTAAGCTATAGTGGAATGCCGAAATAGACTCAGATGGAAAAAAATTATATCAAATGCGTTAAAAAAATAGAGGTCACGATATACTCAATCATTGAATTACCGATTTATGATGATATATTTTAAGTGCACAGGTAAATACATACGTTTTACTGACGTGATGGCTAGGAAGACATACTTTACTAGTTTGCTACTACGGCACATCGCATATTTGATCCGAAAATGTTTATATGACATAATTGTAGTCGTTGTAAATCTACGAATTTCCACGACACATACCCTTATCGTACATATACAAAATGGGGTAAGGAAACCCCCTCCAAATCGTTCGTCAGCCTTGTCCGATGGTGTAATTTTAGTGATTAATTAGAGTTAATGTTTCTTTCCTAACCCTATAACTTTTTATATGAATGTCTTACTTAACAACTTAAACTCTGAAGTTAATATATATATATTTATATGTATATATATGTATGTATAATGTACATGAATGAAGTTTTATACAAGAACGCACACTAGAACTTTATTTTTAAAGTGAATTAACAGTGAAAGACAAGTGTAAATCGTGTAAATCAACTAGTTCTAAAGAGCGGCAGGTTAAATTTAAAAACAAGTTTCACGTAGGCGCCATATTACTGATAGCTTCCTCTTATACTGGACCTAGAAAACGACCCATTTATTACTATTTATGAGGAATACGCATATATATATATATATATATATATATATATATATATATATATGTGTGTGTGTGTGTCCATTTAGGACGGTGTTCTATATAGGTTCTACGACCTATTCCAAATCAGTAGAAAAACCTTTTAATCTTTTCAGTTATTTCGGATACAAACAGACGTTGGTAAGCTTACTATTGAAATAAACAGTTATTGAAAACGCCGGTAGAATCGAGAACAAAGATATGAGAAAGATACGCAAAGAGGAGTGTATTACAAATGTGTATATTATATGTATATATATTTATATGTATATATTTTATGTATATATATATATATATAAAATAGTAGTTACATATGGCGCAAACTAGAATTGGGTTTCTCATTTTCATGATATTAGAGCGTCGATGTCAGTAGTTTAAAACTAAAGACATCTTTAGCCGGCTAATTTATTAGTGTTCAGGCTCCTACCGTTGAAAACGCAACGTGATACCCCTAATAATAACAATAATAATGATAACGATAATAATGATAACAATAAAGAAAGTTACAATATATTCCATTTCCTTTATGATTCCTCAATCAACCTTCTTTTTCTCCCACCGATTTTTTTGACAGATCATTTATATCATTCCTATTTAATGCGTGCCCAAGGTGTAGCGCATGATTCCGGCGAGTTGGTATTTATACTTTCGCTATTTCTTTTGGGGTAGTAACGAGTAGATAAATTAAGAACGGTTATGATTTAATCGATTTAAATATTTTTTTCTTTGGTTTAATTTATTTGTTAAATACGTAAATAAATTTTTCGTTTTACTCGTAAAGAAAAAAAAAACCGTATAAATATCTACAAAATATATCCAATGTTAAATGCAGATCGAGATGCGTCAAAAGTAGAAGAAAATATTTATATATATATATATATATATATATATATATATATATATATATATATAAATATATATGCGTGCATTGTGTGTATGTATGTTTATATGGATACATGTACGAATATATGTTGCATGAATGTATGCTACTATTTTTATGCATGTTGCTATGTATTTATGAATTTATGTATGCATATATATATATATATATATATATATATATATATATATATATGTATATATTAACGTATTTTTATATGTTTTTCTGATCTTGTATAATGTTCATTATTTTTTAGTTCGAACGTTTATCTACAAAAGATCACATTATTAAAAAGATTGTATACTTCGAACTATTATGGATTTAGTTCTCCGTAATTCGGCGATGTTTTTCATCGTATATTAATAAGTTATAAATAAATATTGTAAATTAATCGCATTTTACATTGACGAGTTAATTTCAATATAATCAGCTAAAAGTAATCATCTATATTTTTAATTTTATTTCGATACAGATACACGCGTATATCTAAATACACTTTTAAACTTTCATGATTTTATGATTTTTTACTGTGTTAACCGTGTCCATATTTTTATCACGTAATGTTTCGAGAACGCAGTTTTCATTTTCAAACTGAGAGCGGGGTTATTAATGTGTCGATCTTTTTATAGAATTATGCTTAATCTTAACTTAATATTGTCCAGATTTTGCGATAAACAAGTGCCCTGCTGTGTGCACATTCGTTTATCAATGCTTTTGGCTATTGGACTAACAGTTGTTTTTATTTTAACTTGTTTTCTTACATTGGTGCAATGACCGACAGCCAAGTTGAATTAAGCTGATATCCATCCTTTTTGAACAAATTTGGATGTTTAAAAATTTCAATTGCTTTTCGAGCAATTCCGGAGCTATATTTACCCATTTTTGATCAGATTCCAAACTGTTCAAATTGTATTTCATGACACTCTGGACACGGATGCCGTGTCACTACAGACGAATCTTTTCTCTTATGACTACAGCATTCTTTTTGTGTTCTTTTTAATCTCTAATTAATACTTCTATCAGTCTGTCCAATATAGCTAACCCGCATGAAGAAGGAATTTTATATACACCAGCAACATATCCTTTGGGGAAGTTGATCGTTGGCACTTTGTAAATATAATTTTTTTTTTTACACGTGCCAAACACGGGTATAACCTCATTTCTTTCTAAAATTCTGGGTGCCTTTGATATAAGGTAACACATCAGATTGGCATTCTTTGTTATTGGATTTTTCTTTTCTCGCTCGGATTTTTTTTACCAATTCCTTCTTCTCAAAACGATTATAGCAACTCGTCTACGACTCAGAAAGAATTTCTTAAATGCAGGTACAGTGATGATCTCCAGTTAGTAGCAGTGTAAAAAAAGAGCAGCTAACGAAGAACACAGTTTCACACAGTAAGAGGGATGCGAAAAAAACCCGCGTTATGGATTATAGACGTAATTTAACGAATTTTATGAACTCTGATTAAAACGCTCTGGAGCTGATTGAGTATTATTCGGAGTAAGTAGTATATTATTTAACTTGGATGCGGTATAGACGCAAATGCGAAATAAACATACCACGCCACATAAAAGATATGTTTAATTTCATTTCCACCTGCTTCGCTATCGGCGTAATTACTGTATCGTCTCTTAATTTGCCTTGCCATCTGTATCGCATGTAGTAGTTGGCACTGGTACGAGTAGTAAGGATGGCGGGTCAACATACACTTCTATCCTCGTTAAATTCACGAGCAACTTTGACTACACTATCTGAAAATATTATTGTGCTTTTGTTATATACATATTTGAGTGTATAAAAATATTAAAAAATGAATACATTACACACACTAGAGCACATACATGCTTATATGTAACACACTGTTATCTTATTAGCAGATGTCGGATTTATTGTTTTTACAACGAATCAATCTTGTAGTAATGAAGTAGATGAAATATATTCAGAATACTCCTTCCTTTTTTTTTTGTTTAAACGATACGTGTTACTGTCTAAATCATGAGCAAACTATTCGTCATGCTTAAGACGCATATGTGACTTCCATAATCGCGGTATCTATAGATTCAAGGTGCCCGTTTCTTTTTCTTTTTATATTTGTCTTAATTTTTACGATCGATTTCGTCTTTATGTATATATTATATATATATATATATATATATATATATATATATATATGTGTGTGTTTATGTGTATATGTATATAAATGTATGTGTATATATAGATATATATGTATGAGTTTGACTATAATTCAGGACAAGTGTAACAGTATCTATTTCAAAGTAAATAATGTCTCCCTATATTTGACAGTAAACTAACATCTTATTGCTACTCGCGTTGAGAAATTAAAGAGATATAACTTTCTAAAAACAATTCACGATACAAATGTGTTCCCATTAATTCGTATCCTTACATTTGAACATATACAGCAGTCGAATGTCTCATTTTAGACGAGCAGACGCCTCGAATTTTTGATTCGACCCTAACGAAATTCTAATTCGACCTAGATATGTATGAACTACATGTAATGAAAATATAAATTCTGATACCTAAACTGTGTACTTATCTATCTGATTGGATTAACAATGATCGATTAAATACAGCAATGTGTGTGTTTCGTTAATTTCAATTATGTACAGCGACATTATACCATCTCGGAGAAGTAAGTACTATATAAAAAAAAACGAACGAAAAGTCAAAATGAAGATGATCCGATATAGTTGAAGCTAATTTCGAAGACACGTTTATCGTGAATAAACGATGGTGTCCTTTGCACATCTGTTTTGCAGTATGTAATAATCCGCGATCGTCTCCTCTGTAAGACGTTTGAATAAGATTGGTTTTTGACGACGGTTGAATATTAGGCGGTCTTTAAACTGAACATCTTAGGGGAACTTTTGCAGATGTTTCAATCATACCTACCAAACAGACAGTTTCGAGTGTTCCGTAGATGGTACCTATATTTTTGCTATCAGGTACTATTATGACCATATATTGAACAAATCATGTCGCAAACACGTGATTCGAAACTGAAGTCGATCAACTTAAATTTGTGCATGTTTACGCTACTTACACACCTGGTCATGATCATAGATTTCGTCAAATTCGGTTAAACATTGTCGGTTACCGTAGAATATTTACGACATGATTAAAATCGTGCAGATAAACAATTATATTGTCTCATTCATAGAAGATCGGAATCGGACAGTAGACAAAATGTTATGCTACGGTTAATACTCGATGATTATCGCTAGTCGCGTAATTATGACATCTGCAACGTCTTCTACATGATGCGATGAAGGACATTATGGCTAAGCAGAAACTTTATCGAGACGATAATCTTAAAACTATTCAACTTTTAGATACCGATCTTAATATCTGGGTTCTGCCGTATTTTCTGTCTAAATAATTTGTCACCTCACAGGCACGTTTTTTCATTGCAAAAAACTTTTAGAAGTTGTTTAAAAAAAAAACAATACGCCGATTCATGTTAACATGGTATCCAATTAGAGTACCTGAAGGCGTTTAATTCAAAAGACGGATAATACATCTATTAATATTATTTACTACCGTCACTATTGTTATTATGAAGTTTAAGTTTCTTCTACTTCAAAGGATCGTTAAGGTCTTAGTAATAAACAAAGTTTTCCATCGTCTAATTATAATTGCTCATGTCGATCCATTGCTGGGTGTAAGCTTCTTCTAAATTTCTCCATGCAGTCCGGTCGTTAGCCTTGCTGAATACGGAAAATAGGAGGTATAACGATTTGGAAGCAAATGTTATTATTAATTTTAATTATTTTGTGTATTTATTGTTGGTGTATTCAAATGAAATAAAAGCTTTATTTATATATATATAATGTACGCGCGCCTAAGTTTCTCTTTGACAATTATCGAAGGATTTTTTGTTTCATTTTTCAAAGATCTTAATATGTTTTTCCTTTCGTTTAATATTATTTTATTTCGGTTTTTACTTTATTCATACGATAAATTAAGATGAAATGACGTTCTAAATTGATTTCGGTATCGTTCTCCGGGTCACCTATTTAATTTTTATTATTCAGAATTGTAATAATATGACTTCAAGGTAATTGAAAATAAATTTTCTCTCTCTCCCTCTCGATATATATATATATATTTATATACCATATCTCGTAATAAATTATAAAAATAACCTTATATAACCCACTTTTCTCAGTTATCGCCGTAAATTATTAACACTCTCCCAGATATAATTTTTTACCTTATCTTGGGGTGGGGGGTATTCGGGCGTAACTGTTTACCGTCCTTCAGTCAATTTTGTTTATTTTAACCTGGCGTTTAGAATTTCCTCTCTGCTGCTTCTCGTTAATACCATTAAGCTTACGTTTTCGTTATTTACTTCTAAGCGGTTTCCCCTTTTCCCGTAATCGTTTTATTGATATTTTCAACGTAGCATTTAAAATAAGGAACACCCTACACCTAATGATGCCTATATTCCGTTACTCTCCAACATCGCATTTCCTGCTCTTACAAAAAACTAACGGAACTTTAAGAACGTGAGGAGATGGACGCTTCATTTCTATTGGTTAATCGTTTAAAATGCCCCGCCCTTGAATTCAACATTCCCTCCGGACGTAATTTCTACGTCAGGTAGTCCGTAGATTATTTTGTTTAGGCGTACTCTTTTTTTTTTTTATTATTTTTTTTTATATGTATCCGGACGATTAATTTTTTATAGGATAGTTCTGTACGATTGATTTTTTCATCATTATCGAAATCGAGATGACGAGCAATCGTTAAAGTTTCACACGAAGTAAGTGTTGTCGGTAAAGCTAATATGAAGGAGCACCGGCCAAAACTACACGTTTTACGGACGGACGAATCGAATAAAGAGTTCAATTGGGTACGGTCATTTTTATTTTTAAAAAATTTTAATCCTTAAGGGGATTCGAACTCAGGTCGTACGAGTCTGAGAAGCTGTTACGGCTACTCCACGATACCCTAAACGTTCGTATAAAGCCGTTAAATGTCATGGCGGACGATATAGCTAAACCACTAACCGCTGAGAACCATAAGGAGAGTAAATTAGAAAAAATCTAATGTCCACCTGGCCGGTTGTGATTGTAAAGAAAAGAAAATAAGACGCGGAAATCCTCAAGCCCTAATTAACAGAGAATATACTTTATCAGAACAACCTGCCATACTAAAAGCTTTACCGCTGAGGGGTAATAATGATCGAAATAGTTTAATAAAAATCATTTTAACAGTTTCATAGAATATTACGACAAATATCGAGGAACCGCTTTAAATATATAAAACGTGTTTCAATTAAAACTAAAGAACTGTTAATATATATTATAGTTCTGCTACCAGTGATGATGGTGCACAAAAAACCTAGCAATATATATGTTATACATATGTTTAATTTCTAGTAAGCGCTCTGACATGTTTCAAAAGTCATCGTGACATTGCCAAAAAATATAATAGCAAAAAGACGAACTCGAATGTTATATCGCGATTTAAATTATTAATACATCGCCTGATGAAGGTGTATATACATCCGTGGAAGATTGTAATTGGAGGACCACGAACTGATTACATTTTAGATATACGTAAAGATGCGACAACGTGGTCATATGCAGAATTGAAACGAATGGCGCAACGCAGATAGAAGTGGAAATCGATAACGAACTAATTTTCAGATTAATGACGATATCGATGATAATGTTTAATAAATGCTAATCGTAAAAGTGAAAATTAAACAACACCGCTTACAGTACTACAAAAATTAGAGTACTACGGATATGACATAATGTACCGTCCTAGACAATAGAGTAGACTTCAACTTCTGATGAGTGAGGAAAGATTTGTGGATAATGACCATCGTGAACGACAAGCATAACAACGCGAATAATTTTACATAATTACACCTGTTCATTATTGAACTGTTGCCGAATGGATAGATGAAAGTAAAATGTTAAACAAATGTTCGGTGACAGACGTGATATTACGAATATATATATATATATATATATATATATATATATATATATATATATATATATATATATACGATTGTAGTATGTAACAGCACCTGTAACTGTATTCAATAACAATAATAATATCGATAATATGATTAAACAACAACGCACCATTGCGCACGGCTCTGTAAAAAAAGACTAGAGTTATATATAGTAGATTTAGTCTGGTGCTAATCCTAGTAATTAAAGAAAGAGATGGTCAGTCAGTTCCAACGAAAGATTGAAAAAGTCATAAGTAAATTAAACTTATATTAATATCGGTAATTGGAAAATTCCGGAAGACGCGAGGCAGTAAATTATTTGACAGGTAATAAAGATTATAATTTGCGTAATTTTCTATTCGATCATTAGACAAATAATTTTTATTCTAATTCTCTTATTAAAATTACCATATTTTCATATAGTATTATTAAAATTAAATTAACGTGCTGTTTACAGCAGCTAAGTCTAGAGGCAAGATAGAAAAAGAGTATTAGATCGAGCAATTGGGACCGGACCGGTTGAGGAAGGTAATTAGATTCGACAATGAAACATGGCCATCTTTGAAGAGGAGATGAAGCGAAGGTGAAAGATCATGCTCTAAGCAAGGAGTATTGTTTCTAAAGATACGAAGTCCGAATATATCTGATAGCCGTATATCTGGTAGTAAATAAGGAAACGTCTTGTTTTTAAACAGATATCGGACGTAGATGTTTCGATTTTAATTTCACTGGCCAAATCACTGACGATCATTACGTTTTGATCGGATTATACAAGTGAACAATCAGGCTCTGGGAATTTTGCATTTATCAGACACAGCTTTTGCAAAAAATCACAAACATGGTCATCTAAAAGTAATGGCTGGAGGATCACATCTAAAATTTTGGACGAATATTTTAGAAATTACGAAGCTATAGGGAAAATAAAAAAGAGAAATTTCCTGTTATACACATATATATATATATATATATATATATATAATTGTTATTCTTACTATTATTATTATTATTCAATTATTATTATTATTATTCACCCCTTAGGGGCACGTGTACTTTACAGGTGATCTCAAGGATCCGGAGCTCCAACCGGAATGGGGTGCGTCCACAGGTGGCGGATAGTGGAACGGCCTACAGATATGTAGGTTAGCTGCGAATAAGACGTCAGTCGAATAAGCAGTCGCAGACCAACAGCGGCTACTGGTGGAAAGCCTCATGTAAGTAATTCCAGTAGTGACAGGGCAAGGAGACACGAAGATGCAGATGGACAGCTTGAGGAAATGTCTACTAAAAGTCTGCATAAATCCTATGACTGTCTCTCCTTCGGCGAGTTTGGGTAGTCGTAAAAACCCTACATCGTTACCTCCTCAGTAACAAACCGCTGCCTTGGGGGTAGGATATTGATCCAGAGGCTATGGTGCCACCCCAAAATAGTTGCAATTCATTTTCCTTTTCCTTCCTTCCTTCTTTCCTTCTTTCTTCTTATCCCCTTTTCTTTTGATTCCCTCTCCTTATTTCTCAGCTTAAGCTACATTATCTTTTTGGTCGTCTTCCTCTGGTTGCCACTGGATAAAAACATATGTGGTTGCATGGTTTTTATGCTCCTGCTTCTACATTATCAACTTCTGCATATTTCTATTTTTTCCATTTTTTCCTTTCTTTCCTTTCACTTCTCTTACCTCCTTCCCTTTCCTTTATCCTTTTTCTTATACATACCACTTAACTCGGATACGAGTGTCGGTATTATTATTATTATTATTATATAGAATTAGCTACTAATTGACTATGTTGTCAACTGGTCCTGTCATTCGTCTGTCTTTTCTTCCAAACAGCTATCATTCTTCCATTGTGTAGTTTTTTCTTTCTTCGGTCCATAAGGTGCCAGTATTATGAGTTTCTCTGCGAATTGTTTACAATAATGCAGTTTCTTCTTTAATGTTATTCGCTGTTGTATATGTTCTGGCATAATAATTAATACCTCCATATTGTTTCTGACTTCCGTCTACCATGTACCATTCATTTTGAACTTTCTCATGTAATCAAACAATCTGAGAATACAGCGGCTAAATTCAGAATACGGTCGAACGTAATACAAAAATTTTCAGGTACAACGTGGGGCGCTTTAACATCTATATTACGAACATCAGTACTTGCGTTGGTTTACTCGGTGTCTGAATATGCAGAACATGGTTGAATAGTAATCATACGAAAAAAATCTATGTAGAACAAAACACAGTTTTACCCATAATTTCCGGTACAACTAAATCAACCCCGGTGGAATGGTTACCTAGCAAACATCATGCCGGCTCACGTTCGAAAGAATATTGTAACTATTAAAGGACGAACGAAGTATGTAAATGATCCAAATCTACCAATACATCAAGATCTGGAAAAGCCAGAAAGACTAAAATCGAGAAAGCTAGCTCACATATTAGCTACAAAGCCCTTATCAGAGAGTTTTAATGAGGTCGCATCCTGGAAGGAAAAATTGAACTAATAGAACCCAGATAGGAACAGAACGATAGGCACACCAGATAACAGGCCGCTAGGCTTTGACCTAGAGCGAAAAAACTGGATGCGCCTGAATTGCATTCGTATGGCCATGGATGTAGTAGTCATATGCTCGCAAAATAAGGTTTCAAACCTGATTCATCTTGTGATGCCAACAAGGAAACCAGACAATGGATCATGTCCTAAACGAATTCTCACGTAGAGCCATTTGCGGTGGATGGAAGGGTATTCGAGAAGTATTAAGCATGGTTACAGAATTTTGATGTGAACATTTAGGATACCCATAGATATATGACATCATCGTCATCAAACTCCTTGTGAATCTTTCCAAGTTCTTTACATGCGACTAAAGAAACCAATTCTTTTTTTTCTGACCGCAGTGGTAATCTTTTCTACACGTTGGTATACTTCTTGGTTGCTCCGTTTTCTATCCATTTCTACTTGTTTCACCGATCTTAATATTCTTCGGAATATTTTTCTTTTTGCGCTTTCAAATTGTTCACTGAAGCTTTTTCTATTCATTACTAGGCTCTCTGAGACATATAGTTCTGATTGCTGTCATGTAGTTTCTTAATTTTGTGTTTATCGACAGATATATTTTATTTTATACTTTTTTTGATAAGTAAAAATGTGCTTTCGTTCGACTAATTCGCTATTCGATCGCGTCCTTTTCCGATACATTCTGCACAATTACTTCTCCAAATATTTAAATTTGTCGACTCTTTGAATGTCGCCAAAATCCGTTTTGATTTCGCTGGGTGTCTTTTTAATATTTGTTGTGAATTTAGTTTTTTCAAAGAAAATTTCTAACACAGTAACACCTGCTTGTTCTTTTAACAACATCATCTGTCCTTTCGACATCTCCATAGATTCCGATATTATTGCCAGATCGTCTACTTATACATTATTTTTCTTGTAACCCGGTGTAATTTTTCCGGTAATATTTTCAGTTTCTTCATTCTCTTATAACTTTTTGAAGTATGCAGTTAAAAAGCATACATCACCTTGCCTGACTCTTGTTTTAATCTCATTCAAATCAAATTCTTTTTTTTTTTTTCGTTGTACCGGTATAAAATACCACAACCAACGGTGCTAAAAATAAAGATGAGGAAAGGAAGTAAAAGGAGGATAGGAAACAATAAAGGCAGAATTAAGTATTAGACCAACGACTCCAATGAGTCGACTAGCCTAGGAGGATTGAGGATAAGGTTAAATCACGTTGAATCAGATTTTGTTATATTTAGGTAATAGGAAGGGCGTCGCGGCACCATTTTCTTTTTATCAATCGTCTCGGGGGATTGCCCGGCAATGTGATCGTATACATTCTGCTTATGTTTGGATTTGCGCTATTTTGTAATTTATCGAAAAATCTCTTGTACTGTTCAGCGTAAGTTTTTTGAATGGATGGTATGAGAAGGTCATTCTGAAGGGTTAAATTTGAAACACATATCGGCGCGGACGTGATTGTGCGAAGTATTTTCGACTGTTGTTGCTGTATCCGTAATATATTGTTTTTACATGCGGTACCATATAGCTCGATTCCATATTTCCAGATCGGCGCAATGACTGTTAAGTGTATGCATCTCTTGACGTTCAAGTTAAGACCTGATTTTTTTCCCAGCAACGCGTGCAACATTCTGGGACGAGTAATTACAGATTTCCTTGTCTGCGCCACGTGGTAACGCCACGTCAGCCTCCTATCCAGAACAAACCCAAGTAACGTACTGAGTCCGTCTGCGGAATATCGATTTTTAACTTTGGACACGTTACTTGCCGATTGGTAATTGTGATGTGTTGGCATTTTACTGGGTTAAACGATATGCGCCAACGCTGTGCCCACTTAGTTAGTCGGTTTATGTGGTTTTGAACCACCGCGTTTGCGTAATCTGGATTTGAGTTGGCAATATCGTCGGCAAAAGTGGCCACAATTGTTAAGTTTGAAGTGGGCAAGTCGCTGGTGTAGATGGAGTACAATAGTGGTCCATGTAAGCTACCCTGCGACACTGAAGATAAAATTTTTCGCTCTTCCGAGAAGGAATCATTAATTCTAACGACAAATGTCCTTTCGACTAAGTATGATTTAAAGAATGCGTATAAATCCGGATGCACGCATTTTCGAAGTTTGTAGAGTAATCCTGGATGCCAAACTTTGTCGAACGCCCGCGCGACGTGAAGGAACACAGCCGAGCACACCTCTCCTTTCTCCAAAGTTGACGAGATTGCGTCGACCAATCGGTGACACTGTTGTATAGTGGAATGATCAGCGCGGAAGCCAAACTGATGGTCTGGTATTATTTCGCCACCGGTATTGATCGTTATTGCAGCGTATACGCGATTTAGAATTAAATCAAATTCTTTGAGAACATCAACTACTAAATCATACAGGCTTTCTTAATATATATATATATCTATTAGCTAAAGTAGAAATATACAAGGGAGCTCGAAAGGGTTGCGCGTCATGCCATTTTACTTGTTTAATATTTATATGGAACGTAAATGTCATAAAGCAAAAATTAGGAGAACAAAATATGAGACTATAAATACATAAACTAACAATATCAGCGATCAGATTTGCGGATGAAAGAGTTAATTTCAGTCGAAGATAAAACAATCTTTTATTTTATTGTATTTTTTTTTTTTTTTAATGGGGATGTCCCTACAGTCTATCCAACCTGGCACTGTAATTACTAACTCATATTTCTATTATAACTCGGACAACTTCTCTAGAAATATCCCTATGTCCGAAAACAGATGTAAATTCTCAAGATGAAGAAGGGACAATATAAGGAGGACCATTACCGAGACGCGCGCAGTAATTTAAGATACAGTTCAGAGCGTAATGTTATTAAAGAAGGGCGCTCGAAGAACACGTGATTAGGATTGCAAACTGCACGTCCAGTATGTAGAGGGCAGTAAGGAGTTTCTCTAAGCTGCATAAGGAACAGGAGGTCCGGCAACAATCAATGCGCGAACCGCAATTTGTTGATAAGTATAATTTCTCTCCGCTTTGTTTAACGGGATCAAAAGCGGAATTTTTTTATACGTTATAAAAACCATTTATAGAAATAACGCGAAAATAAACGAAGGTAAGATAAATAAAAAATATATTACGATTAATAAAAAAAATTGTAGACAGAACCAAGGAGGCGATATATGTCGCAAGTAGAGCACGGAAAAGCACATAGAATCAATGCGATTAAAAGTGCTTTCATGCAGAAATACGCGATGTTAACCAGTAAAAATATGGATACGAATTTTAAGAAAAGATTAGTCAAATTGTACGTACGGAACGTAATGTTTCACGAGTACCAAGTCGATAAATGCAATGATATAGGTAAAACTCGAAGACGCAGAAATGTGGTTCCGGAGGAAAATGTTAAAATACGAAAATGGATTGAAAAAGTTAAGAACGAAGAAGTATTCGAAAAAGTAATTCGTAGTTTATTGAAGACGATGTAGAGAAGAAATGCGAAGCTAAATCATAGAAGGGAAAACAGGGAATACCAGATACAGAGAACGAGGAATAGGTAAATCATAAAACCAGAACCGAATGGAAAGAAAACGAACCTGTTAGTTCGATGATTAATGATGATGATCAAAATATGTAACAAGAAAAAAACTACTAATAACAGTAATTAAAAATAATACCGATAATAAAGAACAACAATATCGACGATAGATTGATAACTTTTACAGACGAGCCCTTGTGCAATTAGTGTCGTACGGAATAATAAAGATGATAAAAAATCATAATCGAATTGAATTAAATAAATAATAAAATTAAATTATAAGAAATAATATTAAAAAAATAATAATAAAAAAATCCAGTCGAAATTTAAAATAAACGATTAAAAAAACGATATAACAGCTGAAATAAAATATGATAATAGTAATAATAATATAACATCTGCGAATTATCATCATTCGGAAAATAACAGACAATCCTAAAATAGAGAAAATATTTATCATCCGCTAACGATAATATTTACACGAACGACGATAAGTCGTAATATTAAATTTACATTTTTTCGAACGTTACGTTAAATAATTTTTTATTTTTATTTTATCTAAATCGTTTTCTGGTAATCCATCTTTCATGATTACGATATTATTAAGACATTCGTAGAATAACTTTCAAACGTGTTTGTAATATTTCAGTCACATATGAAATGTTAACGAAATTGTAGTAATTTTATACACGGTGTTTATTACACAACACACTACACTTCTAAGATGACTCTAGATGATTTTCAGTGTGTTTTTATAAACATTATTACAATTGAGACATTTCATAGTCAACTAGAAAAAATATAATCGTGTTAGTAATTTTATGTGCCATATAGTGGACATCGTGATTGAAAGGGTTAAGTTTTTAAATGGCCACCGATAAAATTAAAACAGTCCCTTTTTTAATTTTTCTATTTTTGTAATACAACTATTATGAGAGCGGAAAAAAAAATAAATCAATTTATAAAATAAAAATTTGAAAATATGTTGTTTTTTTTATTTTACTTTCAAAGAAAACACCGTCCGATTTCTATCATAATTTATTAATGGCGAAAGTAGGCGCTTGCGAATTATTTCGAATCCGGCCACATGTGCAATTATCTAGACTGTTTTATAATTAGGCAGATTTTCTCCGTATGGTGTATTCGTAATGGTAATACGTAACGAAATTTATCGACCGATAATTTACACATATGTTTTATTATAAATATTTTTCAATTCGTTCCGCCATATAACGACACTTCTACAGAAATTGACATCTAGGGTTAAAATGTAAATAGTCCTCGCAGTATCACGTTGGGTAGGCTGTAAAGGCATTCCCATTTAAAAAAAAAAACTAAATGTAGAAAATTAACGAAACAAATGTTAGACTGTAGGAAAAAAAAACAAGAAACACCTGTAAAAAAAATAAATAAAATATAGTAAAAGGTAAAACAAAAATATACGAGGTACATGTGCACAAACATGCACATATACATACTCACATGTACATATGCACATACATAACTACACGAAATAAATAATTGACATAAACACGGACTTGTAACCTATGCTTAATTCTACAATGTTTTTGTATATAACGCGTGGTGAGGCTTATGTCGTAATCACCGATGAAATTAATTAATCTATTTCGATGTACTCTACACCTGTCGTAAAACTTTTGCGATAATTTACTAATATAAGAATATAAGGTATAAGATGTTTAATTCTGAGTTCGTATCGGCAATTTTTGTATACCCGCGACGACTTGGTATAACTCTGCAACAGTGGTTTCGAATCAGTTGTAATTTTTTTAAGTGTACTGAGTGTCAGTTAGGTACGATATGTAGCGGCATCGTCAAAATAAAACGCAGACTGCGCGAGTGTTTAATAATTTTTGGAACGTCGATAATAAAAAGTGGTACGATTCCCCCGGGGAGGGGGAACTTCAGCTAATTAATGCGTATTTCACGTAGGAATTATCGTTGTTAACTATGAAAACGAAGTAAAATACGTCAAATATACTGGCTCATCGGACATCGCTCTAAAATGAAGCTAGAGAACAAGCTCCTAATATATATCACTGTTATACGTCCAATACGTACTTACGAAATACAGATATGGGGATCTGCTACCGAATCGAACATTGAAACAGCTCAAAGCAAATTTCCTCGGCTAATCACCAACGCTCGTTAGTTTCAACGAATTGTGACCCACTCCATGCAGATCTACAGATCAAATGGGTCAATGAAGTAATATATATGATTAAGCTGGACAGCGTCAGAAACTGCTTTTTTACCATCCAAATCCGAATTTTGTCTACTAATCTAGATCGTATAAGGCTGAAACGTATCGAACCTCATCAATTGGTCGTTACCGATTAATATAATTAGCAGCGTTTAGTCACCATTATTCTGCGCATGTTACGCTATTTATATACATACCGCTTATTTAGTTTAGATCTAACATTGCAGAGCGGCTATTCTTTTCAGGAGCTAAAAGAACAACCTATGAAATTCCTTCTACTCAAATAATCTCGAATAAGTCCGACGAAATAATTTAATTTTTTATATATTAAACCGAGTTGTTAGCTGGCATCGAAGATTTTCTCTCTCGATGTCTAATAATCCTGTATGCTTATTTTTATCATATATATCCGTCAGTTATGATTTTGCTAGTTCTCGCTAATTGCACGATGGTAGACTTTCCACATAGAGTCCATGACTGTTTTTTGTGTATTGTCTCTTTTTCGCTGTTTATATCCGCGCCGTTAAATCTGTCCAACTAGTTAATGTATTTCACGATAAAATAGAGCAAACATTATACAAACTATATGTATATATATATATATATATATATATATATATATATATATATATATATATATATATATATATATATATATGTTCCTGCATGTGTGTTTGTGTGTGATCGAAATAAATTAAATAACTGTTTATCTAAAAAATGCGTAGGGTAATTTTAATGTAAAATATCCGCTCTAAATGATAATGCCCCATATCGCACATTGAAATCAGCACGCGAGTGATATGGAGTTAATTACGTTATATACAACACGTATATCGTGTTTACGTAATAATATATATATATATATATTATATATATACATATGTGTGTGTATATATATATATCTTTAACACCAAACTCTCTTGATCGATTATAGTATGGGCGGAGCTTCGGATTATCAGCCCTCGAGGGACGATTAATGAAGACGTTAGGTTCGGAGCAGTACAGAAAAATGTTTATCACTTTTTTTGGTTGACAGTTCAAACCTCTGCGGGCTATTCGAGGATAATTTTCGCATTTTACCGATTTCTTTAACGCTCCGCGGTCGGTCGACAGGCGTCGATGTTTATTAATTATTAATTATTAATTCGCATAACGAACGAGTTTATAGTTTTATTTTTTATTTTTTTTTACTATTTTTAACGCTTCGTCAAAAAAATGATCGATGATAACGCAATGTCATCGTCGGCCGATGATGAGAAATATTTAGATATTTCGTTAGAAAATAGTGCTAATAATCTAGATCAGATAGATTCCTATCCGACGATGAAGTACGGTAATTTTTTAAACGATCGAGAATTTCAATTGCAAGATCCAGGTAATATTGTCATATTATTCTATTATCGCCATCGTAATTATAAATATTATTATGAATTTTAATCGAAAAACACGTCCTGATCCTTTTTATTAAACGAAATTAAGAGCTGATTCGATCTATACTAAAAGCTTAACGCGCTTCCAATATAAATTATCATCGAAACAGAAATAAACCCATAATCATGAAATGCCCTTATCTAGGTTAGATTCGGTTAGGTTAGATTCGGTTAGGTTAGATTCGGTTAGGTTAGAATCGGTCAGGTTTATTTCGGCTAGTTAGAAATTAGAATTAAAGGAGGAAAAACGAGAATGGCACATTACCCGGATAACTGATAAATCGACATTTACAGCAAGATCCAGTTTTTCAAAATTTTGATTTTCCCGAAAAATATTGCTTTCCGCATACAATTCTTTTAATCGGAGTCATTTTCATCGAAATATGGCTTTTAAAAAAATAATTGTGTTTTTTGAAAATTTTTTCAAAATCTAGAACTTTCCCAACATTGTCGGTGGCGCAGAATTAGTTTTGAGCGCGTATTGTATTATATTTCGATCCGATTATTTTATTATTAGCCTACATGTGCAATTGATCGATGAATAAATTATTTATCACACATAATTGCATCTGCATTGAAGTAAACGTGTATAATATAACTTAAATATATAAATATATACCAATGTACATATATATATATATATATATATATATATATATATATATATATATATAATATTTGACGTTTATTTCAATTATTTTTATTTATACATTCATTGTATGATATACATTAATATGTGATAATATGTATGTGTGTGAGTATAGGTCCGTGTACGTACGCATCTAACTACCGTCTTCCCAAATTACCGTACTTTTTACAGTTTGTTTTTTTTTTACTTGTTTGTGAATTCGTGTAAAATCATAGATATATTGCACGTATTAAATATAAAAAAAAAATTGTATTCTGTATCCATTGTTACTTAACACACACTAGTGAGCAATATTTAAGGAATCGTATACGAATTACTCCAAACCGCACTGATGAAAGATGGTGTTTGAGATGTTGGCAACATAAGCAGGTCATAGCTTTCTAGTATTCAAGAATGCCGAGCTATTACCGAGACAGAAAATTTTTTCAACCTGTACGGAATCGATATGATGCGTGGATCAAAGTGTTGAAAGATACGGACGCGAACTATTTATAACGAAGAGGGCTTAAGTTAAGAAGAAGAAACTACGGAACGAGAGGGAGAGAAATATATCATATAATTTATATATGTAGTATATATATATATATATATATATATATATATATATATATATATATAAATTAATCACTACTGGCAATTCTTTATAACTGAGGCCATATCTATTCATCATAAATATCATCAATCTACTTATCATAATTTTGTTTGTAACATCGCCTTTTCATTACGAATTATTGAGTCCTATCGTATGTTTTAATTTAGCAAAATTTTTTGCGCATTATTTTTAGAATTTCGTACTCAGTTTTCTTTCCTCCCAGACATTTTTCTCAATAAATGAATAAATATACAGCCGGATTTCGTTTATATAGGCCCCGGGTAGACGAGTTCAGAATTAACTGAATTACTGACATAATCTTGCGCTACGTAAGAAATTGTTCCGGGCGATATTAGGACCAACGTTTTTCTTCTGCTGCTCGCGGTCTAAGGTGTGTTGGAAAACTCGAAGCGTAACTATTAACGCAAACTTTTGAAAACTCTCATAAACGTAATTGACGAAGAAAACGAATAGAAAGAATCACTTTGAAAGATATTATCTTACGTGTCGTCTGAAGTCTGGAACGAGATGAAAAATTCCAAAAGTCGTAGAGGAAATTATTAAATGTCAGGAAAAATCAAAAAACGTGCCTTACACAACTAGTTCAAACATTGGCAGAAGGAATGATCGCTGAAAACGCTGTAGCCGAGTGGATCAGCGCGAACAAAGAACAAACTACGACGATTACCGCTAACGACGCAAAGTAGCGAACGAGTTTCGTTAAACAGAAAAAACTTACGGACTTCTTTGAGAAGTAATTTTTTTTAATTATTGAAACAACCTACCCACGTATTTTTCGTTTTTAATTGTTATTTAATTTGTGTTCGGACGTCACTTTTTCATTTCGTAATCTGTAGGTCGATTATTAGTAGTCTAGTATTTATAAAAATTTATTTTGTATAGCAGATTGTGCGTTTCTTATTAACGGCATAACGCACGCTGTTACGATGGTACTACTAAGTATAACGTGTCACCCTTTTTTTTTTCACATATGTAAAAAAAACATTCCGAATTCTGTTTTATTAAGGTCGATTTTAATCTTATATATCGCCACAACGCTGGTCAGTTATAAAATGTTTCGAAATATTGTGTTCGGTATTCGAATTAACCGAATTAATTTTTTTCTTTCGAAAATACTCAAAATATGTACGATGATGAAAAAATTAACACGTAACATATTTCATGTCTGGACTTTTAGTCACCGTATCTATTACACGGTACGTGAGAAATTTCGATACTAACGAAATTATATATTTTCAGATTGACCGTGAAACGTTTCAATTCTAATAATATTTATGATTAACACGATGAAAATCGTCTAAAGTCATTTAAAGGGCGGGATTGTATAATATAAACATCCCGTATAAAATTACTATTCTATTTTTTTCGGGCAGATTTTCGTGTAGGAGTTAACATAAAATAACGAATATTAACAGAGCAAATCGGAAATAAGATAATTATTTTTAAAGCGTCCTAAGTACGATTACACTTAAAATAAAATTCGTTAAATAATAACAAAAGTTGCGCTAAACCTAATTAAGATCAACTAAAAACGTACCCGAATAACAGCGCCATTGCGTATAATTCTTCAAATAGAGAAAGACGTCGAATATACAGTTTTATTATAAAGCTGTAGTAGTTAATGTATCTTGCGATTTGGTTCACACCTTCTTCGACTTCGTTATTTCCATGAGATTGTTTCAGTGTTAAAAGATAACACAATGAAAACCGCAAACAATTCCTACGCCGGAAAAAATTAACAAATCTGTATATATATGCAACCTACTTTAATCGCGCTGTTATATCTAAGTATATTATAACGTTACTTCAAAAGTCACATTGCTAGGAATATTAACGTAAAAGGTTGGAACTGTTACACCGAGATAACAGAGCCGGTACTCAATTATTTCTTAATTTTAATTTCATACTCGCCCTCGATGACATAAGTCAATAGTGTTATCGATACGTAACTTTTCAAAACTCTTCTCACTACCTACACTAAGTTAGTATAAAATATTAACGAGCAAATTAAGATCTATCAACCGACATTAGATAACCACGCTCACACAGAGCAAGACAAGGTGGATTTATTGATGGTGTAAATTATCCCTAGACGTAAACCCTTTTATAGTTCACACATACTGGAGTAAAAATTGTAATTAGTAATGACGGATGTGACGAAATAATCACACATTTGAAAACTAAAGCGGCTTCAGGCAGAGACAAAATATCCTCCAATGGATTCATTAAAAAATTCCACAACCTATTCCCGTCTATTATAGCAAAGTTTATAAATGTACTTTTTGAATACAACTACTACCCTGAGGTATGAAAATTAAGTAAAACCATTATCTTGCCGAAATCAAATAAAAGTGCAAATGCATCATACAGAGCTATAGCGTTATTATAAGCGAAGTACGTGAGAAATGTATTCATAAACGACTAAAATACTTCGTAGAAAGCAAAAATATAATGAAAACCAGTATGGTACATTGCCGGGCAGATCGACTGAAATTGCCTTACATAATATATTGCGAACTATTAAAACCTTTAAGATAAAGTGTCTGCACTTGCCTAATCATAGTAGACATTACAAAGGCTAGCGATAGCTTAGATCCAAATAAGCGTATTTCATTATTACAAGATTTAACATTAGATTACAGCATGCTCAATATTATAAACCAATACTTTGATAATAGATCGACATTACTCGAATTAGGCGTGTAGTCTAAACGAAAAGAAACAGCAATGAGAATAATACAAGGATCTGTGTTAGGACAGGTTTTTTGTTTTTGGTTTTTTTTTTGTGGAACATAGCGTTCTCCCAAATTTACAACATACCTTTAATAACGTAAAGGATATTTACTTTCGTCGATGATATAGCCATAGTCAATCGGAGACAAAAGTGAGGTCCCACACAACGTAGTAAATAACTAGTTACGGCCATTTAACTTGAGCATCAATAATTCGAACTCAACGTATATATTCGATAGAAAATTACAAAATAAAAAGTTAAATCTCAATACGATTTAGACATCCGATTTGTTACGCAAACTAAATATTTATAAGTATTAATTGATAATAATTTAAAATGTTAGAACCGCTTTAATTATATTACAACCAAAATCAGCAAATTTATAAGAATATTTTATATAACAATAACAATAGAATACGTTACAGGACGAGATTAATACTTCGTAATAGTGTGTAATTTTACCAGATATACTTTACGGCAGTATAATTTATATGATTCGTATTAAACGGTTTCAAAACAGATTAAAGACTTTTCAGAAAATTATCGCCATCATCGAGTTAAACAAGTCATATAGAACGATCAGCTATATGGCAATTGTCATTGACACGCTGATGGGTAATACCCGAGAAGAAGAAGAAGAAAATATGAAGCCACTAATATATGTAATAGAGAAGCATATCTTCTTGATAAAGAATAACATAAATACCAATCGTGAATTTATCAACACTATACATATCCATCATCCGTATTAATGATAAAAAAATGTTAACGTTTAAACAGTTTAAAGGATGATTACTAAAAATATCGAGCATTATAGGACGAATATAACGGTTTAGCGAAACAATTATATTTATGTAAATTTATCAGGAAGGCGTTAATATGTTTCTCTATTTCTTATTTTATCGGCTTAATACCGGCAATGACAATTGCTATAAGCTGAGACTGTTCTATATGACTTGTTTAACTCGATGGCGAAAATTTTCTAAAAAGTCTTTAATCTATTTTGAAATTGTTTAATATGAATCCTATCGATATAAATTATATTGCCGTACGGTATTTTACAAAGTATTAATCGCTTCCAGTAATTTATTCTATTATTATTCCTATATAATTTCTAAACTACTCTTATAGATTTGCTGACTTTGGTTGTAATATAATTAAAGCGATCGTAAAATTTTAAATTATCGTCAATTATATGTATTTAGTTTATGTAAAAAATCAGATGTCAATATAAAAAATGTAACGCATAATATAGCCGGTTGCGAGATGTGCGCTTGTACAATTTCTTAATCCTTTTCAGTCGATATGATACGTGAAATTTTTAACTTTTCTGATTGACGTGAAATGTCTCAATTTTAAAAATACTGATATACGTTGAAAATTATCTACACTTCACCTAACTGAGAAACCGGTATAATAAACACCTGTATCGGAATTGATAATTTTGTGCGAACCTTTTATAATGTACGACAAAGAATTATGCGCAGAAATTTAAAAACGCTACTTTTTCCAGATTATCAAAAATAAATTGACGATATTGTTACATTCGCATGCGGAAAAAATGATTTTTAATAAAAAAAAAATTATTTTTTTATTTCACTAATTGAATTTTTATTTGTCTTTTCACGATGACACGCGTATTTAACGAAATCTCAATACACCCTGTACACGATGCGATAGAAAAAAATTAAAAATTTTCTAGGCGGTCGATTATAAGTACGTGATAATTGTTGACAAAAAATTAGTAAGGTCAATTCCACGATGCGATGTCGCTAAATATCTTCTATCGTAGAAGATCCGTGTAAAAACGGTCAAAGCGAATGAAGAAAAAGTTATCCGAATTCCATCGTCTTGTAGGACAAAACTCGGCTCTCGACGTTTAAACTCTCTTTTTTTCATTTAACCCTTTCAGTCACAATTTGTCCACTATATGGGACTTGAAATTTTAATGTTAATAACAATTTTCATACGTGAAATGTCTCGAGTTTAAATATATTTATATAGTTAACAATTATCTACAGTTCACCCGAGAAGTAGTTTTGAATAATAAACACCCCTATAAAATTTATAATTTAATGTTAACATTTTATAATATATGAGTGAACGGGTTAAATTCTTATTACGACGATGCACTAGAAAAGTAGTAACAAAGTACAAATTCAATAAAATATCGTTATAATCTCGTTTGTAACATTCAGATGTTGCTACCAATAAATATTCCTCCTCCTCCTTCTGTTCGGAATCTAATCCGATTTCTTCACATCAAAAAACTAATGAACAACACACAATTACTACGTCTACTTACACACCATCATCGTCTAATATGTATACACAAATATCATCGACGATACAACATAATACCATACCAACACAAGTGCTACAAGCGCCACGGTTTATTCCTCCTCAGGCCACGACTTACGTATCTCTGGGTAATACACCTATACCACAACAAATTTGTCTTTTACCTGCCCAATCTAATAATGTAAATCATATTAATCTCTACTCAATTCCCAATAATAATGATTATACAACAACATCTGGTTTAGCGTACGAACAAGCTGGTTCTTCTGCTGACCATACAATGCATGACATAGAAAGCGCGTATCCTGAAAATGAGAGCGAAATGGACTCGAATGATTGGCAAATACCAAAAAAGAAGGCCAAAAAATGCATTGTTCCCCAACTACCTGAGTATCAAGGTTCAAAAAAGGGAAATCGTTTTAGTCCTTTATATAGTGAAGAAAGTGTGGGTAACGACGATAGTAATCCTTCCCCCTCTTCATTTCCAACTCCTCCACCGTTGTTTGTTCATGATGTTACAAATTTCCCTTCCATGATGAAGAAAATAGCTGCAATCTTAGGTACTCACGAGTTTACAGCGAAAACTCTCAAACTAAACACGGTCAAAGTGAATACTAAAAAAAGCGACGACTATCGGAAACTCGTCACTACATTTAAAAGTGAAGACGTAAATTTTCACACGTACCAACTTAAAAAAGAAAGGGGATATAAAATTGTTATAAGACATCTACACCATTCTTTCACGCAGGATGAAATAAAAAATGCGCTTAAAGAAAAAGGTTTTATTGTTCGAAACGTGTTAAACGTTAGACACAAAATCACGAAAGAACCCTTGCCTTTGCATTTTTTAGATCTCGAACCTACTGAAAATATTAAAGATATTTTCAATCTAATCTATTATATTCAAAAATAAAAGTTGAAGCCCCACACCCCAAAAAAATCATACCACAATGTCTACGATGTCAATGTTAGGGACATACGCAATCATTCTGTAATCGCCAATTTAGGTGCGTAAAATGCGGACAAAATCATAGTTCAGCTGAGTGTAGAAAAGACCCTAACACATTACCTAAATGTGCGTTGTGCGAAAAGGATCACCCTTCAAACTATAAAGGTTGCGCTGTCTATCAGAAACTTTATGAAAAAAAGTACGAAACCGATATTAAAATTGTCAATGGTAACTTATACCAAAATAAATCCCAAACCACGGATATAACTATTTCAGGTAATAGAAGTCAACACGCCAATTATGCAGCAGCTGTGGTAAATAATGTCAGTCGCGTAGAACATTTTGCTAATGCCGGGGTTGGTAATACCTTAGTCGAAAATAACACGGTTACAAATGATACGAGTGAATCTCAATATAATCACTCAGATTTAGCAAGTACATTAACAAACTTTTTAAATGAATTTAAATCTATGTTCCATCAGCTAATTCAACAAAATACACTTGTATTAAATCTGCTAACTGCTCTAACAAATAAACTTATTAAGTAATGATTTCATCTTTAAGAATAGCAACTTGGAACGCAAATGGCGCCCTACAAAATAAAATAAAAATCGAAACATTTTTAAAACTCGAGCACATAGATATATTATTACTTGCTGAAACTCACTTTACAGATAAATCTTATTTTCACATATCAACAACATATATTCGACAAATAGACCAGATGGCAATGCTCATGGTGGTACTGCAATCATAATTAAAGGAAATATTAAGCATTACGAATTAACCAAATTAACTAGCAAAGAAATGCAGGCAACTAGCATAATTGTATTCTCATTAAACGGCAAAATTGCGATGTCTGCTATTTATTGTCCCCCGAATCAAAAATTTTCAGAACAAAAATTAATTAAATACCTTGATAGTCTAGGCCAGGGGTCGGCAACCTGCGGCCCTTTGCAACTTTTTGTGCGGCCCGCCAAAGCACAATTATAGAAATTCACGATATAACTAGCACCGCTCAATTGTTGATTTTTATCCGCGGAATTGATGAACAATTTCGTATAACAGAAGAACTTGCTGCATTAAAAAGCATCCATGGGAATACAAGAGGTGAGGATATATTTTTGCAACTATTAGATGTTTTCAATATGTACAATCTGAAATGGGAAAAATTAAAAAATGTGACTGTTATAGCGTAATCGTATACATTTAAGGAAATCATTTTTAGATTATAATAAATCAACTATGGGTACGTTTGATATAGAACTTTCTGTCGAAGTTGTACCTAGCGGTAATAATACTATTGATGTATTTAATAATAACACAAATATTGTAAATAGTAATAATAGTAAAATCTCTACTAAAAGTGGAAGAATAGTTCGCCGTCCACAATATCTAAAAGATTATATTTAAAAGGGGAAGATGTTATATTAGATTAAGATATATTTAATATTGTACTATCGATATGTGTAATTCTGTCACGTGTAGACACTGTATCTCGTTAAGGAGATCACGGATTTTTATATTTAGATAGTTTTTAAGACATGCACGTGTTGCTTGTTATTTTAGTACTAATAATACATTTTTATAATATTAATAACGTAACAGTGACAACTGACGGTGCAAAGAACACGACGAGTTACAATACTGGTTTGGTGGGCATGATTAATAAAAAATTGAAAGAATTAAATATTACGCAGCCTCCTCTACAACTTCATTGTATTATCCATCAACATGCACTTTGCGCAAAGTTGTAAATTTGAAAAATGTTATGAATATTGTAGTAAAGTCCATCAATTATATTCGCAAAAACGGTATGAACCATTTAACATTCCGGAATTTCTTAAATGAAATTAACGCAGAATATTAAGATATCATTTATTTTTCTGAAATAAGATGGCTCAGCCGTGGGAAAGTTTTAAAAAGATTTTTCGAGTTGATAGACGAGATTGAAATGTTTTTGACAGAAAAAGGAAATAATATACCAGAATCATCGAATTTAAAATGGATAAGCGAGTTAGCTTTTCTAGTGTACATTACAACTTACCTCAATAAATTAAATACAACACTACAAGGCAAAGGAAAGTTAATCAACGAGCTATTTACAGAAATCAAAAGTTTCCAGCTTAAAATAAAATTGTTTATTTCTCAACGTGAAAAGAATAATTATTGTCATTTCCCTACTTTGCAATCGTTATCAACCAAAAACGACAAACAGTGTCCTTCCAATATTTTTATTGAGTCACTAAAACTACTGGATGAAAATTTTCGTCATCGGTTTCAAGATTTTTATGCAATAGAAATGGACATATTAATATTTGAAAATCCTTTAAAAATTGATATTGTAAAAGCACCAGACAATTTACAACTAGAGTTAATTGATTTGCAATCTAACAATGTATATAAAAATAATTTTGATGAAAATAATTTAATTACATTTTATTCAAATCTACCAGAAAATAAGTTTCCGAATTAAAGAAATTTTGCAAAATTAATGATTTGTATTTTTTCAAGCACCTATTTATGCGAACAAACATTTTCAAGGTTGAATTTCGTAAAATCAAAATATAGAACGAGGTTGACGGATGAAAATTTACAAAATTTGTTGAGGATCTCAGTATCCCAAACAGAACCAGACTTAAATGAATTATCAAACAATATCCAAGAACAAAAAGCGCATGGAATTTGAATGAAAACTATTTTCCTAAATATTTTATATTTACATATTTATATATATATGTAATTAGAATTATATTTTTTTCCCCTTTTAAGAATCGTAAAATTTTTGTTCTCTGACATTATTGTTATCATAGCGTGTCGATAAAAAATAATTATTTTCTATTTTTATTTTTAATAATATATACTCGTATATGAGATAAAAGCACTATTTAAGGTACATTTGAAAGTGTGGCCCGCATAAAAAATTTTATTTTGAAAATGGCCCGCCGTCCGAAAAAGGTTGCCGACTCCTGGTCTAGGCCATAGGTTTATAACTGGCGGTGACTGGAATGCGAAGAGTGTAAGATAGGGGTCAAGGTTTACAAATGCAAGAGGTAGCTTACCGAACAAAATAACAGATGCGTTCGATTTTTTCATTACTAAAGGTATCTCTATGCTCAATATCGAGGCTAAAACATCTTTTGATCTGGTATCAGATCATAGCTCTATAATTCTTACGGTAAGTACTGGTGTAATAAGGAAAGAAAGCCCTCCCAACCTGCATAATAAATACACCAACTGGAATGAATTCCGGGAAGCTGTAGATAGAGATTTAAAATTAAAACTACCATTGAAAAATGAAAGAGATATAGATATAGCGATACAGTATCTTACTGAAACTATTCAACGCATAGCGTGGAAATCTTCACCCCAAATTAAAACTATCGAAAAAGTATATAACTTACCGCGTCACGTTCTGGCTCTAGTTAAAGAAAAGAGAAACATTCGGAAAAAGTGGCACATAACTAGAAACCCAGTCTACAAGTTTTTATTAAACAAAAAATCAAAAGAACTTAAATCATTAATTAGGGAAATTAAAAATGAATCTCTACAGCGCTATTTACAAGAATTATCTCCCTTGAAAACTTCCGACTATAGCCTGTGGAAAGCGATTCAAAGTCGTAATAGGCCAATACAACCTTTTCCACCAATTAGAAATCTCGATGGAACATGGGCTAGGGATGGTCGAGAGAAGGCTGAAGTGTTTGCCAAACATTTTTCTGAAGTTTTTAAACCAAACTCTGAAACTGACAATTCTGAAGATATAATGACATTTTTAAGTGCTCCTTTTCAAATGAGTCACCCTATTGCGCCAACGTCCCCAGGAGAAATAAAATGTATATTCAAAAAATTAAACAATAAAAAAAGCCCGGGCTTCGATTTAATAACCGGAAAATTATTATCCCAAAGCGATACTATTTATTAATAATATTTTTAACGCAGTGTTTCGCCTGCACTATTTTCCTCTGTCATGGAAACTGGCGCAAATAGTTGTAATACCTAAATCGGATAAGGCACCGGACTTGGTCACGTCATATAGACCGATATCCTTATTACCTATCTTGTCAAAAGTGCTTGAAAAAATCATATTAAAGCGGTTAAATCCTATCCTAGAATCGGAAAATATTATTCCCGATCATCAGTTTGGATTCCGCAAGAAGCACTCGACTATCGAACAGGTGCACCGAATTGTACATACGATACAAGAAGGCTTTGATGCCAAGCAAGTATGTCTCGGTGTGTTCCTAGATGTCAGGCAAGCCTTTGATAAGGTATGGCATCATGGGCTATTATATAAACTTAAAAAAATTCTTCCTCATCCGTACTTCCTTCTCCTTAAATCGTACCTTGAGGATCGTATATGCCAAGTAAAATTCGAAAACGAATACTCCACTGTCTATAATGTTTTCGCTGGCGTGCCTCAAGGGAGTGTCTTGGGTCCAGTGTTTTATCTATTGTTCACGGCTGATTTTCCAGTTAGTGACGATGTTATAACTGCCACGTTTGCGTACGATACAGCCATTTTAGCTGTAGCCAAAGAGCAAAACCTAGTCCACGAAACTCTGCAGCGGTCTTTAATAAAAATCGAAACCTGGTTGAGACGTTGGCGTATTGCAGTTAACGAAAGTAAGTGCACGCAGGTCACATTCACTTTGCGAAACTTAACCTGTCCACCCACTACATTAAATGGGGAATTAATCTCTCAACAGAATTACGTTAAGTATCTGGGGATGCATCTTGACAGTAAATTAACGTGGACCAGACATGTCGAGCAGAAAAGAAAACATCTCGACATAAAATTGAAGCAGCTGTACTGGCTTCTTGGCAGACACTCCAGTCTTTCTCTTGAAAATAAGCTTTTAATTTATAAAATAATGCTAAAGCCTGTATGGACATACGGCCTGATGCTATGGGGCTGCGCAAAAAATAGCCATATAAATAAGATACAGCGGTTCCAAAATAAGATCATTAGGTTACTTATTGCTCCTCCTTGGTATGTTTCGAATTATACTTTACATCGTGACCTTCTCATTCCTTATGTTAAAGACGAAGTCAAACACGCGGTTGAGCAGTATAAAAGGCGCCTGGAGTCTCATACAAATACACTGGCCATCAATTTATTTGATAACAGTATTCATACGCCGATTAAAACGAACCAGGACGTTTGATTTATCCTAATTTCTACTGGAATTCTTTGGGGAGCACTAATGGGTGTTGACCCCTCTCACGCTACTTCGCATTTCATATGAAGCCTTACTCGAACATGTATCCTGTATAAGAAAAGATTTAGAGGAGGGAAAGAGTATATTTTGACATACATTACTGCTCCTTCGTAGCGAAATATCATTAAAATCGTAATTATACGAATTCAAGTTTTGCTTTTATATTTTAAATATAAGTCAAAACTAAGTGTTTTTTGTTTATTATATACATTTTACAATAAATTGAAATCGAAATTGAATTATTCCGTCCCGGCATAAATAATTGCAATTCCATACTGTCGTACACTTTTGAAGTGAAACTTCTATTGACGCGTTACATATAGGGAGTTAACCTGTAAAACGAGCAAACGAGTGAACCAATCAAAGCCTCATAAGGTACATAGGCAACAACTGTTTCTCGCGCATGCTATACTCGTGTACGTGTATATTCAGCCTACATACATACGTACAAACACGTATACAAAAATTATGAAATAAAATTTTTTGCCTGTTTGTATTCTTTCTCTTGCGCATACACGCACGGCTATCGGTTATTTCGTTCTAATCTTCGCTGCACAACAGACATTTGAGTCATCGCCATGTCAAGTTATAGCGTACAGTGCATTCCTTTTGTTTGCGAAATTTGTACGAAATCGTGAGTTTATTAAATAAATGTTTTTTGGGGAAAAAATAATTTAATCATTCCTTTTAGCCTTTTATCGCGGGCGATTTCATCATCATCATAATCGGTAACTCAATGATTGAGTATCGTGACCTCTATTTTAACGCATTTGATATAATTTTTTTCCATCTGACTCTATTTCGGCTTTCCACTATAGCTTGAATTCTTGTTAATCTAGTACGATTCGTGACAGTATCTATCCACCGAGTCGGAGGTCTTCCTTTTTCCCTTCTATCTGCCCAATTACTACGGATTTTTACCAGGCAGTTCTCATTTCTTCGCATGATATATACATAATATGTTAAGATTTTCTGTTGGCAAAGTCCAGGTTTCGCCTTCATATGCAAATATGGCAAATACTAAAGTGTTGACAAGCCTAATTTTTGTCGAACGAGTAATGGAATTTTTTTTTTTTAATTTTATTCAGTCTCACCATCGCAGATTTTGCTCTAATGTCACTCCGCGTTTAATCTACTCTCCACTTCCGCCACGGCTATTTATTAATGATCCAAGGTATGTATATGCACTTACTATTTCTGTATCCTGTATAGTGTTTTTTTTTTCTGAGAATTATTATCCTTATTTATTATCATAATTTTTGTTTTGTTTTTATTAATTACAAGTCCCAGTTTTCTACTTTCCATTTCTACTCTGTTCAGTAAATCTATCATTTTATTTCTGGAGGCAGCAATGAGCGTAATATCAAACCGCGTATCGTAGATTCGTTACTAGATATCCGCCTATTTTCATTCCTCCTTTATAGCCTTCCAAGGCGTGTCTTATTATATACTCGCTATATATGTTAAAAAGTACGATGGGACAATATACAACCTTGCCTTATGCCTTTCTGCGGACGAAATTTTCGTGAAAAGGCGCCATCAAGCCTTACTCTGGCTTCTGTTTGGATATAGAGATTATTTATTAAGTAATAGGTATGTTGGTAAGCCCATTAGTATTTCCAATAGTTTATCCCATTTGACACAATCAAATGCTTTATGATAGTCGATGAAGCATAAATACATTATTTTCTCATATTCGATATTTTTTTCAATTAATTAGCCGGCGATTTATTTGCTAGTATTTATACTTATTTCAAATATTTACTATAAATTTAATTTTCCAGATGTTACCGGCTGTTCTACGTCTACGTACGACGATCGTCAATACGATCATCTTTGTCATCATCAAAATCATCATCACTATCGTTGCTACGTTAATCAGCAGGCGAATGTATTATGGCCGCGAGATGTACCGTATTTAAGGAGCATCGTTCCGACTAAATTGCCGACCTCGACCGCGACGACGCCATTAGCTTCCGGTTCGGAAGAAGATTCGTCGTCGTTAAGCTGTAACGACGAATCGGCTATTAGTAACCTTTCTAAAGAATTAAACGGTGACGAATATTACTATAACGACGATCAGCACCAACACGACGTTAGAAGAATGCCCAGTCTATTCGGAATGACCCAAGCTACGATTCGTTACAGCGACTATTCAAATAATAATAAACAAAATTACGATTACGTAATAAGTAATCATCGCGATGATCCGGACTTCCAAATATTTCGAGATACTAAAATCGAATCGAGCGACGAAAACGATCAACGTCATCTCCATTACGATCGGAATCGTCATTTAAAAGTTCGTCATAACTATTATCACTTTTCCGACATGTACATACGAGACGATACTAAGAACAGTAATAATAATAGTAATACTTCTGTTAGTAATACTGTCGCAGCTGCGGTCAATAATACGATATGCGGTAGCATTAATGTACCGCCAGTGAGGAAACGTAATACGGCCAATAAGAAAGAAAGACGCCGAACGATGAGTATAAATAACGCCTTCTCCGAATTAAAATGTTGCATACCGAATGTGCCGGCCGATACGAAGTTGTCGAAAATTAAAACTTTACGATTGGCCACGTCTTACATCGAGTATCTGATGAACGTATTAGGCAGTGACCATCCCGACCAAGCCTATCCGGATGGATTTAACGCCGACCTAGTATATCGTGGCCATCATCATCATTGTAAAAACCATGACGATCCCGATACGACTTCCGCTTATTACATTAATTCAGGGGGCTTCGTATTTTCGCAACAGTACAAAACGGACGTAAGTAAATATATTTTAATATTTACCTTATTATTACAATAAGAATAGAATCTTAAATAATACTTTTCTCTTGTCAATGAAATGCGCTATGTAGAGATGATAAACTCGTTTTTGCTTCCCTCACTTCGTCGTCATTGTTGTCGTCTGGAGGACCGTACAGAGTTTCAACAAGATGGTGCGACGTGTCACACTGTTCGGCAGAAACGCGAAAGATGCGTTTGGTAACCTTATATGCATCGAAATTTCGCTTGCCGCCGCGCTCGCCAGATTTGGCCGCTTCCAAAGGAGATACGTTAAGAGCCGCGTTTATGTTCACAAGATGTGGAAGACCTTAAAACTCTTTTCTGGAGAAATTTTAAAAATTCAGCGACCTATGCTCGAAAAAGTTTTGATAATTTTATAAAAAGACTGAATGAATGTATCGTTGCAAACGACGATCATCTTGTAAACTAATCTTTCGTTTTCTAAATAAAATTTCATTAAAAAATTTTGGTCGAGTAGTTTTTGAGTTATTTAAAAAATAAAACGGTCCGTCTTCTCTGGGTCACCCCATACTTGTAAAAAATACAAACGGAAACAAAATAACGTTCCTTTTTCTTCGACCCAGTTTTCATCTTTTGGCCAATTTAAGTGGATTATAAATTTATATTATTGTAATTAATGAAGTTTTAGAACACCAACCACGAACAAGAGTTTTTTTTTTTTTTTTTTTTTTATGGGGATGCCTTTACAGCTTACCCAACGTGGAGCCGTAATAATCGCTAACTCATATTCTTATGAACTCGGACAACTTCTCGAGAAAAGTCGCTATGTCCGGGAACAAATCTAGATTCTCAACATGCAGAAGGGACATTACGTTATAAGGAGGACCACCACGAGATGCGTACAGTAATTTGAGATACAGTTCAGAACGTAATGCTGTTAATGAAGGACATTCGAAGAACACGTGATCAGGGTTGCAGACTACACGACCAGCATGTAGAGGACAATACGGATTATCTCTAAGCTGCATAACGAACAGGCGATCCGGCAACAAGCAATGCCCAAACCACAATCTGCTGATAAGCACAACTCCTCTCCGGTAGAACCATGGGAACCTAGGGAGAGGCGGCTGCAGCTGATAATACGCAGTAAGAGGCGACCGCTGTATGCACTTCATATATGTCTGTTCCCAGAGCTTTTTATGAACAGACTGTGTAAAATGAATGACGTCACGAGAAGAAACTGAAGAGAATAAAACACCACTAGAAGAACCCCTTTTAGCTATTGCATCTACTATTTCATTGTCGGTGACTCCTCGATGTCCCGGTACCCACAAGAATGACACAAATATACTGAGGTTTTCCAGCTGATTAAGTTTCAACATGATGGCTGAAATCAATGAATCTGACACCCGTGACGTCATTCATTTTACACAGTCTGTTCATAAAAAGCTCTGGGAACAGACATATATGAAGTGCATACAGCGGTCGCCTCTTACTGCGTATTATCAGCTAGCCGTCTCTCCCTAGGTTCCCATGGTTCTAACTCTGTGAGTCGGTAACAACAAGATAATTACCTAGAAGATTCGCATCAATTAAGGACGACAAAGAAAGAAATACTGGCACACACTCAGCTGTAAATGAGGAACAGAGATCAGATAATTTGTATGCACTGCTAATATTAAGAGATGGGATATAAACTGCTGCACCAGTTCCCTGAGCTGACTTCGATCCATCTGTATAAACAAGGATATGAGTAGGAAAATTTTCAGCGATAATATTATTAAATGTAGCCCGGATCAGTGGGGGAGGCCAATGGACGTAGTTCTTTGGAAAGAAAAATGTTATTTTATTGGCAAAATTGTATGAATAAGGTAACATAAATTGGATGGGTATATGAATTCGCATAGTCTGCACCTGAAATTCATCCAACCTAGGTAAAACCGAAGCCAGCAGAGGCATTTTGCTGTTTGAAAACCGCCAGTTGGAATACTTGCAATATCTTTTAACTAGTTGTCTAACTGCATTGGGATAGCATATGATTTGATGTGTACGGTTTTTATTAGTAAGGTAGCATTCTTCTATTAACTATTGACAATGAAGTTCTAAATCTAAAAGTATTTTAATTCTTACTTTAAGTTCAAAACTTTTATCAAGGTTACTACACAAGGAACCACAGGTTGTTCGCTTATTCGTGAATATAGTTTTTGGTTATTTCTTCATCACAACATCATTCATATCTGTTCAGAAGATAAATCAGCATGATTTATCACTTCCAAGTAATTTGATTTGATGCCCTTTACAAAAATGTAAAATTCGAGTAAACCTAGAATACACTCAGAATTAAAAGACTAGTAAGTGGAATTCTACCCGTATATATCTAAAATTAACATTGCACATAAGCCCACGGTAGAATAACAAAAATTATGTAGAAAAAGATTTTACTACATGCAGACACATAATTATTATTTATCGAACATCGTGAATAATCCATCGTACATTATTTTTGCTCACAGAATGGAGTACACTTTGTATAATAGTACGCATATGCCTACGTTGCATAAAATTAAAATACTTAATAACCAGGAAATTAATTTATTCAGAAAATATTAATATATATTATTACTTCTTTCTTAAATGTCTATTATTCTCATGCTCGTAAATACATGTAAGTTTTGAATTTAATTTTTAATAGAAATTAGAATTCCACGCAAGCAATGTGAAGTTGGTGGGATGTGTCGATGTTTTTTGAATCTATAATACGGATGCACATTATGGGCAGAGTCTACCCACGCTACGAAGGTTGATGTAATTTTAAATAAAACAGTATGATCAATAAAAGTAGATAATCCATATTTTTACTAAATAGTGTAGAAGAAGAACCGTTAGCGCAGATGTAGCAAAAACGAAGCCAATTTAAGACTTTCAGCATCTCAGATATGGCAACTACATGGTCGAAGCGTGAATAAAGAGCGGACTAAAATATGATCAAATATGGCCTACCTTGAAGATTCGGCGTTAAAGTAAGAATAAGTGCGTGGTTTCCGTGAGAACTTTGGCCGAATTCGAGCAAACTGTGCTTGGAAAGCAGATATTAATAAAGTGCTCTTCGACCGAAGGTGAACACTTCGAGTGCGGCCAGATGCAGACTACAGTGCACCTAGTCGAATCTAGATTGGTTGACGATAGATGCACGATAAACAATGTTATAGACGTGATCGAAAATGACGGGCGGGCTACTGTTGTGTTTCATTACGTCTGTTAATTTTTTTTAACGATTTTAAAGACAATTTTTATTAACTTTTGTGCGTATCATATTTTAATGGTTTTTAACTATGTAAATCACATTTATAAATCGCTCGATATAAAATAGTATTCGCCCGGATTTGTATATATTAACTAATTTAATACGGAACTTTATCTACATTCAGGATATCGTTAATTTTACAGGGTTCGGGAACATCGGAAAACTATCAAGACGACGCAACGAAGAAAAGAGGCCGAACAGGTTGGCCGCAACATGTGTGGGCTTCAGAATTAAAACCGGAACAAGTTTAAGCAAACTGAATAAAATTCGTAGAATGATTATAACCGTGTAGTCCCGTATAAAATTGTGTTTTATTTCTTTCGGAATTTTATTCGCATATTAAGGATTGCTTTTTATAGTAGTATCACATATTACATAGACTAAGTACCTACGAAGACATGTGTGTGCACGCTAGCTTACAAATATACATACTATACCAATATTTATGTGTAGTACCCATATACCAATACAAGTATGCTCGAACTAATGTATGGTAACATATGTATAAAAATACTTTTATATGTGTATGTACATACATATATATATAAATTGTGTGTATCGATTTGTTTTCATTTACTTTGATTCCATGCCATAAACCAGTCCGATAATTTGGTAAACGCTACTTGTAGGTGATACGTATTTGTCTTCATTGGGTACTTTCCTGAATATAGAATACCCGCGTCATATGCAAAAGTATCAATTTCAACGTTGGGCACAGCAGTGTATGGGAGGTATTGTTACAAAGAGAGGAAGATAGAGATTTCAGTAATACGATATTAATATACATATATTAATTAATAATAATAATAATAAATTTTCATTTTATTCTATCGCATTTATTCGCTTGAATATATTCACATGATATTTTCGATGTAAAGTTTATTCCTTAATTTTGTTCTTGTAATATCAATAAGCAGTTTCCAATTAATCTCCTATTTTCTTATGATCCCATCTCGTATATGTGCCATATGTATGTATGTGTCTTCTTCCATTCTTAATTTTTCAATGTATTAATAGATTGGTAGACAAACCATGATTACAAGTTTCTGGATAGAGCCATTTTTCTTCATACTTCTATAGTATAGCTTTTAATTATTCACCGTTCGCCTTAAGGTAAATACCACGTACAATATGCAAGATACTACCAATTACGGAATTTAAAATGATGCTATAAATAAATCTTTCTTTATTAGCCTTTTCGAAGTCAGTATATTTAATTTCTTCCGTTTTTTAATTCGTCATTCTACTTTCAAATTTTTATATCATTCCTATTTTAAAAATCACATTATCGTTTTAACCAAGTGCCCTTTAAAATTAGACTACCAGCTTTGTTTTTGGTTTTCCGGGATTAGAATATTAGCCGTCTTAATCTTTTTATCGATCTAAGCGCTAACGATTAAAGAGACTTTTTGCGAAAAATAGATTAAAAAAATAATTCAACCAGAAAGTTTTTCTAAAAATTCCAAATTTCGATGCTGATTTCTTTTGTAATTTTTAATTCAATCTGTATATCGCATTGATGTGTTCGTAAAACTGTCAAATTTAATACACCAGCTGCCAATTAAAGCTTACTGATAAATTATTGTTCAATTACTTTAAGCGGTATTTGCTTACTCTAAAGAAACCATCTATTCATCACTAAAAAATCGTAGTTTTCGCAAAGTTAAAATTGGATTTCATGTAACATAAATTTGCGAAAGAAAATGTTCTACAATGCCTACACAAATACGCACACTTTTCGTTTACACTATTGATGGTTATTTTAAAAGAAAATTAGTTTTATTGAATCATTTCAGCTCTTCACACTTAATATACATACATACATATATATATGTAATGTAATATAATATAAATGTATATATATATATATACATCAGAGGTGGACGTCTACTTACCTATACATATTTTGTTGTACAGTGTCAGTAGCGTACAAGGTAATCGTAATATGTAAACACACACACACATACTGGAGAACTGATTGTAATCGCTTTATTGATATATATACTTTTTATTTTCCGTATATAATAAATGTTTCCCCTCCGGGAATCCACCTTGTCGTGGTGGAGGGGCTCAATACTATCGATATAATTTCTGAGCAATGTCGTCGGGAGTTTATCTCCTGGTAGGACCATCCAAGGCGGTAAGGTCGGAAAGAATACAGGTAGGAAGCTAACGGATCCCTAATATATGGTAACAGGTATATTAGTATACGGTAAAGGCGGTAGTCATGGAAACAAAAACGACGATACGTGCCATATCTACAGGCGAAACCAAAATGATTGCAATCATTGTGGTAATTTTTGTTCCAAGAAAACCTTCATGAGTAACACGTATGATAACAGTTTTATGCAAATCCAACTGGCACTAGGCGCTACAACTCCGGGATCGTACGTGTTAAATGGGCGACCGCCTACAGAAGAGTGGACAACCAGGCTCTCTTTTGAAAATATGCAGAAAAACAAAAATAAATTATTATTGAAAATAGCAAACATGGAACATTCGAAGTATTGTGAATCATATTGGAAAATTAGCAGTTATTGAATCACAAATGAAAACAATTCCAATACTTGGTATGTCTGAAACCCATTTTAGATCAAGCGGACATTTTACAACTTCGAATAGAAACCTAGTCATCCACTCCGGAAATGGAAAAAATTCACAAAATGGAGTAGGTTTTATTATCAACAAAGTGATTAAGAACAGTGTTGTTGGATGTTCAACTATCAATGATAGAATTATTACAGTAAAATTAAGAACGACGCCAGTAAATCTGAATATAATCCAAATAAACGCTCCAACAATGGCACCTACAGACGAATAAATAAATGAATTTTATGAACACCTTAGCGAAGCGATCAAAATAATTCCAAATAAAGAGATATTGATGATTATTGGAGATTTCAATGCCATGATAGGTGAAACCAAAAATGATAATCACCTCAAACATATAGTTGGTAAATATGGCATAGGCAAAAGAAATAATCGAGGAAATATGTTTTTAGATTTCTGTGCGGAAAACAGACTGGTAATGAGTAATACAATATTCCAACATCTATATACATGGAAATCACCTGATGGAAAAACCAGAAATCAGATGATTATATATTGATAAGAAAAAGGTGGGAAACATCTATAAAAGATATGAAAAGTTACATTGGTCTTGACTTCGACACTGATCATAATGCACTAGTGGCGGAAGTATGTTTAAAACTAAAACGTACAATAATAACAAGAACAAAATCAAATGGATGGTATCTAGGTTATAATGCATAATTCATAGCAAAAGTCACCGAACAAGTAAACAACATAACATAAAATGAAATAAACCAGATTAAGACAGATGAACTATGGAATAAATATAAAAATATATTAGAAGAATAATCTGAAATATAGAAATCCATAGATAAACCTAAAAAAACATGGATAACTCAGGAAACATGAATGATAATCAAACAATAGATAAAAGCACAAGGTATAAAAGAAAGTGATAAATGAACAAAATATAATGAACTTACAAAAATATTCAATACTAGACTTCCAGAAGACAAAAACAAGTTCATAAAGAAAATGTGTAATGAAATAGAAAATCATTTCCAGAAGAATGAGACAAATGATTTATTTAAAAAACTAAAATACTTAACCAACATTTTTCAACCACGATCCATATCAATAAAAGACCGAAATGGAAAACTCATTATAGATAAACAAAAAATTTACAAAAGATGGCAAGAAAATTATAGGCTTGTTAATCTTATCAATCATATCAGTAGAATAATGTTGCACATAATACAAGAACGATTAAAACCTTATATACTTGCAACAGAACAGACAGGCTTTATGTCCGGAAAAAGCACGCGAGAACAGATTATCATTATAAGGTAAATAATTGAAAAATACTACGAATTCAGCACGCCAACAATATTATGCTTCCTGGACTATATAAAAGCATTTGATATGGTTGAGTGGAATACATTGTAGAAAGTTTTATGGGAATTCATAGTATCTGAACACCTCATCATGATAATAAAAAAATTATGTGAAAATAGTACTGCGCATATAAAAGTAGATAGATAACTATCTGAAAGTTTTCAAAGAAGAAAACGGGTGAGACAGGGTTGCATACTGTCACCGATACTTTATGATATATTTTAATTTTTTATATAATTTTTTATATAATGTGGAATGTAGTGATTTTTTATAAAAAATCAATTGAAAATTAATTAAATCACTAATATTTATTTTCTTATAGAAAACACAAAGCCTTTCGGCATTTACGCCATTATCAAGTGAAACATTTTTAAAAAATCATTCATCAGATTTTTTAATATTTATTTTCATTCTACTTGTAAAATTGTGTTTTTTAAAAAATTTTATGTTCGTATATTTTTATATTTTATATTTTACTTTTGGACATCATACATCGCAACAGTAAATGAAAAATTTAAAATTCCACCAGTATACAACTTTTACAGAATCCGGAAAATAATATTGAAGAAAAAATTAATATAAAAAAACAAAATTAATAAACAAATATATTGATGTTAAATTTCAACAATTCAAAAAATAGACAGAACAGAAGCAGAACAGCATTTTTGGAGTATATTTTCACAATTCACCATCAAATATTTTTAAGTAATTATATTTAATTTATATTTTTAAAATTATGATTTTCTAAAAATGTTTCACTTGATAATGGCGTAAATGCCGAAAAGCTTTGTGTTTTCTATAAGAAAATAAATATTAGTGATTTAACTAATTTTCAATTGATTTTTTATGATATATATATAGTGAATGGATTATGCCCCGAACAACTGAATATTAGAACGGTACAATAACTATTGGTAGAAGAAAAATCTGTAATTTAAGATATGCAGATGACACAGTACTATTAGGGGCGAATAAACTGGAAATAGCAACACTTTTAAAACGAACAGAACGTTTCAGTTGATAAACAAATCTGATATTAAATCGTTTGAAATGCACCGTAATCACAATTTATAAGACTGGGAAACTGCCTGAAACATTTACGTCTATACACGACATCGAAAAAAAAATCCAACCACATATCGTGGAGCATATATCTCACAAATAATGGAAATGATGTAAATAAAATCAAAAGACGAATCGGAATAGTTAAAAGTGCCCTAATTAACCAAAATATGGAAAGACCATTCTCTGCAGATAATAACTAAGAAGATTTAAACATTTCCGATAGTGAGCTGTCTGAATCGTAGACGCTGAACAAAACGTTATGTCGTAAGTAAGAATCGTTTGAAATAATCTGTGCTCAGAATACCGTGGACGGCACACCGATCTAACACATTAATTTTGATGGATCTGGGAATAGAGCAAAAGGATAGACTGGCGCAGAAGATAAAAAAAAGAGCAGCTGTTAGATGTTATGGCTATACGCCGAAATCGATTGGAAAAGACGGCCATACAGGAATTAGTAGAGGGAAAAAGAAATAGAGGTCGGCCACACAACGAGGATAGCAACATCAACTAAGCTCAGAATCGGGATGAATGACGAAAAACGGTTTAAAACGCTTACGATGGTCATGACGTCTGAAAACAGACAACGACGACGAAAAATAATAAATGTATAATTTATAATAGGAATTCGTTTTAAAATTGAATTAAATACTTACGGCACAATCTTTATCGCTATCTACATTGTATAAGCTTAACTATAAGTTTTTCTTAATAATTGTTAGATAGCGCTGTTAGATAGTAAGACCGATTATGTACAAGTCTTTCGATGATTGTTTTCAGCTGGTGATTAAACTTCGGGATGACAAAAATTTATCGAAAAACATGTCTACATACAGACACAATAAGAAAAAAAGGAAAAAGAACCATTTTAAATTTTTCGAACGTTTTTATTATCTCACATAGGTAGGCGCGTATTTATTATTTAGATTAGACATATTCGGGAATTCTGCAATATTGTCACCTCCTTTAGTTTGTTGCTGCGTTGTGTAAAAATCTGATATAAATTTCAGTATGTGAAATAAATATCGTTCGATTAAGTTCCGTTTTAATTCACGCATTGCAAACTCAGATGATATTTACTCGTTATCATGATGGTTACGAGAATAGCAGCGTTTATTAATTTGTTTTCTTTTATTCATTAATCATATATATATATATATATATATATATATATATATATATATATATATATATATATATATATATGTATATGTATATATGTATATGTATATATACATTTATGATTAATGAAAACTATTGTTATTAACCCCTTACCAGTGGCGGGAGGCATCTAATTTTGTTACATAAAAGGGCGTGTGTCATTACAATTTTATAATGTCTATTTTCCTTTATTTTTGCTCATTGGAAAATGGAAATAAAAACACAAATAATAAAATAAAAATATTCTTTTTTCTTTTTCAAAGCGAATGTAACGTTATTCCTGAAAACATTCATTATAAACTTCAATCAAATGATCATTACACATCCGAGTTTTGCAACGACACATCATTTTTTGGGCTAGACTTATTTCTACTTCTTTCACAGTCGTAACACCTTCCAATACTTCGCGTCGGCATTTCCTATTCTTCAGTAGTTTCCTATATGACTAAAATAAACTTAGCTCGTCTTCTATTTCTCGCAGTATATTTTGTTTTTGTGATCGCCGTAAAATTTGGTGTTGCTATTTCTTCGAAGAAATTGTTCAGACATTGAATTATGATCACTGTGCCGGATATTTCTATATCAGAATCATCATCATGCTCGCATTCGCATTCCGATATGTCTTCAAATTCTATAAGCCATTTTTTCAGAGCGTTTTCATCGTTACCACGTGCCATCTTTATTTTATAAGCTAACAAATTGTTTTACTTTTTTGCATTCGCGCAAATCTTCGACATAACAACACACCAACAACACATCAACATCCAAGAACCAATGAATTCGTATTGTCGTTGACGGAGAACTTGTAAAAACATAGTATACACCAAGCTCGACGTACAATTGTCAACCAAGCCAGTTTCGGGGCTCGTTTCTGGGGTCGACCAACAACGTTTTTTTAACGAAGGAATAAATATGCTTTATTATGAAGGTAGATGAAATTTCGGAAATTTATAGTAAAAACTCGCGTAAAATTCTGCGTGTGAAAACCGGTGATATGGAATCCACGCGCCTGATGCATGGTTTGAATCTAACGGGAGAATTCTTGTTAACATGATGAAACATGATTTTTATTTTTATGCACCACATATACACGTTCCGTTTTCAGAGTTTTGATCATTATAACAATTTCGAACGGCTATTTAATTTGACCAGAAAAAGTTACTTCCGTGCTGGGTATTAGTCAACTCTAGTACTTCTGAATTGTGCCTCCGGCCTTGCATACGGCACGTAAAAGGAAAAAAAAGTTCAAGTCAACCAAAATTTACTCTCAATAAACATATCCGAGTGTTCGAAATATTCTACTACTCTACACTCATTTCTATTACATCGAACATTAATTTTTTTGCTCCTCAATTTATGTAAGTTAGTTTCATTTTCATTATAATTTCTTTCTGAATATCCGATAAGTATGAAGAATAAATCATCGGCCTAACTTTAAATTTTGCGTTGTATACCTTTCTCTCTACATATACTAAGTTTCAATTCGGTTGGATCATTGGTGACGACTGACTGACAGTTCGTGTAATATAGTATGTGTTGTTATAATTTCGAAATGAGAAAAAAAAACATTGAGCAACGCTTTGCGATTAAATTTTAATTTTAAATCCGGTAAACACAGAAACTGTCGAAATAATAAAAATTGCTTATGGAGGATCTGTAACGTTTCATGCTAGTGTGTTTCGTTTCAGTTTTGGCCAGGTAGACAGTTGGTAGAAGATAAGGTGAGAAACAGGAAGCCGCGTCCGTTTTGAAAGAACACCGAAGTTTCAATTCTAGATCAGTACAAGAAATAACCAGTATTCCTAAAACCCAGTTGAACTATTTTTTTCTTTATTTTTAATTTTTTAATTAAAAGGGTTATAGCTGTGTTCTATTGAAATACATCCTCTAAAGAAACCGCTACTCTCACTTATTCCAATATTAATATTCACTATATACCTACGTATACATAAACACATACATATATATATATCTTCTTTATCTCCTCAACCATGAAGTTCGTGAGCAATATGGCTGTCATCTAGTAAAATTTTGTCGTAGGTCAATTTTTTGAATCCAGGAAACATTTTTTTCTGTATTAGGCTTTCTAAAAAATTTTTTCTTGGTCTTCCCTTCGGCCTTTTTTCGTTCATTTTGTCTTTAATTAAGTTTGTTATCCAAGAAAAATGTCTTAATAAGTGGCAAATCAGATATTAGTCTCTTCTCTTCTTCTACTCTTTGAAATACGTCTTTGTTTTTGATATTCAGCATTTTTCTATAGTACCATAATTCAAAAGCCTGCAGTTTTGACTTCTCGTTTTTCAAGATAGTTCAAATTTTGTAGGCATACAGTATTTATAATATGTAAGAAAATCAACTGGTTGTAAATCCTGACATGTTGAGGACGGTAGTAAGTATACTCGAAAAAGACGTAATCGGGGCATCGGCTACCATGTTGACATCGCACGAATAAGAGCGAAATGGAGAAGAAAGAGCATTTAAATAATAAATGTGGAAGCCGATTATTACCGAGACGTAATCTGCATATTGTGACAATAAACGTATGTATATTCTGTTTGATTGGAGTATAGAGTTTATAAAACCAAGATATAGTATAACGATCTGAATAGAATTAAACTTGTCGGCACCGTAAGAAACTGACTAGAATGATTCCGAATATTCGTTACGGGAGCAGTTTTGATATGAAGTAGATCGATACAAGGACAGTATGGATTAGGTTGAAGAAACTAGTATCCGACCAAATAAGGTATCCAATGTAATTATTCGGTAAGTATCCTCTTTTGCTGATCACTTTGTGTTAGGTAAAAGTTCCGCTTTCAATGTCCAGCCTGACGATGATCGTTTAGATGATTTCACTTTCTTTATAATGCGAATAAAACCTTAATTGCCCGTTAAAATGTAACGTTTTATTTATAACGAATTTCGTTCATGCGCTCGATTTAATCGATCATCTCCAACCACAGAGGACCATAATTTCCGTTTCTCTAATATACGTGTAGCATTAACGAAAATTATCGTAATAAATCACAAATACGTGGCCATATTGCCGTGTTATGTTTGTGCAACGTATACTTTTGAATAGAATGATACGTCTATGTTTATATATGTTGAACAGACATAGTTTCATTGGAAACGAAGTAATGCTTTTTTTATTTATGTTCTTTTTTTGCAATCAGATATCGTTTATTAGTTATACGATGAATAAAGTTATCGATTTAAAAATTAGACGAAACGATTTTCAGCCGGTGTAACATCAATTACTCCGCCTCTTCCTAAACGCGGTTTGAACATGGCCGAATTCACTTGGCCTTCTCTACGGTCGCGAACTTTGGTCATTTCGCTACGTCTTCCTAATCTGGGTGAAAACGGTGGAGCTGGTACGTAGATGCTGTCCATCTGTTGTCCGTCGTCTTCGATGTGATTTAACGACAGAGGTTTCGGAATTCTATTTTTTCTCGACAGTAAATCTCCTGAAATAAATGAACTAGAAAATTTTACTATAAATATATATTTATGTATAACATATGCACACACACACACACATATATATATATATATATATATATATATATATATATAATGTAAAGTACTGTCAATTTCAAACTTAAGCGATATCTTTATCAAACTTAACAATAATAAAATACCGACCAGACAACGCTTTCTGACCATATCAATAGGTAGGTGGTTTACTATTCTCTTTCTAAGCGTCTTTGCTTCCAAGTAAACTGGTACACTTTTACCGACTAATTGAATGAATAACATCAACACCTACTACTTGGCTCTTGGTACTTAGCAATATTATGCCTCCAGATCTCCGCAGGAAAACTGCAGCCTTACGAGAATGGTCAAAATATGAAGCAAATCAGAGTCTCCCAATAAATGGATACATAGTAAAATCAAAGCGGCTGAAGTCAAGGAAACCAGCGTGTATAACAGTCGATATGCTTATTGCAGAAAACACTTTGACGGTAAAAATACATGGTGTCAACAATGGAACACATTGAACCCAGATAAACACGCGCTTATTACATGTCCGACCGTTGCGGTGAAAGGCTACGACATACCCCGTAAAGAATGGGTACAACTGAATCGAATTTGTACTGGACAAGGACGTTGCAACGATAAAGTTATTTTTTGTATATGTATGTGTGTGTGAATGTGTATAGGCAATAGTGCTCAGGAAATACAACGAGCACAAAAGCCTTGGCATTTCACAAATGTATCATTTATATATGTAGGCAATTATAATACCAGCACAAATGACTTGAACAAGTGTGTATGCGAGATAAATCATACAATACCAGATGTGGCACGCATTAAATTAATAGATTAAATGAAAGTAGGCACAAAAACCATAATTAGGCACATGTAAGAGACTGACTAAAAGAGATTAAAGTAAGGCTACATGGTGTTTTGCATCGTTTTATTATACATCTGCATGATTTGAGATGTTACACAAATATCATTAAAGAACACGGTAAATTGTTTATAGTATATATGTATATATATATATATATATATATATATATATATATATATATATATATATATATATAATTAATTATAAATGCATTTAAAGCGCATTCTGTTTAAATAGGAATTAAAATAAACATATATGAAAAAAACAAAATAATGGTGAATACCGCGAAAGATACGGCAGTAACCCATACACCTGGGACAGGAAATTACTATGGATAAGAATAATATAATGCAGCTGGAGACTAAAAGAAGAACATCGCCCGCCTGGTTGACATTTGGGAAATTAGAAAACCTTTTTAGAAATAAGGAAATCCTGAATAGCGTTAAAATTAAGCTGTATAATCAATGTGTGATGTCATTTTTAACATACGGTGCTGAAACATAGAGCCATGCTAAAGGGACAGCTAGAACCCAAATGACTCACGAAAGAATTATCTTTGGAATCAGGCTCAAAGACCGCAACACGGTTTCATGAATTAGTTAATGAAAGAAATTGGTAGACACGGAGCGGATCGCCAGGCTAAAATAGAAATGTGCCGGACATTTGCCAAGGCAATGAAAGATGGACGAAGCGGATATTAATTGGCAGCCGGCGACTATGAGAAAGGCCTACGTGGCGAGATGATGTTAAATGAGGAGAAATCAATTGAATACGAGCCGCACAAGATAGGAGTCGTTGGAAAAATTTGCGATATCGAGAGAAAAAGACATCTATGTCCGGTGGAATACAGAAACAAAGAACGTGGAAAATTAAAAACTGCTACTCTAACTGACACTCGTAAAATAAAATAGCTGCTAACTCGTGGGCATTTAATAATGCGAGGAGCGTACATGCGTCATATATGTATCAAACGTGGAAAAGAAAATTATTTACGTAAACATTAATCAAACGTACCGGCATTTTTGACAACGGCCGATAACCAAAATAGCGGGTACGTTTTAATGAGTCGAAGAATCCCATCAGTTTCGTCGCTAGATAATTCACTATCGTTGTAACCATCGTCCGTGACTAATCCTCGCTTTTCACTGCCTCCTCCTAACCCGGAATCGGCGAAGACTGCAGTTTCCAATTTTCCGGGATCGTCGATTATTTTTACCTGCTCTGGACGATCAACATTTCCACGCAGCAATCGTTCTGTATCGATTCCGAATTTCATAGCTGAGAAAAGAAATATCAAAGAAAATGTTTTATTCATTATTCGTATTAAAGCATCTCCAGTGACTGGTATAAAATTCTGGAACGTATAATTTAACGTTAGGAAAGGTCGAAAATGCTCGTAAAGTGAATAATATGTGAAGGTTGAAATATAACAAGTTGTATATTAGTTTGCGTGTATATTATAAAATATATATATATTTTAACCTATATCCGTCTAAGTAGGTCTTCCCAATCAATAAATTGGGGAGAAAATAGCCTAATCTCCCGTGCGGGCCAGCCAAATAACAACACACAACACGCTGAGCCGGCGGTCACCCATCAAAGTACCGTTGCTTAACTTCGGCAAATAAACGGAGAACCGTCATACTCAACGTGCTATGCCCGTCGGCAAATATATATATATAATATATATATATATATATATATATATATATAATATATATATATGTATAATATGATATGATATGATACAATACACGGGATGATGTGATAAAGGCGGAGGTCCAACATCACATGTCCAAAGAAAATAACTGTTACACATAGTTAATTTGATAAAACTCGAATATGTTAGCAACATATCTAGACATGCAGAACAAGACAACCTGATTCAGTCTATTCTAAATCCAATATGAGCTTGCGATATAGATATTTGAAAGAAGAACTACAAAAGCCTGCAACATCCAAGTTTACAATAGCCGTTATCATCGCCAAATTTTGTATGACGAAGACATATATCTTTTTATTCGGAAATTTTGTATTAGTCACACTATGTTAGATTAATTATTAAAATAATTTTTGATGTCATCAATTTGTGTATATACATACACACACATATATAGAACGCATAATCCCGAATATGTTCCAGTAATTAATAAAGTAAAAAGTTGTAAAATAAAACTGATTGGCTTCACGAATTGCTGTGGAAAAATAATCACATCAATAGGTATTTAATTTATAATTTTATAATTTTTAATTTTACCATATAAGTACTGTTTTACGCATAATTAAGAACAGAATAAATCTGTATTCAGAAAAAAAAATTATATTACCGCTAGCAAAAATAACATTGATTTAAGTCTCTCCAGATCGCATTAATGAACACTTAAATATACACCCACAAGTATATATATATATATATACGGATGCTCGATTACGAGATATCGTTAAAAAACGCATATCCACTTTCTTTGCCCATATCATGCGTCCGAACAATCTAGAAAAACTTACAATATTAGGTATGATTGAAGGTCGCGTGCGAAGAGAGAGACCACCAACGCGATATGTGACAATGTCAAAAAGTTCACTACAGCAAATGGTCAGATGCACCCAGGACAGGGATAGATGGCGATCAATTACACAGAAAAATTAAAGTGAATCATAATATCACGATGCTCGGACCGAGCCCAACGACTATGATGATGTATATATATATATTTATTATATTTTTTATTTCTGTATTCGTATATGTATATTCTTTACAACTTAAAAATAAAAAATAAAATACCCCGCGAAAATAGCTTAGTGCTACCAGCAGTGGTTATATATATTCATTCAAGCAATTTCGATTTAAATAAAGGAAATTGAACCACCAATAAAACTATTTGTATTCGTTCCTAATACTTCGATACTAAATGCGTGTTTTCAACGTTCAGTGCTGGTATCTCACTTTGATTTATAATCGTCGATAATGTTACTATCAATTTTTATCTACGCTCACTTGTGTCCGTGAAGTATACGTATACATAGATTCGGTCGCGTCGTGTTATATGCGCACCTACTTAAACTCCTTAACCTGAGTCGAGTTCGTTATCAGCAGCATAATGTATTTACCTCAACTGCAAACAACATACTGCAACAACGAACACTACAAAATCCGATAATATCAACGCAACGTTTACCACCGTCGCAACATTTACGAGATCGATAATAATAATGTACTATGTAATAATTGCGATAATAATACCCTAAACTAACCAAATGGTAGTGCCACCCAAAATAAAACGCTACCATATAAAACTAATTAATAAAGATGGTGCAAAAGTACCCCCAATTAAAATTTCTAGAGACACAACATTAACGGATGCACCAGAATGGCGGTTAGTAAATTATAAAAATAGTAAAAAAGAAACAAAGATAAATAAATCTGCTTTCACCCGAAGCAGATCAGAAGTCAAAATAATAACTAAAAACAGGTTTTCTCCGCTGCAATTGGAGGATCTTGTAAAAATTCCCCTATCACCACCCAAGAATTAAATGAACGAAAAAAAAATCAAACCTCCTCTAATATTCATTCCGAGTGTAAACGATTTTCAGATTTTAAAAGGAAAAACTGAAGAAAATTTACCCTCAGATTTCTTTAGCTATAAAGCTATTAATGGTAATGGTTTAATTAAAGTTGTCCCCAAAGAATATAGAGATGTAGTCAAAACTTTAATTAATGAAAATGTGGCTCCCATACGTACCAATTAAAAGAACGGTTATTTAAAGTTGTATTAAAAAACATAGTACGCTTCAGCACCCATTGAAGACATAAAATCTTCCAAGTCTGAAAAAGGACACGCGGTGACACATATAGTCAATATTAAACATAAAGTACACAAACAATCGCTGCCAGTATTTTTATCCATATAGAACCTAATAGTAATAATTAAAGCATCTATAATATTGAATACTTACTAAACGTCAGAGTTAAATTTGAACAACCTAAGAAAAAATAATATAGTTCAATCTATGAAATGTCAATTAATGACCATACTAAAGCTTACTACACTAGAGCATTTAGATGTGTTAAATGCGGACAGGGTCACGAAACATCTAAATGTGATAAAGATAAAAATACAGATGCTCCCTGTGCTCTTTGCAAAGGAAATCATATATCAAATTATAAGGGTTGTATTGTTTACCGAGAAATTTTGAACAGGATAAACGAAACACATAATACAACAATATTTACACAGCATAATTTGCAAACGAGGCACATGACCCAAGAAATTCCATTTACTGAAATAAATCTTCCACTAATTAGTATTATTTATTATTATTCGTGTCCGAGCCAATTATAACTTAAACTACTTTTTAACATCTATTAAATTTTCTGGGACCACTATTCCGAAAACTTTATAGCGTCCTCGTCGGCGTCAATGACATTTTTCATCGTGCATTTAACACTAGTCAATTCACATTCGAGTAGGTGTGCCATGGTATCTTGTCGCATTCGCCGTGTCCGTCCCTGGCCAGCGACCACTTCGTTAGATTCTGTTTTGTTCGGGCACACCCTGATCGGATCCGATTAAGAATTTTCCATATTCGTCAGCTTTCATTGAAACCTTCTGAGACCTCCGAGTGGTGCCCCTGGAAACGATGCGAACTACAATGGCTTTGGATAATCTACATGATTTTCATGCGAATTTCATGATGCATCGGCTAACACCTGCCACACCCGAGCCAAAAACAGTTAAAGAAAAGAATTATAATAAAAAAAAGATTGACTAATTAGTAAAAACCTACTGAACATTAATCCAATTAACTCTAATGCTACTTACGCTCATGTTGTAGATGGAAACAAAAACGAATAGTAATTCTAAAAGTAAATATCAAATTAATACTTCAACTACTGGAAACATATTAAATATAAACTCGTTAAGAAAATTAAGCACATATTTATTCGAATAAAATAATATGATAAAATTCAAACAATCATGTCTGTCTTAATAAATAAAAAATTAACTCCTTAAAAGTTGTTACTTGGAATGCTAATGGCATTCTGCGACGCAAATGAGATAGAGAGCTATATTTAAATAAGGAAAACATAGATGTATTGTTAATATCTGAACCATATCTTGCAGATGTAAGTTATTTTTATATTAAAGCTACCTGTTCTATAGTACCTAATATTAAACACTATGAAATTCATGTCAAGAAAGCTATCTTCAGGCTACCATCATAAAAGTTCCGTGTGTAAATAAAAATACACTAATGCATGCGGTGTACTGTACACCAAAACATAAAATACTTCACCATCAATTCAACTCTTTCTTTTGTTCTCTTGGTAATACATACGTAGTTGGAGGTGACTACAATGCAAAAAAATACGGGGTTTGCGACTGACTATGAAAAGAATAAGAAAATCAATGGATTCCAACAGATGTCGCTTCAATGAGCGAATCCACAGACCTGCTGAAAGGAGAAAAAATCCAGACGTGCCAAATGTTTATATAGTCAAAGTATTGGCCTCAAACTATCTTCTAACAGAATCAGAGTTTGATCTTTCATCTGATCATCCCTCTGTAATTCTTATAATAAGTAATACTATAAAAATAAAAAATAAACCAAAAATACATAATAAACGCACAGACTGGGAATTGTTTAGAGAAAAGGTTGAACAAAATATCACTTTAGTAGTATCAATACAGAATAAACTAGAGATAGAAAAAATACTACAGCGTTTTATTAAAACTATTCAGGAAGCACCTTGGTATAGTACACCACAAAATTCTAAATGAAATAGAATATAAGTAGGAGTTAAGGAAAAGGTGCAAACAAGCAGACACCCAGGAGATAAAAATAAACTGAATAAACAAGTGAAGAAAGTTAAACAGTTATTACAAAAACTAAAAAATGATATTTTTATCCAATATGTCTCTTCATTATCCCTACAGCAAATGATTATTCACTGTGGAAAGCAACGAGCAACCCGAAGAGACCAAAACATCCTGTTCACCCTAAGAGAAATGTGATGGTAGCCTGGGCTCATAGTGATGGGGAAAAGGTAGAGAAATTTTCTAAACATTTTGCCAACATCTTTACTCCAAATCCTGGTGATGATTTTTCATAATCAAATGAAAATAACTTTAATGTTTATTCTCCTATTAAGCCTGCATCACCCGAGGAGATTAAGAATGCAATTAAATTCAAGAACCCTAATAAAGAAGCTCCTGGTTATGATTTAATAACCGCTAAGGTATTAAAGGAATTACGACATAAAGGGTTACTATTACTAGCGTATATATTCAACGCTATGTTGAGGCTTACTATCCTGCATAGTTAAAATTTTTGTAGATTGTAGTCATACCGAAGCCTAATAAAGAATACCCCATACAGACCTATTTCGCTATTACCAGTGATATCTAAATTGTTCGAAATCCTATTGATAAAAATAGTTTTTCCTTTAGTTGAAGAATACCAAATTATACAATTTCATCAATATGGATTTAGAGCTAAACACTACAGTGCATCAGGTACATAGGGTGGTACATATAATTGAATCAGATCTAGAAGCGAAAAGGTTTTGCGATTCCGTATTTTTAGATATAAGTCAGGCTTTTGATAAAGTATGACATGACGGCTTATTGTACAAGATTAAAAAGATATTTCCAAACCACTATTATGATTTGTTTTCTTCATATCTAGATGAAAGGTACTAACAAATCAAATATGGTGATGCATTATCGAACATATATCCGATAAAAACAGCAGTTCCACAAAGTAGTGCCTTGGGCTCATTATTGTATCCTATTTTTACAGCTGATGTCCTGTTGATGATACATCCTTAATGGCGAATTTTGTTGATGATATCGCACTCTCGAGTTCAGATGTAATCCAAACAAAAGCACATCATAACTTCCAAAAAGCGGTGGATAAAATTATGTCATGGAGCAAGAAATGACGAATTAAAATAAATGAAAATAAATCAACACATATAGTATTCTCAAATCGTCATATAGAGCCATTAAACATCGAAATAGATAATAAGATTGTACCCTATAAAAAATATCTTAAATAACGATGTGCTTACATCAAAAGTTAACATGGTGTAAGCATATTGATACAAAAAGAGCTGAACTCAGAATCAAAACTAAGAAGCTATATTGGTTGATGGGAATTCAATCCCAACTTACCTTAAAAAACAAACTACTATTATACAACCAAATACTCGCTTCAGATGGATACGGATTATGGGGCTGCAGTAAAAAAAGCAATATAATGAAAATACAAAGATATCAAAATGTTCGCTAACTGGTCTGCAATTAGCTTATCGGATAACTCGCCACAGATGCAAATTCGCAAGCTGAGAATAATTAAGCCATTTTACCTGGCATAGGAATGACAATTATATAAATTATTAAACATAAGGTAATAATATTGGCAACTCTTCACGTCATGATCTTTTGATATACCATCTATCTACTGATAGCTAGGAATAGATTTAAAAATATATATATATATATATATTATATAACTATTTTACTCGGTTGGAGTGAAACCAATCAATTCGAGTGATTATACTCGATACTTGAATATCGTCATAACTTCGTTACTAATAAGTAGACGTAATTCGTTCGATTCATCGTTCAACACACACATACACTAAAACATATTCATACGTATTTTATGTGTACATAAAACACTAATGCGATCAGTATAAGCATTTAAAATTGTTTATTTTTAGTTTTTAAATCGACCGGATGCGACCGACCTAATCGATTAAAAGACGTACCTGCGATATTTTGTAGAAAATAATTGCAAAAATTAAACAAAACCACAGAAATTATTAACTTCATAGCGACTTTATTTCACCGAACGATACACCGCGTAATAATGACGCGAATTCTCGGTCCATCTCTTATTTTTATATGAAACTAACCAAACATGTAAAACACCCTCCCTACGAATTTCAATTTCGGTAACGGATATGGCAACCGTGATGATGATGATGGTAATACGATATAAAACGTTCTTCAGAGTTTGGAGACACCTCGTGCTTTTTCACTCTTTCCCTATATTCCACTGAGATCTTTTTTACACGTATATATCTCTTTTAATAGATATTGATGATTCGTCCAAAGGCCACCGATGAATCCCTGGCTTTTATTACTACT
>CM065052.1:69251912-69331912 GCA_032883995.1 Coronaproctus castanopsis | reverse complement strand
CATAAAGGAGTGAGGCGAGGCTGTATTCTTTCTCCGATGTTATTCAATCTATATGGAGAATATGTTATGCGTCAAATACTAGACGAATGGGACGGCGGTTTTTCTATAATAAATAATTTGCATTTTGCTCATGACACAACACTAATAGCCAACAGTGTTAGTGAGATGAAATTCCTTATGGAACGACTGGTAAAAAGTAAGTAAGAATTATGGCTTAGAACTGAATAAAAAAAAAAAAAAATTAATGATAATTGATGCGAAAAACTCAATAAATGAAGCTGAAAAACGTCTAGATGGTTATCAAACGGTGCGGAAATTTATATATTTGGGATCTTTAATAAAAAACGTAGGTAGCTCCACAAATGAAGTAAAACGCAGAATTCAGTTAGCACGCACTACGTCTTGTTAAATTTAAACAACAGAACATTTTACGTTACAAATTACTCTGATAATTCATCAATAAAAACGTATTAATCATGAGTCCCACAAGGAAGTATACTTGGTCCAATACCTGTCCCTAATATTATTAAACGATATCCGAAAGATACCATTTGTACATACCGTATTATATGCTGATGACTTAGCTTTATACTGCACTTCATATAGAAGTGATACCATTCGTAAGAGATTACAGAAAGCTGCAAACTCAATTTCCAAAAATTTTACCAGCGGTAGAAACTAAACCTTAATGCTGTGAAAACAGAGGCCATCTATTTTCTCAAGAAGAAGACCACCACCCTTGTCTGACATTGTGGTAAAATCCGAGCAAATTTCGTTTGTTAAAGAGGTTATGTATTTAGGAGTGATAATGGATAGTCGTTTAACGTTTAATAACCACGTCAAGTATGCTGTTGATAGAGCTCATAAAGCTTTCCACATTCTATAGCCCACATTTAATAAAAGGTCCGGCCTTGGTACATTAAATAGTTAATCTATACTACCGTAATCTGACCAAAAATTGTCCTGTATGGTCTTACGTATCTGATAGTACTTATAAAAAATTACAGATAATGCAGAGTTTCGCTGAATGCTACACGATACGACAAAATATCACACTTATATAATCAATTAAAACTTCCATATATTACTACATTTATTAGCAAAATATTGAAAAATGTTTATAAAAGTGTGAAAATCACGATAATGAGCTGATTAAAAGCATAGACAGTTACGATATATCTACGCGAGCGTTACACTAAATATAAACATCGTAGATTTAAGCGAAGATTTTTATAATTAATTTAATTTAATTTAAAAATCAATTACAAGTTATTATTATGACTAATTTAAAGTTAATTATCGCTCTTTTGTGTAGGTTTTTGTTTTAATTTTTTCTACGTAATATATTTAATATAAAAATTAGTCGCAGTATTAATTTCCAAATTTTATTAAGGACGTTAGTGTTATATATATATATATATATATATATATATATATATATAAACAACATCATGATGTTGCGGTGGTAGCAAAACATTTAAAAATTTATATATACACACTCATGCTTTGGTAGCACCAAAATTTATTTTCAAATGTGATCCGGGGCATTAGTGTGTATACAGACATACAGTTATTAGTTACATATATATTTATATAAATATTTTTGGGTACACATTTCTCTACCGTACATTTTATATATAAACTTATGTGCATGTAGTGTATACGTACATATATATATATATATATATATATATATATATATATATATATATATAAATATTATCACATTATCACACGTTTATGGCACGTGCGTGGGTGGAAATATATATAATTTAGCGTAATATCAGGGGATTAAGGTGGTAGCAAAGCATTCAAAAATGTATACATACATGAAGTGTTACTAGTAATTTTCAAATTTGATTAAAAACGTAAAATATACTTGTATATGAACTGGCTCATCGGTATAATGTCACATTCGCGATCTAGTTTCCATCTAATAAAAAATTCTATAATAAAAAATAGCATTTGTTGGGAGAGTATTTGACAATTTGTAAGGTAAAACATTTTAGCCTATATATTATATATATATATATATATATATATATATATATATATACACATATAAATATTGCTTAAAATCAAGCAATTGTGATGGTAGCTTAACATTCAAACATTTATATATACACATGCATGCTGTAATAGCAGAGTTTTCTTAAAAATTAATTTTCAAATGTGATTATGGATATTTGCACATAATAAATTCATTTTTATATATGTATGTAGCGCAACAACTTATATGACGCCATTTTTAGGCTGGTAGTTTTATCCTATGAAAAATCTATAACAAAAATGGGTCATTGGTTATAAAAGTATATAAAAATTCATAAAACGTATTAGCGATTTATATATATATATATATATATATATATAATATTGATGATTACATGCGGTTACCGGGCATTATGTGTATATATATATATATATATATATATATATATATATATTTAACAAAACAAAATAAAATTGAAGATAATCACTAAAAAATTTTTTTATTACACGAATACGAAGCTTTTCGACTATTAAGTCATTTTCAAGCTTTTGTTCATGACTTAATAGTCGAAAAGCTTCGTATTCGTGTAATAAAAAAATTTTTTAGTGATTATCTTCAATTTTATTTTGTTTTGTTAAATTCATAAATCACTACTCTCCAATACATCAACATTATATATATATATATATATATATATATATATATATATATATATATATATATTGCTTTAGCTGCTGAAAAGAACTCCCTATAACGGCCGGAATCTGCATATGTTTGAATCTCTTGTGCCTTGTTTTGCCACCAATTGTTCTTCATCCAGCGTGTTTTCCTTTGAACTTCAGCCTTTATTTCAGAAAATTTTTGTTTCAGCCTTACGTTGCTTGTATCATTCTGCCATTGAGTGAAAGCTAGCCTTTTCCGCGCAATTAGGTCAGTAATTTCTTTATCATTTGCGACAAACCAGTCCTGATTTTTCTTTTTAGATGTCATTATCGCACGGGAACAAGTGAGGTGTATTACTTCCTTCATTTTAGCCCAAACTTGACTGCTATTCGAGGCAGAATCAATCTCCAACGCACTGAAAGCTTGGTCAATGAGATTCGTTACCTCTTTGCGCTTATTATCGTTTCTTAAGGCATCAGCATTATATCGAGCAGATTTGGGTTTTAAGTATTTTTTATGAATCTTCTGCTTCGTCAGCGAAATCACTGATCTTACAAGCATGTGGTCTGTTGAACATTCTGCGCCTCGCATAACTCTAGCTATTCTTATCTCTCTTTTATATTCAGAACGCACGATTATGAAATCTATCATATGCCATTGCCTTCACCTTGGATGCATCCACGTGCCTTTATAGATGGGCTTAAGCTCAAATATCGTGTTTGTTATGACTAGACCAAGGCTTTCACAGAACTGGAGAAGACGGTTGCCGTTATCATTTACGCCTTTTAGACCGTGCTTACCAACAACATTTGGCCAAACATGCACATCATTCCCTACACGTGCATTGAAATCTCCAAGTATAAATACTCGTTCTTTATTTGGAACACTCTTAACGAGATTGTACAAGTCTGAGTAGAAAATCTCCTTATCATTTTCTTCCGCATCCATTGTGGGTGCATATGCACTAATAACATGTATTTTGGTCCTTATATTTAGTTGTAGACATAACTTCATTAATCTTGATCCATGATTTTCTGGTGAGGATATGACATGATCCGCATAACAACGCTTCAGCGCTATACCAACTCCGTGCAAGCGGTTGCCACCAAGAGCATTGCCGTGCCAAAACAACACATAGTCGCCTGCAGGCTCATAAAGGTTTCCATCACCAAGTAATCTGGTTTCACTTATAGCTGCAATATCAATGTCGTATCTGCGTAACTCCTTCGCTAAATGAGCGGTTCTTCTTTCTGGTACATTGTCGCTATCCGTTAAAGTTCGTATGTTCCAAGTTCCAAATTTAAGTATTAATTCATTCCTGTTCTTCTTACCGCATCATTTGGGTTCCCGCCAGCCGCGGCACGCTGACCAGGATAGTTGGAGCAGCCGATGTTTGGGCACCTTTTCTAGCCCTCTCCACATTCGTGGTGGGCAGCGGGAATCCTGAAGAGGCCTGCCCATTCGCATATCCGACTGCCGAATTCAACTTCCGCTCCATTCCAGTTGAAAGCGATCATATAGGACATGCCGCCTGCCGTGCAAGTTGCAGCTAGTAGCTTCCAGCCGACCAGGCCTGCTACCACCGCCACATACTTATCGCCGTAGGACTTCTTAAAAGGGGAGTGAATAGTTAGATAGGAAAAAGGAAAATGGGAGGAAAGAGAAAGGTGAGAGAAGAGAAGACGGTACAGATGCGCATGTTGGAACATAGAAGCTGTTGCGCTGCAACTAGCAGCTAAAGCAATATATGGACCTACACCGTATAGAAATGCTTTGTTAAGGGATGAATATGGAAATATCATAAGTAATCATCATAGAATAGCGCGAAAATGGAAATGTCACTTTGAGAATTTATTAAATAATGATACTTGTGTAAATCACTCAGTGCTGAACGAAGTGCAGAATTCTCAGCAACTCGCTGCTTTAGACGAGGATATATCCTTAAAAGAGGTTAAAGATGCATTAAAGCACATAAAAAATGGGAAAGCTGCCGGCCCAGATGGAGTGTTACCGGACATTCTAAAGTTGGAAAGCAGCAACCTGCTAAACGCGCTTCATAAATTATTTTCTATTATGTGGGAACAAGAATCTATGCCAACTGATTTCCAATTAGCTGCCATAGTGCCCATTTTTAAGAATAAGGGCGACAGGAGCGATTGTAACCACTACAGGGGAATTTCATTGCTTTCAACTGTGGGGAAATTATTTGTCAGGATTATGCTTAATCGTATTTTACCAATATTGGAACGAACCTTTCCTGAGACACAGAATGGATTTCGCTGTGGTCGTGGTACCATCAACTCAATATTCTCGCTTAGGCAGCTACAAGAGAAGTGCTTAGAACAAAATCGGGATCTTTTCATTACATTTATTGATGTTAGTAAAGCCTTTGACTCGGTGCATAGGCAGCTATTGATGAAATGCATGGAGAAAATTGGCTGTCCGCCGAAATTTATTCGATTGCTTTCCCTTCTATATGACAACAATACAAGCATGGTGATGCTACGAGATGGCAATTCTGAATCATTTAAAGTTAGTACAGGAGTCAAGCAAGGGTGTGTGCTGTCCCCTGTGCTGTTTTCAGTGTATATCGCTTTCATACATATGATAGCAATTAAAAAGCTGGGACCTGAAAAGATAGTAATGATCAGTAGGTTTAATGGCGGATTATTTAATGTACATCGATTACAAGCAGCTTCTAAATGCTTCAGAATAGGAGTATTCGATTTCCAGTACGCAGATGATTGTGCTGTGGTCGCACACACCATACGGGAACTGCAGACTACTATCAAAATACTTGATGCAGTATACAACAGTTTTGGCCTAGCTATAAATAAGGGAAAAACCAAATTACTTGTACAGGTAGCTCCCACAAACAAACGGCAAAATGTGCACGTGTTGGAATTAGGCAATAGTGTAATAGAACAGGTGGAAAGTTTTAAATACCTTGGTAGTATGCTTAACAACAAGTTCAGCTTGGACACCGAGATTTGTAGTAGAATGCAAGCTGCTTCAGCTGCAATGTATAAGCTTGATAGAAGGATCTTTAATAATACACATATCTTATTGTCAACAAAACTGATAATGTACAAGTCCATTGTTTTACCGACACTACTTTATGGCTCAGAAACATGGGCCCCATATACGAAGAACATACGGTCGCTGAAAGCGTTCCATCAGAGAGCGCTGCGCAGATTGCTACGTGTTCGTTGGCAGGACCGAGTGACGAATCGCGAAATTTTAACGCGGGCAAAATGCAAGTCTATTCGGATGCTGCTTTATAGTAATAGTTTTAACGAGTGGATAATTTAATTAATTAATTAATTAATATATATATACATATAATCACGCGCATATTAAAATATTTTTTGACGTATACAGATTTAGCACTTGCGTAGTCCGTTTGATAAACAATTACTTAATCGGTAGTCCCTAATTTATATAATTAACAAAAACGCTCATTTATGCAGGCTTGTAAAAAAATATCATTAATTATCTTAATTTTTATTACAACCGATTTATTTATATAATTAATAAAAAACATCGTCGTTACGTTCATCTCACAGTTTGTGTTCATCTATTTCATTGTTAGAGTTTTATCCAGATAATAATTGATTATTGCATAATCTCAACTGACAGTCCTGTGCGATCAGTCTCTTCTAAATCTTCTCCAATTGTGTTTCATGTTCTTTATCGTTTAGTTATTTATTGATCGTTTAGTCTCGTTTATGTAGGTTTGTATTTTATCGTTCATTTTCATTACAACCGATTTATTTATATAATTAACAAAAACAAACATGATCGGTTGTAATAGAAAATGATATTAAAGATATTTTTGTATAACATGTTACTATTGTGTTTCATTGATTGTCTTTCGTTAAAATTTTCCGTTTCTTTATGCCTTTCGTTTAATTTACTGTATATTGAAAATATTTTTTTTTTACATTTAATTGTAATTATTTAGTATTTAAATTTAATTCAGCCTAATTTCCATCAATTTGTACACTTAAAAATTAATATTTATTATTTTACCATAATTTTTATGAACGGTGTTTATTTAAATTTAATTCGGTCTAATTACCATAAATTCACAACTTTAATTGTAATTGTTGAAAACAAATTAGTATTTCTTTTGTATTTATTTAAATTTAATTCGTCCGAAATATCGTCATTTTGTACATAATAATGGGTTTTATCGGACAATAGGTATATGTAAATATGTAGAGACAATTAATTATTGCGCAATCTCCACTGAGTCTGTTAGATTAATTTTATTTGTAATTGTTCGTTTATTTTGTACATAGTGTTTGTATTTCGTTTAATTTGCTGGAATTTTTACGTTGTACATCGAATTTATGTAGATAGTTTTCGGATTCATCTTAAAAACTATAAAAAATAAAATGTAAGTCAAAAATGTCATAATTCAGCCGCGTTGCCATACTGGTAAATGTGATATTTCTTTAATTCTCTTACTAAAAAACTAATAACAGTAATAAAGTAATATAAAAACTATAAAAAATATACATGCAAGTCAAATTTGTAATTAATTCAGGTCATTATTTTTTAATATTTTCTACTTTTTAAATATATTAAATTAAAAAGAAAACACTTTTTAAAATTATTATTAAATATATTAAAATACAAAACCTTTTTTAAATTACTATTTTTATTATTTTCTTAACGGAAGATATCTTCGAAAATATCTCGATGTACTACATACACCTCCTGCAAATCTCCAAAAGATTTTCAAAATCTCCATTCGACGCCTAAAAATTATTCGTAAAAACTATAAAAATAGAAATGTAAATAAAATTAATTGTCACTAATTCAAGTCATTATTTTCAAATATTTTTCTATTATTACAATGCAAATTTTTAAATATATTATTTTTAAATATATTTTAAAAATATCTCGTTGAAATACATTCTGAAGATTATATTTTCAACCGACACATGCCAATTATTCAAAAAACTATTAAAAAAATAAAAATGCGAGTAAAATTAAATGTAAATGTCATTAAATATTTTTTATTATTAAAATGCAAATCTTTTTTTAAATATGTTATTATCTATAATTTGAAGATTTTTAATATTATTTTCTTAATGGGATTTTCAATGCCTGCAAATCTCCATTGAGTATTTGTAGTTTGAGTATTACTGCAGGTGTTTATTAAGTGAGATTAACTTATCGAATATTTTCACCATCGACTGATGCAAATCTCGGCAAATTAATATTATTATCTCTTGGAGATTTACAAAGTAATATTGAGTATTTGGAGATTTGCATTCGTTTATTGAGTGAGGTTAGCTTATTCAATGCCCCCAAATCTCCATTGACAGTACTCAATATTACTTTCAAGATTTGCAGGTGTCAATACTTCAGAGATGTGCAGGTATCAGAAGGGGAGTATAACTCCGAAGATGTGCAAGTGTTGGAAGGGGAGATTTGCCGGCGTTAAGAGAGGCCTTAAAAATAAAAACCTGCAAACTTTAAACTTACTTTGAATTACTATAAGGATGTGCAGGTGTTGGTAGAAGACATTTGAAGGCGTTAAGGATATTTATTCATAAACACTTGCAGATTTTAAACTTACTTCAGAGATATGTTGGAGGGGGAGATTTGCATGTGTTAAAAATAGTTATTTTTTGTTTGAGTTAATTATTGTCGGATTGCGGATAATTTAAGATAAGAAATTAGATTTTAATTATATTAAAAATCGAATTAAATGTCAAACGGTAATAATAAGATTTATTTTATCATTATTTATATAATTAATTGCAATGATGCGCATAGCCGGTAATTACCGATATTTACATACTTTATATCATTTATATATATATATATATATATATATATATATATATATATATATATATATATATATATATATATATATATGTATATATATACGCTTGTAATGAAAGTGTAATTTGAAATAAATAAATTAATCAAATGAAAGTAATAAAATAAATAAATAAAATATTATCGTCATTATTAACAGCGTAAATTGTGTTCGTGCGAGTACTTTTAGATCGTATTCATTTTTACACGTTTACGAGCTAACGTTATTATACAATACTTTTCATAAAGTATTTTTCGTAGTCCAAAATTTTTTTATTAAATTTTTCTTCGGCTTTGTCGAAAATTAATAATTTATTTCAAACGTAACGTGTTTTTTAATATTTAGTTGTTCACGACACGGTCATACTTCAAGGCGTATTTACGTCGTTATTGTATATTAATAATTCTCCGAATTTCGCAACGAGATAATAAAATACTAATTAAAGGATTATTGTCCGTATTATTATTATTCGCATTAATTCGTATTTTATCGTTTGGTACATATTAATCAAAAAGTAGTCGTTTGATTCTGACGAATAAAGTAATTATCGTTACCGTTTGTTAGAATTTAGAAAATTAAACAAAGCTTCTTAGTGAAATTGTACCTCATTCGATACGTACAACCTTTGCAAAAGCCTCGTCCTAAAACCGACTACTCCAGTAGTAAAAATAAATTCCCTAACACGGAACTAACGACAGTTACATCGGAATAATATTATGTACACGCTGTATGTATATATATTATGTATGTATATGTGTGTATATGTTGGTAATATGTATTCACGTCTCGCTCGTTGAGACTATTTAATTTTATTCGCTTCCCCGGAAATTTCGACGTGAATAAATGTTGATTATTGATTATTTTAATTGAGGGGAACCTTCCGTTCAATCCGCTTTCCCGTTCGCGTTGAGACGTTAATCTTGCGTAGGTCCTCTCAAAAACGGGACATTTTGATCTCAACTCTCCGGAGTATTCGAAAACGAGCAGATTTTCCTAGAAAATTTTGAAAACGTTCAAATTATAAAATTCAAAAATATAAATAAGTCTTCTAGACTCATTCGTGTTTAAAGTAAATTAAAACACTCCGAGTTCATTATACTTCATTTTTGGTAGAGCTTCCTTTACACCTGGTAATATTTCACAGTCGTAATCACTACGTCTGTTTTTGTTTTCTAAAACTTCTTTTGACCAAGCTGCTACCTCTAACTAACTCATCTAGCCATAAAAATTGGTTTCAAATCAAAAGTAAAGAAGCAGAAGAAAGCAATAGCGAATCACCCCATACTTGCTTCATCGGAAAGAGTTGTTTGCGTAATCCTGGATCATTCTAATGGTAGGTGGAGATCATCAGCCGACAGTCCGTACCAACTTTCGAGTTGATGGAACATTAGTACTATATATATATATATATATATAAATTTTTCATCGGCATACGTCTGGAATTACCCGCTGAAATTAGAGTTAAGTAATCTCCCGATACTAGAGTAAATTTTTCAGACCCTGTTAATCATGTTACCGGGAAAGAAGACACCGAAAGCATATCTGTTGTATATTCGTTCCGGTAGTAAGCACGTACTATTATCAATAATTGAGATTTGTTTCAAATACTAATTTTAACAAATTACAACTTTATATAACAGGTGTGTCTAATTACAATAAATTCTAAAAGAATTCCTTGGGTCAAACAGGTTCGGTATCTAGGAGTTATCTTAGATAGCAGATTAACTTTCAATAACCATATTACTTTCGCTATAGATAAAGCGCATAAATCTATGCATACACTTTTTCCATTATTTAACAGAAAATCGGGTCTTAGTTACGTAAACAAAAAATTAATCTATACGGCTGTTATACGCCCTAGATTAACCTATGCTTGCCCTGTATGGTCATCAGTGTCTGATAGTACATACAGGAAACTACAAGTAGTTCAAAATCATTGCTGCAGAATTTCGTTGAATGCAACGCGATATACTAAAATTTCTAATCTACATAATCATTTAAATATCCCTTACATACATTCGTTTATTAGTAAAATCTCAAAAAAATTTTACGAAAACTGTAAAACTCATCAAAATAAACTAATACGTGTAATAGGAAATTACAATATGGAACATCTACGCATACGTTATACTAAGTATAAGCATCGTAGATTAAAACATAGATTTTTGTAATTATTAACCTATTGTTAAGTACAGATATTTTAAGCTAAATTATGTCTAAAAACATTGATTTTCGTTTTGTTGATTTATTGACTTTTTAATTTTTGTTACCTTCAGGGTGTGTCTTTTTTGTAGGTTTTTTTCATTTTTTCCTGCACTATTTCTAAAGTAATTTCAAAGTGTACTATAAGTTTTGTAATTATACATATTTAGAATTGCTAAGGTTTAAGGTACTTAGCTTTAAGTTATGAAAGAAAATTGTTTTCAGTTTATGTTTAAAAATATAATAAAGATTTTTCATTTCATTTCATTTCTAAGATATGTGTGTACTAATTGTTCTCCTAAATATTATAATGTCGTCGATATAATACATGATAATGATTTAATTTCTATCATTAAGGAATTACGATTCTAAGGCAAATTCAGTTTAAAATAAACAACAAAAACGAAGTTAAAAAAGTTTTTTCTTTATGAAAAATTACAAAGTTTTTCGACTGTTTGGCCATCATCGAGTGAATATTTGAAAATAAACGATATAAGATGAAAAAATATTAATTTAAGATTAAAATTCGCAACAATCAACAAAATGAAGAACAGTATATATATATATAGTAAATATAAAATAAACAGGCGGAGAAACTTAAACGTAATAACATTTTTGTGTAACGTTACACGTGACTTGATTTTATTATTTATCCAATATTTACTTATCGCTTAACTTGTGTCATTATTATTATTATTATGCAATTCTTTACCGTTTACATTATAAGTATAAATTTTCTTTTACTATGTTACGCGTCTTTATTGTTAACACTTGACAGAACCTTCCAACGATGACACAATTTGTGTTGAGAAAGGTATAGATTTAGTTCTACTAACTTTAACCATGCCGCTGTTATCTTTTAATATCTACGGATGCTTATGTTAGGATGGGAAACTTATATTTATTTCCATTTACTTTGAAGAGGCCATTCTCAAGTATTAAACTTTGTATTTACCTTCGTCAAACCACTTGAACATCATTCTATTCATTGACTTGTCTTTTTCTGAGGATTTTAACCTCAGACTTCCTGCTGTAATAGAACTTTATACGGCGTATTTATTCATATGTATTTTATATATATGTCTCCGTATCGGAGGTAGGCGACTATTTCCCTATACATATTTTGTTTTACAATGTAAGTAGCGTACATGGCAATAATAATATGACGTTAGGGTAGATAGACACACACACACACACACACACATACGGGTGAACTGATTGTAATCGCTTTGTTGTCACGACACAAGACAGCCCCGCGTTTTTTTGTAGTGTACTATAATATTACTAACGCGCATTTTGCTATTGGCTTCCACGCAATAATAATTAATATTTGGATTATTTTTATATTTTTATTTTTTTATGATAATTTTTGCGTCGACGATAATATAATCCGTACTCTAGCCACTTATCTATTCCGACGACTTATACATATAATACACATATATGCCAATATAATATATATAAATGTACGTATTATACGCTAATAACTATAATCATATTTGAAAATTAACTTTTAAAAAATCCCTACTATCACAGCATGCACGTGTATATATAAATTTTTGAATGTTACCACCACAATCACTTGATTTTTTTTTTTGTAATTCCCCTATACGGTGGGGCAAATGTGTTAAATAATTTGTCTTTATAAGGGTGAAGGAAACTAGTGTTCTTAATGGAACTGTGTGTAAATGTTGAGTAGCTGAAACAAAAGAAAACATTCACTATAATACAAAATATAAATACGGGTGTGTGGTAGTTTCCTGCAATGTGTAACTTAAAAATTGGGGATGAGAAGCATAGTCCCCCAGACCATCAAGAATGTATGTAAAATGAGTTTTGTGTAGTATATGTGTAAATATAAAAATGAATGTTGTACAAACAAAATATATATATACACGTGCACATATATACATACACATAAAATTTAAGATAGTGATTTAAAAAAAAAAGTAATACTGCTAAGATAAAGATCGAGCTAAAGAAAAATAAATAAAAGGTTACGTCTAAATATCGTAGAGAAGAGAAAAAAATTATATTATCAAAATTAAATTTATTATAAAACAAGCACGAAGACAAGACTGAATGAAATAACCGAAGGAGTGCAACTGCAAACAAAGTAAGTATACACAAAGATATTCTTAAAAATACTGATAAAAAATCAATTACGAACATGTTAACTATTCAATAAGGAAAGTATATTTAATTATAAAAAGTAAAAAATATATATATACATATTATATACATATATATATATATAAATTATAAGAAAAACAATTGTAGACAATATTATTATTAATGTTGCATGCAACGGTATTACAAAATGGATGGAGGCAATTGAGAAAAAAAAAAAGAAAAAAATTTGCGAATTCACGGTTGAATTAAAACATTAAAAACCGGACAAAAGGTTGCTAAAAATTTTACCTACCAGTTTTAAATTTTCCCAGCATAGACAACTCCATATATGACAGAAGACCGGCATGGTTATGTTTAGAAAATACAAGAGGCTGTCCTCTATGTATTTTAAATTTATTTTGTAAGATCATCAAACAGGGGACAAACAAACATTAAATGCTCAATATCATCTACAATACTAAAGAAATCCTCGCTGGAACAACAAAAGGTACACCGAGAACTGTAGGCAAGATGGAACCTATGCAGATATGAACCAAATTTACCATGGCCAGAGAGCACCTGAGCATTGTAAAAGTTAATATTAATATTTTTAAGTTTACAACGCTACAAAACCTTTGGGAAAAACACAAAGGTTTTCCTTCCCGTCGAACAACTGTCCCACCTAGCTTGCCAAATATCAATAAGTGAGAATTGAATATATTTTTTTATGATAGGAACACTAGGAAATGATTCCAAGATATGCGGATCAATATTAAGGAACTGGAAATTCTTGACACAAGCAACGTCTCTAACAACTACTCTTGATATTAAGCAATATTTATATGGGTATATAAATACACACACACATATATATATATATATATATTTTACTTACAAATTGTCAAATACTTTTCCACCAAATGATTGTTTTTATTATAGAATTTTTCATTGCGTGGAAACTAAATCGTTAAAATGACGTCATACCGATGAGATTGTGTATAAATAGCCACAAGTTGAGAAATTTCTTATTCTGATACTTGTCACGTGTTACAATTAAATAAACATCACCCGCTTGCATACAAAATGTTGATTAAATTCCCTCAAATCGTCGAAGAGAAAAGGAAAATAATAATAATAATAACGATGATAACATCATTACAATTTGTTTCCGGTAGACTTTCCCTTATACAAACACACACATTTACAAAATTAACGCAAATATTATATCAAATCGAAAACAATTTACATTGTTATTTGCCTATTATAATGGAGTAACCCGCTCTGGTCTAACAAATAAAATTGTCAATATTATATGTCGATTAAATTTTAAAGAATTTTTATATACAAAAACTGACTATGAAATAACTTAAAATAGTAATAACAGAATACATTTTTAGCATTTATTTGTATCGTCGACGATTTTTCTATAAAAATAAATCTCTGATGGAGTCATGAAAGGTAGATTTTTCTTCTAAACTCTGTAGTATTCAAAATATCCTCTATTACATAGTTACACTCATAATTTGGCATTATGAAATTCAACCGATATAAAAATATATTTTAAAAAAGGATGGTCAACGGACATATACGCTGATTATTGAAAAAAGGAACACGATTCGCCAAACCGAAAGAACAATTAATAAATGCAAGAAATAGAATGTATTTATTAATCGAATGTATCGATAAATATATGAAAATCTTGAAATCGGATAAATAAATTGCTAAATCGCGAATTTTAGTAATCTGTATATCATATATACAGCATATAAACGATATCAAAATACCAGTTTAAAAAAAAAAAAATCGTTGAAGGTGGTTTTTTTAAAATATATTCTTAAGTAATTATTTCTAGTTAATTCGAAGAAAATTGTTTACGCTAACATATAATTAAAAACCGGAATAGTGAAAGTATTTTCGCATTATTAAATAACGCAATTTTTTTTTTCAGTCAAATGTAAATCAGGAGATGCAAATGTATAAATAAAGCAGGGCGCAGAAAGAAAGAGTGAGAAATAAAAATGCGAGAATCGCAGTCTATATTATATTAGGACGGAGATCATTATAACGTGCAATAATTATAGCGGCGATTGTTGAATATAAATTAACTGAGAATATATAAATACGAGTATAAATTATATATAAATATATGATATTAATTCAATATTTTAATTCTACATATTTTTTTCTTTAATAAGTGCGTTTGCGTTACACCTCAAGTCCCGGTTAAATTTTCCGATATTAACAAACCGAGAATCGTATAAATCAAGAATGATTAAAAGTTAAAAAAAAAAACCTGTTAGGAATATCGCTTTAGGATAAATAAATGAAAAGAAAAAAAAAATCATTACGATAAAAATAAAATAAATATACGCTAAATTAAATCGAATTAAATTAAATTAAATTAAAGAGGATAAAGAATGTCGAGGATCATGAGCGTGTTTTATCATTGTTGCGCTTGTAATTCGCTGTACGTATTATAGGCGTCCACATCGATTACCGGAGCCCAAGGATGTATCTGCCTGCCGTATTGCATATCGGATAGCGCGCGTGCAAAACGATCGTGTAGCGGATCAGCCGACGCCATAGTCGGAATTTTTATCGTCTCGCCTTTATATAGAATCTCCGATATCGGACATACTACGCAGGCTGTACCCACGCCGAACATTTCGAGAAGCTGAAAATTTCCGAAAATATTAAAATATTAATATACGTTATTAAAAAAAAATACACAACCTAACGCTGTCACGCTATAAATTAATTTTGAAGATGCAAAGAATGCGTTTTAGGAAAAATAAAAATTACAATCGTAAACGACGCATTTCTCGAACTAAACAGAAAATTAGAAATTTCTTAACCGGTACATTTGCTCGGTACTTGGTTTCGTCGTAAGAAATTCAAAATTATTCAGCCAACGGAGTAGATTAAACATTCTATATAAAACTCTCGTTAATTCTCGGTTAGATTATTGTTCGATAATTTGGAATACATTTTACAATAAATATGCTACAAGGATTCAAACTAAATGTTTGAAATGTTCATTTTTTCGTATAATAAATTGTTATCCAGATGATTACGATCACTCGTTATACTTTACGTACCGTTGTACATCATCACTAAGTACCGTCTCCGTATCGGATGTAAGCAACTACTTATCTAGACATATTTTGTTGTATAGTGTACTATGGTGTTATTGCAGATAGACACACAAAAATACACCCGGGATAAGTGATTGTAATCGCTTTGTTGTCACGACACAAGACACAGTCCCGCGTGTTTTTCTAGTGTACTATATTGTTACTAGCGCGTATATTTATGCGTGGTGATTTACCTTTCACGCGAGATTATTAGGGGTATTTATATTTTTATTTTCTGATAATAATTTTTGCGTGTCGCCGATCGCATTCGGACTCGGTATACCTGCGTATTATTTATCTAACGACGTGTTCAGCAGTTGTGCAGCTTCCACGTGCGTACGTTGACGAAGTTTCTGCTCGTGTTTAGAAGTGTCGATCTTAATAACGTCATTTAAAGGTGGCCTCTTAAGACATACGTCATCATTGCGTCGGTAACTAATACGGTAGCGGATTTTGGTTGATATTTAATTTCGTTTTTTTCTGCTTGTATTTCATCCGAACACGTATTTACCATGTGACGCATTTACCTTGAAAGACTAATAGGTTCCCTAAAAATCGCGTTATTACGTTTACCTATGTTTAACCTTTCGAAAAAAATTATACTACTCATCACCGGATGATGGGTAACCTGTTTCTTTTTTTCATATTGTAAAATGGGTTTAATTATTTTTTTTTAGCATCCTTGTGTTTTCCATATTATCGCATTAACTGTTGATAATCCTATCTTCCTTCTTGAAACTCGACCACTTCGTTTCTTATGTGTCTGGCATTCTATATCGTTAGATTCGATATAAATTTCTTTCGGTTAATTAATTTCGTAAAATTCGTGTACTTTATACCGTCTATAACATTACTATTATTATATTATTAAACAATTTTAACGTAAATATAACGAAACGTAAATAAATTTGATTGGATTTGTTTATTATTAATAATCAATATTTCATCGACTTAAAGTTAATATTTTACATTAATAAGATGTCGTTTCGATATGTGTACACATTGATCGAACATTAATTTAATTGATTATTATCATTATTAGTAGCAATAGTAGTAGATTTTTATTGATAAACATTTGGGACTATCTTGTAAAAAACAACCGTCAAAATTAATAGTAGAAAATGTACAGACGAAATATGAATTCCGAACTAAAATGAAATACAGAATAGCAGTAGTGAGAACAAATTATGGTAAACAAATGAATAGGTAACGGGGAAATTGTTGAACAAACTTCCACCTGACTTAGTGGAAGAAACGAAAATCGGCCACTTAAAACAACAATCGACTCGAACAACATAATCAAAATGCTAATATATATTAAATAACGATAAAAATAAGAGTAATTAAATTTATTAATTAAAAGAAAAATAAATAAATAAAGGGGTAACGTACGAGAAGCCTGAAGTAGAATAAGTAAAATTCAAATGACGACCTACTACTACATATTGCGCAATTCGAAATAAGAAAAATAAAAGTAGGAAAAGTGAGAGTGAAAATGAGAGAGTAAAAAATTAGTGTGTGATAAACCACTGTGCGTAGTGTGAATGCTGAATGTATAAGCATAGTATCATGTAAATTTTAACGAATAAGTAAAATGTTTATTGTTAATTGATTGGCGGAACATGTAATAATTAATAAGAAAATGTATAAATGTTCGTGTATTATATTATGAAAAATATACGTTAAAAAAAAAAAATTAAAAAAGATAATTTCTGTAATACCCTGCGTTCTTTATCTAGTTTGATTAACTCCGACATAGTAATCGATCTTTCTATCACATTGAATTCGTTCCATTCCCTCGCTAGATCTAATACGGATATCCTTATTACACCGGGCAATATAATACCATTCAGCGGGGCAGTAGCTAATTCCGGTTCTAAAAGGAAAAATTCATACAAAATTAGCTTCATTAGCACGTGTTTACGACGACAATTCACTTTTTTATGGAACCAAATATATATAATGCATTTTCTCCAAGGCGTCTCAACGTGTATCGATATACTACACAGCTGTAAAATCAAACACATAAACAAAGTTACTCTTTTTTTTTTTTTTTTAAATACTAAATTAAATTAAATAGATATTTCTGATAATTAATATAAAGGATTGCACATACACATCGATCTCTGTGAATTTAAAAGATAATCTCCAGACCGGAAGGTATTTGGAGATTGTACAAATAAACCCGAATATATACAGATTTTTACCGATGGATCTAAGTTACGAGGGTCTAATGAGAATGTGGGTGTTGCGTTTCTTATTCCGAATTTATCTATACAGCAGTTTTCTTTACCTCCGGAGACCTCCATATTTACAGCGGAGCTTTTAGCGATCGATAAGGCCTGTGAATATGTTATAAAATTTCTTTCTTGTACCGACGGTAATTTTGTTATTTGTTCCGATAGCCTTGGTGCTCTTTTGCCTATTCAAAACAGTAGTCTTAATTATAAATCTTACCCCTTCGTTTTAGAAATTAAGGAAAAATGATTTATTATCTCTCAACGTGGAGGTAAGCTGAAGTTTTTATGGATACATTGTGGCATCTCCATGAACGATACAGTTGACACTTTGGCGAAAAGTGCTATTAATTCTGGAGTTCGTTTTCCATATATTCCCTCTAGCGATCTCTATGACATGATTAGGAGAACCTTTAAAACTGACTGAGTTGAAAGTATACTTAATTCTTCAATCAAAGGTAAAACCTATAGTATGGTTCAAACTGAATTTCCCCAGGTTGGTTCAAACACCTTTCCCCTGTTATCCCGATCACTACTATCCGCAGATTTATCACACTGTCATATGTAGGCTACGTTCTGGTCATTCTAGAGTAGCGTTGAACTTCAATCTTGTAAATCCTTCTTATATGCATTGTACCAACCATAGTAGCGTCAGTTTCAGAGAAGATACCAACCATTTATTTTTCAACTGTGGGTGGTTCGAACATATATGTATTTGCTTGAGAAGTTATTCTCCCTTGGTGTTTTTCCTCCTTACTGTATCCTATCCTTGATATGTTTGGATGTTGGTGTTTTGATAGTTTTATTTAAATTCATTAGTATTAATCGTATTCTAATTTAAGTGTTGGTTATTGTTTCGGGAGAAATTTTTCCTTTCCTCTTTTTATGTGATACATTTTATTATGATTATCCTCTCCTGCTATATTCGTATTTTATAGTTATTTCTCTTCCTTTAATTTAAGTTAATTCATTCGTTATATTTATTTATGATTTATTTTTGTTCTTTTGGTGGCCAAGTGGTATGTACAAGCCAGGCCAGGTAAAATAAAAAAAAAAAAAAAAAAAACTAAAACCATTAAATAATAAATATTAACTGAAGGTCATATGTTGCTTATTTGAATCGAATTTAATTGTATTATATTAACAAAATGATATTAAAGAAATAAAATTAGTTACAAATTAATTGTTTTTAAAAAAAAAGAAATGTTTTACACGGGAAAAATAGTATCGTATCTCGATAATAATTTAACTAATGTTTGAAAAAATTACTGCAAATATCGGTATATTTGAAAGAAATTAACTTATTAACATAAAATTTTAGTTCTAACAAAATTGTAAATTTTCTGGTTGTCGTGAAATGTCTTCTAAAAATATTTATATAAACACATCGAAAATTATCTACGATCATTTAAGAAGCCCTATTATATAATAAACGACCTGACAGAATTTATAATTTTATGCGAAATACGAATAATGTGTGACTGAAATAGTTAATTGACTTGACGGTTAAACAATTTGTTGCGGCGAATAAAACTTATACTCAATTCAAGACAGTAAGTAGGACTAATAATATACATATACCATCATCTTTATATATACTTATTTATTTATTTATATTTTTTGTGCATATATTTTTACTTAATAACACGCATAATCATAAACACGAATTACATAATAATATCTGAAAGTTGCGTCAACATACCAAAATATTATTTAATTGGAGGTGAATTTACTACATTTACTGCATGTAAAGTATTACCTTACATGGAGGAACACGATGAAAATGTCATATAAGTAATAATTACTAATTTCAATATTTATAATAAGCGTATCTAAACATCGCTATAAACTTAAATTAATTCAGTAGCGCTCTTTTGTGTATATTTACAGCTTCTAATATTATATTAAATAAAATAATAGCTTAGTATATCTGAGATTGTACCTAAGTATTTGATCTGGTGAGAAAGTCCGAGTCCGTTGTTACAATATATTAAAATGAAATTAGGCTTAACTAATTTACGAGTGAATAGAGTAGAGTATGTTTTGTTTGGATTAACTTTAAGATTAAGTATATTTAATTTTAAACGCAGTAAATGAATAGCTTTATTAATTCGACACTAAAAATAACAATTATTATCGCAACTTGCCACCAAGAATATATCATCTACAATAGGATATTCATAGTTTAAAAGATGTCATAGTTTTGCTGTGTGCATTTTTCGTTTTTAAATGTTCCAAACTTACACCTATCCATAGAACATTTAATTTCCGCTCGACTTTACTGTCTCTCGAATTAAAGACGCACACAAATAAATTTGCAATTCATGAGTTTTGTGTACAGTCCATCTTTCTCACGTCTCTTTTAGAGTATATTTTGTCTATTTTATAGCCCGATCATCAGCATAAGCAAAATGACGTGTCTTCTTTCCAACTGGTTAGGTAAGTGGTGTAAATGTTAAAAAGCAAGCGATTGATGACCGTCAGACCGTATGAAAAATATGGACGTACAATATGTACTAAACAAAGTGAACGATGTACACAAATCTTACACCATACTAGTTAGCTCGTAGACAAACTCGGAGAGCAATAAAAGTACCGAGGAAAATAACTTTAAACACCCGTTTACAGTTGAAGAGTTAAAAATGATAAAGCACCTGGTATCGATAACATAATTAAACATGTTCGAAAAACAGCTAGGACATGGTTCGTAATATGCTATTGATAGCAAAAAAGAAATTCGGACTAAATAAAAGAAAGCTCACGAGTAGCGCTGCCTACGAACAAGAACTCAAAAATCAATCGTCCTATTTATACTTTCAAACTTTTTTTTTTTTTTTTTTTGAAAAATTATTGTTCAGATGAATAGGTGCAATAATAAATGAAGGAGTTTTATGCGGATTTCACCAAGTAAAACATTTGAATACGTCAAAATCGTCGATCACTGATTTATTCATCAGTCATGATCGTATTCCAATTCTGAAGATTGGTTTGTTGCTGATTTTTTACTTCTACCTGTGTTGTGTCATTCGGTTCACTTTTTTTTCTATATCCGCGTCTTAATATAACACGTAATCCGCTCGCGGTATAACCTTTCGTAATATATATCATCGATGTTCGCATTTTTATTGTTAGATTCCTCGCTAATTTTTCTCAGTACTTAATCGGTAGTTACACCTTTTACTTAATTCCTAGTAATAGTACCAAATGTCTAACTATATCATTTTTTTTTTCACCTTCAGTCATCTTGTAAAGGCTATAGTAAAAAAATCGCGAAGAAAGCAACAGAGATAACCTTTCCCGACGTCTGAAGAATCATTTGGTTTGTCGGATACTAAAACCTTTATCGTATAGTTCAAGCGGTATCGAGCGTAAAAAACTGGAACAGTTAAAAAGAAATAAATTTTACGTTTAAAAAAAAAAAAAAAAAAAATTTTTGTTATCCACGTACGGCCTTCGTCGTTTAGGTAATATAGAAATACGTTCATCGTTCCGGCTTCTGTAATTTCCTCGTTATGTCCGTATAGCCATAACACTTGATCGCAATTCTGCTCCTTGGCTATTTTCTGTAAAGTAAAACAAAAAAATGAATTTTAAATTAATTACGGATAAAAAATGATTATTTAAAAACATATGTTTTGCTCTCTCGCTTATAAATCGTTTTGTAGAAATAAAATTGAACTAAATACCGAGAATAAATCGCCGATTACTAATTAAACTTTAACAAAAAGTTTTTCAACGGTTACTCAATAGTCGGATTATAAAATAAATTGTATAATAATATTAGCAAAGAAATCCTACAGTACACTTCATCCGCTGAATATGTAAGCTAATAACTTTCCTTTCATTATCTAGTCTTATTCCTCTAATCTAACTGTCTTCCGTGCCTCTAGTCTTAGCAGCAGTATAAGGCACGTAATAATAATTAAAATAATAAATAAACAAACCATAATATAACGAATAAAATAAACTTACTTCTAATTATAAACAACTTAACTGTACCTAACTTCATACCGACGTGTTTCAACCGATTACAATCACCCAAACGAACATCTAACCCCAATCGCAATCATCCGTAATCTTAAAATCTAAATCATCATCATCATATGCGTTAGTCCGGTCCTCAATCTAGTCCGTCATACTTCCCTATTTTTCGACAGTATTATAGCTTGCTGGAATTAATTGGTTTTTTCTATCTGTATATCTGATCCTCAAGAATTAATTTTTCCATTCCGTTCTGACGTATCACGTATCCGAAATACCTAATTATGTGCCACCTTACTATATCTCGCAGGCATTGATCCGGTCCTATATCGTTGAACTCAGACAGGTTGGTTTGTTTGTTTCCCCCTCCCGAGATTCGCAACATTCGTCGCCAGCAGAACATCTCAAAAGCATCAATTCGCCGGAGATCAGTCCCTTTTAATGTCCAGCAACCCGCAGCATATAGAAAAACGGAGAAGACTAGAGTATTCATTAGGACCTCTTTCCCTTCCATTTGTAACAGTGTTAATTTGGCTGTTGATAATCGGTTTTTAATTCATCCGTAGATCCACCGTGTTCGGTAATTAGAGATTCCAATTATAAAAATTTATCCAACTTTTGTACGTTATCGCGACTGCGGTTATTCTTGTCGATAATCATTATCTTAGTCTTCTTTCGATTTATTCTTAATTCAGTTCATTTACTTAAATATTCAACCTTGTGTAGGAGGATGACAAATTTCTTGTTCGGAAGAGACGATATACGATCCTCTACTGCTGCCTTAAATTACTTTAGTTTTTCTGCACGGCTGAGCGTACTTTATATTTTAATAAGGGCGGTTCCTTTTCAATTGCGTTATCGAATGTTACGGTCCATCTATTTCCGTTCATTTAAATCTAAATTCCTGCAATACTCTTTCCACCTTGTCATTATTTCAGTTTCATTAAATAATCTAAAAATTAAAGGCTAAATATGTTTGAAATTTGATCTTTAAAACTAATTCATCTTCGAAGATTAATTATAAATTATTTTCGTTAAATTTTTCGAATAATTATTTTTATTTTTTCTATATGTAAAACATTAGAGTTGTAATTGATAAATATCTATACTTATTTAGTCCGCTTATCAATCTATCTCTCGATGTAAATTATACAGTTATATTTTAAAAAAATCAGTATTACCATTATATATTAATTGCGGTTGTGAATAATTTATAATTTAACGATGTTTACTTTTTCGTTATTAGAAAAATAATAATTATTATTTAAGTAATGTTTTATTATAATAGTGCACATCGCATTTCAGCAATAACAAAATAACTTACACAATTACTAGTGCGTCCATGTCACAGAAGTGAACATGTCGCATCAACACATCAATAGGCGCTTTACGAAAATCGTCATTGATATAAACGCGGACAAAATATCTAAGTTTCATATACAATAATTTAAATTACACGAACGAAATATTATATAAATTATATTAATTTATACGACGCGCTAGAGACATTGTAATCAAATTCACACCGGTATATGTGTATAAATTACACGCGTTAATCTCGCTAATGCGATGCTAATATTAACGTCAAATCGTAATACGAGCTACACGTGTAATAATAGTCGATCACTTGACAAGCTGAGATATACCGCGTCATTATTAAATTATGTATTTACAAACTAAATCAATCATTAACGTTACTAATTGCAAATTACTATCTTTAATCGGTGCTGAGATATATAATATCGATTAATTATAAAAACATCGATTTAAATCGTTAAAAATGTATTTAAAATTAATTATCTTTATTATGTATTTAAACCGAATATATCGCTTGTAATAGCCAAACGTTTTATAATTAATACCGTAATCAACAGGATTAATAATAATAACGATGATAATGATAATGATAAAAGTCTTTATTACATACTTAAAATTAATAGCCCATATTCCGATTAAAGGCCTCCATCAACCTCGCCCATCTCCTACGACCCTGGGAAATTTTCTCGTATCGGTTATTATATATAAATTTAGTAATCCCATCTTCCCATCTCAAAAATTGCCTAGATCTTTTTTTATTTCTAATATACCAACGTTTTATCATGTACGTCCATCCCGTCAATAACACAACATGCCCATTCCAACCCCACTTTTTCCTGTTAGATTCGTGAACGAAGTTTACCGTATTTTTAAATTTTTATCCATTAAATGTATTTCTGATCCTACTCTTTCTTCGAACGTCAGATCTATACATTACATTTTGACTACTCCTTATTTTTTTCTCTTCCATTTAAGTTACAGGCCACGTTTGACAGCCACATGTCTACATTGGAACCACACAACTATCGAATACGTCACTTTTTGATTGACCTCAAATCAACCATTAAATATATGTTTCAGAGATCAATACTTTTTCCAGCCTAATGATCTTCTTCTATGTACTTCTATTTTACACCAGATTAAAAATATAAAAATTATCCGACACAAAAAAGAAAATTCGGAGAGATACTAAAAACAAAGCAGATAAGACACAAAAGTGAAACAAGTTCGACCTAAGTATATTATTGGTTAGCTACATGAAGGAGGAACACACACATATATATATATATATATATATATATACACGCATGTAATTGAAAAATACAAATTATTATATTTTTAATCTATACGATGAGAGCAAAGTACTTAATATGACGAAAAGGAAAAAGAGCGATCACTCAAAAATTAACTGTTGAAATTCGAACAATAATAAAAGGAAATTACAAAAAAATAGTCGACAAATTTAAATACAGTGAACGATTTTTACTGATCATTTTTTAACCCACACCTTAAATATTCATTCATTTTTAACGCAACGCCTAATTGATAAACTTTTAACATATTCATAGACACATACATAAATTTCTAACCATCGACTCGTTCCAAAAAATGCAACTACATAATTATTTATACCTAACGATATGACGTCATATCGTACCGAATGAAGATGAATTTCTGTTACAATAAAAATTTATCCAACTAATTCGAGACTATACATACGATAAATGAGTAGTATTTTGCTGACAAATGACGGAAAGCCATAAAAGTCAACGATGAACTAATCTGTTCTGTCCGGTCCAGTATATGTCGTTGCGTCAGTCTTCAGGTGGATGAGAATCATTAGGTGACATCTCAACACCAACTTTCGAATTTATGTAACCGTTTTACATCTTTACATATATATATCAATATATAAAACTTTAGTGTCTATCATTTTTGAATATTTTCATTATGATCACTGCATTGGGCTATTTTTATCGCACATAAACAGAAAATCTATTTTTTTAAATTTATGTCTGTCTGTTACGATTTAACTTTAAAACTATTAAAAAATAATGATGAAATTCGCACAGCTTATAGCCTATATTATCGGATTCCTTCTAAGTTTTGTTTCGCAATGATATCACAAAAAGAACAGAAATTACAATAATTTAGAGTTTTAAAAAGCAGTAGACATATCACTGTCAAATCGTTTAAAATTTAACACGTTTTCCAGTTGGAATGTACCTTCGTGACCGATACCCGCAATACCAACCACGTTTTGTTGTGTTAGGGGGGCATATATATAAAAGGGTGAATGACATTTGTGTTCGTGTTCTGTTCTAAATACTTTGCTTTTACCGTCAATATACGGTGAAAATACAATGAACAATAATAATTCGATGAAACTCATTTTGCCGGTTATTACTCTGAAGAGCCCCGTATTTGTAGCGATTTTGATCCGGAATATTCTTCTTCATCCCGGACTTCTGCTTCTCATTGTCTTTCATTGGAGCATTATCTGTAGTGGTAGATGTTTTTTTCACATTCATCCGAAAAATATCCCGGTTTTATAGTTATTACTGTACTTAAAATGAAAACTTCTTCGTTCATTTTCAGTAATATTTCTTCGTTTATACGCATGTCTCTGTTCGAAGAATTTTCAAAATTTGAAATGTGCCTTCCGTCAATGTTTACCACTCGTACAAAATTACGAGTAATCCACAGCGTACGAGTATTCCCAGTTTTGTGCACAGATTTAGATCGTTACATCCTAATAAAGATTTTACTCCCCATTAAACATATTTCTCGCTTTCTTAATTAGACGTTTCATTTCTAAAATTGGGAATTAAACTATGCGATGCCTTTAGGAAAAAAGACGACAAGAAAAAATTAGATAATTAATTTATTAAAAGATTTCATTAACAATTTCGTCTTGATAACGAACAAAAACGATTTGATTAATTTAAATTTTAATAATTACGTCGCGCGCAGTGGCGGCTCGTATGTGTAATCGCTGTACTCGCCGAGTACAGTAGAGAAATGGAAGAATACAGCTTATGAAATTTTATTATAGTTTTCTTTTTCTTCAAAATGAAACTAAATTACATTTGCGAATGCAAAAAGTTTACCAGTGCGGATACATAATAATCTTTAAGAGTAATGGCGCATATACAGTATACACGTTTACCTTACATTTTAAATGATGCACTGTACTCGTACTGGCTGGCGATTATAACAGAACGCAGTTCGCTAGGTTGAAACGCCTTCAATTTGTGCTGTAGATTATAGGATCGATCAAATCATACGATGTATTAACCTGTACTCGTTTTGAAACGCGAGTACCGTATAATAACGCATGACCTTGTCAATACACCAGCCAGACGAAGCGGAATGTACATCGGCAGTAATAGTTCTCCCTCTTTCTAACTATTTGGAGCATATTTCAGTTATTTTGTAGGAGTTATAATCGCTCTCCTTTAGCGAGTATACACTATAGACGTACATTGTTTGGATTTAGAGACGCGCGCCTGTACATGGTTTGTTTGATTTTTCGTCGTCTTGTAGTGCCGTTTGTAAAAATTTCGCGGTATTCGAATACGATTGTGATTTTTTAAAATTATTAACTATATAAAAAAGACATAATTATGGAACCTTTATTTGAAAAACCATTTAGTTCTCGACCATTTCATGAGAAACTTGCAATAATAAAAACTGGTAAGCCTGAACCACATTTAAGTTTAAAAACCGAAGTAAATGATGGTAAAAAGAAATATTTTCGGAATTTTCGAGTGCAGTGGTACAAAGATTACAGTTGGTTATGCGGATGTTTAAACCCTGAGAAGTTATATTGTTGGCCTTGTTTATTATTTAATACAAAAGAAGAAGATGCATTTGGAAATCTGAATCAAGGTGTTGTCGATATGAGTAACTTTAATAATTTAAGAATCAGACATGAAAAGTTGGTTTCCCATGTTAATGCTATGATTTCTCTAGTTACGTTCGGTAAGAATACAATAGAATCTTGCTTTAATAAAACTCATCAAGAAGAAATTACTAAATTTAATGAAAAAGTTACGCAGAATCGGTATATTCTCAAGTGTTTAATAGATGTAACGTGTTATTTGGCACAACAGGAAATAGCATTTAGGGGCCACAATGAAAAAGTGGATTCGAATAATAAAGGAAATTACGTCGAATTATTGAATCTTTTAGCATTACGAGATGAAAAATTGGCGCATCATTTAAAATTCTCTACTGTTTTTAGCGGCACGTCAAAAACTATTCAAAACGAATTGATCCAGTGCATTAGTACAGTTGTTAAAAATGAAATAAAAACCGAAATTAACAAGTCTACCTTCGTATCTATTATGCTGGATGAAACTGTTGATATTTCTAAAAAATCTCAGCTATCTACAACGGTAAGGTATATTTCGGATGAACATCAAGTTGTTGAAAGATTTATAGATTTTTCAGACGTTAGCAACGCTCGTACTGCTGTTGCATTGTATAATCATATCACCAAGTTTATAAGTGAATACGAATGTGGATGGAAATTAATTGCGCAGACTTACGATGGAGCTGCTGTGATGGCTGGACAACATAATGGATTGCAGAAACTGATGACGGGTAAATATGAACAAGCTCAATTTGTACATTGCTATGCACATCAACTAAATTTGGTGTTAAAACAGAGCGTCAATTCTATTCGTGAATGTAGAGTTTTTTTTGAAACTTTAAATGGATTCTCAGCGTTTTTTTCAAATTCATCGAAACGTTGTCATTTTTTAAATGAACAAATAAAACGAAGATTACCTTCTACATCTGCTGTTAGATGGAACTCTAATAGCAAGTTGGTTGAAGTAGTTTCCGCAGTAAAACAAGACTTAGTAAAATTGTTCGAAAATATGATGGATGAGCCTGATGTGTGGGGTAGCGAAACTAGAGCATGCGCTCGAGGATTTCACCATAATCTTCAAGATTTTGAATTCAATTTTGTACTAAAAATTTTTGAAAAGATATTTCCACATGCCACAAAACTTTTTGATATCCTACAGAAAAAAATATTCGATATTCAGTTAGCTTCTAAAGAAGTACAGATACTGAAAACTTTTTTGAACAAACTACGAGATGAATTTCAGATAATTTATGATCAAACTTCGAATGAATGCATCTCCACTATTGGTGTAAAAAGACGACGAACTGGAAATTTTTCAAATGACGAAGATCCGGCTGTAGGATACCGACGACTTTTTTATGAAATCATGGACAATATTACAATGCAAATTGTGGAAAGATTTTCAGAGATTAAAAAACTGGAATATTTAGCGTTATTAGATAAAGACATGTTCATTTAATATGAAAGAAAGTTTCCTGATAATTTATTCAAAGCATTAATGAGACATCCTCATGGCAAGAATTTTGACATGACCAAGTTAAAATCCGAACTGATTGTGGTATACAGCACTCCGGAGTTCCGCCATTATTCAGTTCACGAACTGTATAAACATTTAGAAATTTCTGGTCTTTCTGTTGCTTTGCCAGAAGTTAAAAGATTATGTGCTCTGATTATCACTATACCAGTTACAACTGCAACGACTGAGCGCTCTTTTTCAGCTTTAAAAAGAATAAATACGTATACACGATGCACTCAGAGAGAAGAAAGACTTTCCGAATTAACTGTCCTTTCCATTGAAAAGGATGTCCTGAGCAAGTTGCGTCGCGACGTTACATTTCACGATCGTGTTATAAACGAATTTGTTAAAAATGGTAGAAGAGTGGATTTCATTTATCGATAATTTTTTAGATTAAAACCTGCCTACTTAATTGTTAGCATACTTATTATTTTTTAAATTATTTATTTGTAATTAATTTTGTAATGTCCAAATTTATTTATGTGTAAATTTTTGTATTGAAAAAAATGTTTAGAGTAAATACTTTTATTTCTTTTATGTTCGTGAGGGGGTTGCAGAATTTAAGCGAGTACATGTGAAAAAATTCACGAGCCGCCACTGGTCGCGCGTAAATTAACGTGATAAGACTCTAGTTAATTACCTGCACGTAGATAGTCGGAGCGTAATTAGAGCCCATTTTTTTATCGCCGCAACCGCCCGGCCAAGCTCTTACGTATTTAGGATCGGCCAATAATTTCACCGACTTCGTATTGTTAAAGTAAGACGATACCGGACTGAGGATCACGTATAATAAAGCTTCTTTAGCCGGAGCAACGCCTAATACTGACTACGTAACAGTAAGAGGTTAACTTTAATAATTTATTGTTATTCTTATTTTTAATATAAATATCAGACACGGCACAAATAGATTTTAAAAAATAATAATAATTGAAAAAATAAAATAACGAAAAAGCGGATTTATTAAGTACGTAATTATAAAATGTTAGTTAATTTAAAACTAAAAAACTTAAATTATCTTTCAAATTAAACGATAATAAACCATGTGTAATCTCAGCACAACCGTACGACAGTTAATTACAATAAACGAAATGTGTTACCAAGTTAATATTTAAAAACATAAAGAGAATATCTTTGTAACACACACATATATATATATATTTTGTGTGTTGCGTAGGTGGATGCCGATAATAGAAACGGAAAATTTTGATACCAAATCATCAGTTTAGATTCTGAAAAAGATCTTCAACCATAGATCAGACACATAGAATAGCCAACATAACCGAAAAAAACCTTAGGACGTAAGCTAGTTTGCTCGGCTATCTTTTTAGACATAGTCCAAATCTTTGGCGAAGTTTGGCATGAAGGTCTGAAGAACAAATTGAAAACTATGTTACCGAAACCGTATACAGAAAAACCAGCTTCGTACATTTCAGACAGATATTTCAGAATATAGAAAACTAATATTTATTCAGAGTTGAAACCGATCCGAGCTGCAATCCCTGAAGGGAGTGTTCTGAGAACGACACTCTATATACTTTATACGTGGGATTTACTTCAATTAGAAAAACAATAACGTAGTCACATTGGCTGATGATATAGCGATGATAATATATTGTCAACGAGAAAGTTGCAAACCGCAGTGGATGACATTTTTGATTGGGCTCAAAAAATGGAACATTAAACGATACTAAATCAGTACGTGTGACCTTCATTAATAAGCCCGTTACGCGTGTTCCAATACATATTAATAATAATCGTTATACCATACGCAGATACAGGTTTAGGTATGACATTAGAGACTAAAGTTCGTTGGAAAATTGTTTTGAAAAAAGAATAGAAAACAGTTGAAAATAAGATTTTAAAAAACTATATCGGATGATTGGTAGGCATTCTCCGTTAAAAATTTACAATAAAATGTTAATATATACGATGACGTGCTTTCTGTTGACAGGCATTCCAGTCTTGTAACTAGGGGCGTGCTAAACATTCGTTATTATTAGTTAAGTAGATATTTTTCACACATTATTTTTCTTAATATTATTATTTATTTATTTATTTATTTATTTATTATTCGTTTACAAATAATGAAGATTTTAACTAATAATTTTATTGTTTGTTATTTTTTCTTTCTTTTTAATTTAACTAGAAATAACCGCATATATATATATATATATATATATATATATATATATATATATATATATATATATATATATGTATATGTATGTATGTATGCATGTAAAGACGAAAAATGTGATTAAATTTAAAAAAATAAATAAACGTTTATTATAGTGAATTCGGGGTTTCAATACATCTATATAAGTCATTTGCCTTAATTAAATTCTGCTGCTTAAATTATTTATTCGAGTAAGTTTCTCGTTTAATTGTTTATAAGTTTCGTTTTGTTACAAATCCATATTTTAATTCGAACACGTCATTATACGCACTACCGTCGATTATGACGCATATTATTTATCAATCTCTCTTAATCGGTTGTGAACAATAATTAAGCAATCTTCATCGATACTGCAATATCCTTGTAATGCGCAATTTTCGTAACGTCGAACAAAGTCGTCATCATAATGTAATCGTTCATCATCGATCACTATTGTTATTAATCGTTATGTTTATCATTTTGTGTTTTCCTTTTAGCAATTACAATTCGTTCTTCAATCGAATATAACGGATCCAACGTAAAGCGCACTTTTTATAGTTTTATTTACCGCGAATTATGAATTTTATAATACATTTTCACCATTTCGCAATAGTATATTTATTTAATAATTACAAATTTATTTTATGAAAATTTTCACGTGGCAATCCGATTAAGTTTATCGACACTATAATCGATATACCGATAATTTTTAACGAGATAACATATAAATAAAATTAACGTTATCTTCTTAATAATTGTTCCTATTTCCTTCGATGACGGACTTATCTAATTCGATCTATTTATGAATTCTGTTATATCCTAAAGCGTCTAATGCTACTACTGTTATATAGATTAAATGCGGAATTATCGATTTTATATCAGATTAGTGGAACCCGTAGTTATGTAACGTAACGATTAATATTTTTAAAGATTCACGGTCAATAGTATTCCTAGTCCTAAGACCGATTTTAATTTACGTCAGGTCTTAAGCCCACCGATTCCTTCGCCCTACCTGCCATTTCTGAGTATCCGTTTAATTGCGACCTCCAAAAAAATTAAACTACCAACAAACGTTAAAATCGTTACTTTCATCGACGATATAGCTACGATAAATAGCGGATGAGAACGAAATAAGCCATTATAGTAAGTTTATGGTACAAACTGCGTGCGCAATATATTATTTAACATTAATATTCCACCTTTCATTTGCACGCTATGTAATTTATACGCGTATGTAGACAACGATTAACATTTAAAGATTCATGGTCAGCAGTATTATATCCGTAAGACCGATTTCATCTTAGGTGTATTGTAAGCACCATCAATTGCTTTGCCTCCCCTGTCATTTCTAAGTGTCCGTTTAATTGCGACTTCCAACAAGCTACAAATTATGAACGAAATTATATTACCCATACTGATGACGAGGAAAAAGTTTTCACGAACTGGATGCGACGTGTCTCGCGTGGCGATCCGTTAGAATTTAATTTTGCGAGATGGCGATATTATGTGGGACTGTCGGAATCACACGAACTTTCCCACTTTTTTTTTTTCGTAGCTGTATTTATAATCTGCGAAAAAAGCAAACCACGAAACCCGAAACAGTTGAGAATGGAGATTCGGCTTCATACCGCAGCTATTTCGACAAATTATCTGGCTATAAAATTTACGTACATTTCATGTGGAGATTAATGTATTAAAAACTATGATCGTCATTTAAGCGAACATTACTCCTTAGGCATATGAAAGAACCCTTATATGTTCAACGCGACCAAAAATCTTATCGTCCACTTGATTAGAAGCCATATCGCATCAAATATATGCATTATATAAGCATGTATATAGATTACAAATAACCGAGTATTACAATCATTACTTAATGATTTTATACGTATCTACACTGAATTACGTTTCTTAGGCGTACCTATTCCATCAAAGTATTTATATCGAAGTAGTTTTCTATAATATTTGTATATCGTTATAGTATTCTATTAATCATATGCTAATGAGAAATATCGGTGTTCAACGATGAATATATGTATTAGATTTTTAATATTGACAGCGACTTTAGACATTCTTAGTAAACTATACGTCTGTTAAACTTTCTTCAGTACAGGAACATATACGTAAACACGAAAATATAACTTACTGATAATATATACACTAACCTTACACACACACATATATATACGACATACACATGCATTTTTATATATAGATACGAACGAGATATATATATTATATATATATATGTGTGTGTGTGTGTACATACGACATGAAAATAAACGTTTATGAAATTAACGTTTATGATACGAGTTTAATTACCAACTTATATCCTCCTGCGCATTGTAGTTCACAAACCTCGTTATGGGAAATTTTCAACCTACTTATATAAATAATACGAGTGCTCCCACCTACACCCGTTGTTCTATTAACAAAATAGATGACCTGTAATATTTTGTTTGAACGTTCAGCTTTTGCTTCTCAGCATGCTGAATTTAAAATCGATAAGACGGAATTCCTTCCACATGGACAAAATCAATATCGTTAAATCTTACAAACTGTAATACTGCGTAAATTTTTTATTACGAATTAAAACTTCTATTTGATCTGTAGTAGGAAATCTAATTTCAAACGTAAACCCATTATATCGACTAACTGATGGTCTCGACTTCTGCTGCATTAACAACTATTTTTACATAATATAAACGCTTGTTGAGAAATAGCGTACTTCTGGGTATTAACCTTTTTTCCCGTACGTATTTACTTATAAATAACGATAATGGCAATAACAGTATTTAGTAACAATATATGTATATACTGGAAATATTTACTCGGGAAAAATACTTCATAGTGATCAGGACTATGTTGATGTCATTCTGTACACCATCTTTACTATAAGTACATTATGCAGATGACCCTCCTGCATACAAATATACTATATGTTCTTTTTTCTCTTGTTTTTCATTTTTAAACGGCAATTTATATACACAATCCGCTCTATTGTCAACAAATTAATAAATTTGTCTAACTTGCATATGCTGGACCGCGGACAATAAAAGAATAATAGAACGCCGTCATTATTACGACTATTAAGATAAATACAACCATTAAAAATATTTATAGTCGAAATTAATTGAAAATAAATCTTTATAATTTATTATACTATACATTGTATACATATATATTATTTATACATATAATGTGTGTGTATATGAATAAAGTTAGCGCGTATATTTCTATAAAGGATGTTGTTTTATATACATATATATATATATATATATATATATATATATATATATATATATATATATATATATATTATTTTTTTCGAACATAAATAACATTCGTTAAATAAGAGTTTACGAATCAACCGATAAGGTCGCTCCATTTCATTTATAAATCACGCGTTGATAAAGTTAAAAGGCGTTACAAATTGGACAATAATACCAACTATAACGCTATCGCAGCAGATGAGAACAAATTTCCGCCTTCCCATTAACTTAACTTTACTAACGTGCATTTAAATTTATTATTAAATTCAAACACGTGATGATAAAATAAATTATTATCTAATATCAGATTATTTTAACGTACGCGTCTAAACTAGTATGTATAAAGCTAATGCAATAATGCAATATCATTGCTTATAATAATAAATATAAAATGTGACGAGTAAATAATCAAATAAAATTTATTTTAATTTCAGTAATACAATGCATCCATACTTTTCAAAAATTAATGATACAACCACAACTATTACAAATGAAAAATAAATAAATTAATAATTAATGAATAAATGGATAAAATAATCTTTGAGAAAGTAACTAAAATAATAATAATAATAATAATTCAAATTTAAATTTCTTTTAAGTTTCTGTTTGATTCCAAATAATAATAATAATAATAATTCCTAATAAATGAAAAAAAAAGAGCAATTGCCTTCTAAATAAAGTTAAACCGGAAAAGAAATTATTCCTTTTTATGGTTAGATGAAATAAGTTAGAAATATAGTCGATAAACTACGACGATGACCATAATAATGATCGTGTCAATCACACACACACACGTACAACCACACTGGCAAATATATACACGTGTATAATGTATGTATACGGAAATACATATATATATTATATATCTTATCACGATTTTCGCATGTATCCAAGTTATAAATAAATTTAAAGACTAATTAAGAATTTTTATATGATAATTTATGTTCGACGTTAATGCTACTTGACTTGTTATTAAAACTTTAATTTTATTCATAAAATGTTTTCGAGTGTATCATATGAATAGTGTTACGTAAGTGAGTATGTAAATAAGCGAACGTGGTGAAGATCGAATGGATAGTGTGTAAAACCTTATCCTAGTTATGTTAGTAGTAGAAGATTCCGAACGGGACAAGATTGAATAAATGGAAAACGGCTTCGAATCTCTTACGCGATTGTGAAGAACTTCTAACTCTGGATAACTTTTGTATAGTTACGAAATCTTCTCTTTGAATAAAAATAACATTAACAGACATGATGTGCATAACGTCACGAATAGCGCACTTCAGTAGATATCTGAACTCCCGATAGATATTTAAGTATATTTCGTTTAACTTCAAACGAACGAGTGAACGAACACAAGATTAGAGGGGAAAAAACAGGATGCTAACGGATCCCTGGTGAATGGCAGCAGGTGCACCAGTAGGCTGTATCGGCGAGTATCAAAATTACATAACTGCCACATTTGCAAGAGGCCAAGATGGCTCAATTGACTGCAAAACTATGTCACAGAAAGGAGAATCAACTTTAAACATGTTGTTGGAAAATATATGATAATAGAAAGAAATAGCCGAGGAGAGGAGCTACTGATGGAGTTTTGCATAGAAAACAGTCTCTTAATGGCTGACGCAAAACACCACATTGAACGATCGTATATTTGAACAGTGACTGATGGAGAAAATCAGATTGATTATGCCCTTGATTCATTAAAGATTTAAGGCATAACTCTCGTGTGGATTATGCCCTTGATTCATTAAAGATTTAAGGCATAACTCTCGTGTGGATTATGGAAGCGATCGTAATTATGACAGAAATCTGCCTTAGATTGAAAAGAACAAATCATAAGAAAAAGTTAATGAGAAATACATTAAATATAAAGAACTCGCAACAGATTGAAAAAGATACAAAATTATAGGATAGAAAAGAAGACAAAACAAAAACGCAGAAAAATTATGGGAAAACTATGAAGATGCTATAACAAAGGCAACGAAACAAAACAACAAGATCAGAAAAAAAAAAAAAAACATGGATAACAGATACTAATAAAACAAACAGATAATCAAGAAAGTCAAGAACATTTCACACTCTGTTTATTTGTCCTGCATTTGCTTCCATTCATCATAAATATAACATAAGACCTACTGATGTATTTCCTATTGGCAGGAAAGTTAGGAGTTTCCTTTTGCTGGCTGAGCAGGTCATGCATTTAAAATTTAAAGTTTCATAAATCCTCTGCAATTTCTATTTAATTGTAGCGTGGTCAATTGTCCTTTATTATATGTATATATGTATTTATAATTATTTAATTATAAGTAATAATTATTTTATTATTTAAATTTTTAATTTTTTTCCTTTTCTCTTATATTTTATTTTTTATTATTATTAAGACACAAACTCTTTACACACATCATTGATGGATTAAGGGACTATGTTTCTCATCCCTTACCATCATATATATTTGTTATTATTATTTTATACTTTGCAGGGAACTGTCACACACATCTAGTTAACTTTTGTAATATAATTGTTTGATTTTCTTTTGTTTCAGCTACACTACACTTACACACAGTTATTTATTAAGTACTCTGGTTCCCTGCACCTTTATCACAAAATTACTTAATAAACTTGCCCTACCGCATAAAAAAATCGGCAGGACAACAATAATTATCTTCAACTTATAATGTAAATGTAACTAAAACCGTGCCATACTTCAAAATTTATACCTACCTGTTTGTACCTTTATTATATTTCATTCGACATCTATTTAACTGTTTCTCGATATATCTACTTAACTATGTTAATATTGAAAAACTTACTCGTGAATTAATTTACTTACATCGACAGCCATTAAAGTAGGCCTGATGTATAAACTACCGGTGCTGCTGTGAGGTACCCATTCCTGATCGATGCTGATTAACTGTTCGATACACCGTAATAAATATTCCGAATCGATCTGCGGCAAACAAGCCCTTTCGGCCGTTAAATTCAATCGTCGCATATTCAACTCTGGCCGGAATAATCTGATTTTGTCGTCGACGCCTCTGTAAGCTTTCATCCCTTCGAATAACTGAAACAAAATCGATTCACGTAGAAAAATGCAATCGATCGTGAATTTTATTTATACGGTTGTGCTTTTAGTCGATGTTAGAAAATTTTTATTGAACACAACTTAAATCTATATTTTAAAAAAATAAAAGAATCTAGCCAATTAGTTCTACATTCTTCTGTATTAAATATAGGATTTATTTCAAGTTTTATCTATTAAATATCGAATGATTTCTAAATTAACCTACATTTATAAAGCGTAAATTATTCGTCGTATTTAATTAAACCTTAACAAGCAGTTTCAGCAGTTATCCTATGTTCAGATTTTTAAAATAAATGATATAATACGGAGAACAAATAATAATAAACTATACATACATATATATATAGGTATATATGTGTATATATGTGTATATATGTGTATATAAATTATTTTTAATTATAAATAGCTTAAATACAGCTCATCTAGCTCCACACCGAAATGCTCATCAACACGGAAACTAAATATACTGTAGTTTTCTTGTTTACAATTAAAAATAAGTTAATTATATCAGATGTATATGCAGAATATTATTATTATTTAATAATTATTCGTTCGATCTTATGGTGCCGAGTAGAGTAAATTATTATTTTAGATGTTTAACTTTAATCCCAACGCCCATTGTAACGCGTTATTAGTGATGTTATGCACATCGTGTCTATTAATCATATCATGATTTGAGAAAATCTTACAATTATATAGATGATCAAAGGTTTGGATCTCTCCAAATTCGCACCTGGGACTCGGGATCATTTTCCAATTGTTTAAAGTGTAAGCACACCTACCCTGTCCCGCGTGAAATCTGTTTACTCTGCACCATGCCTCTCTTGGTAGGTCCTTTCCCGGGGGTTCCATAGTACGGTCGTGTACCAAGTCCGCATACTCATTTTCCATCTTAGTTTCCAGTTTGGTGGTATACTCTTTATATGTTCTGCTGTTCTCCAGGGTGGCCATCTTGATTTTAATGCTCTTACTGGTGTGTATTCTTTATATTTATGCATTAGACAGTTATGTGAGACTGAGAAATTTTCCCAAAGTTTGCTAAACGCTTCTTCCCGCCTTATTTTTAGAGGAGCTGCAAGAACGGGTAGCCAATCTTTGTTTGTCGACTTTAACGTGCCGCTAATTATTCGCATCGCGGCTCTCATCTGGACGTCTATTTTTTCTGTATGTACGCTGTTCAACCATGCAGGTGCGCAATACTCTGCAAATGAGTAACTAGGATTGGGGTTAAAGTTTATCTTATCACTCCCACATGTGACATTTAGCTCCGATTTTGCCATGTACGTTGTTAAATGAAATAATGATGATTCTGTTTTATGCAGATTTATACAAAGTGTCCAAGACTGGAAATAAACATTCAAAAGTTCCAAGTCTTTAGTTAACACCTCACTGCATTGAGACATAGACTTGCTTAAGCAAGTGCGATATCATCGGCATACTGAAATTTCCTAGATTCCGTTACAGGTATATCACTGACGTATAAATTGAACAGCAAGGGGGCTAGGGTGGAGCCCTGCGGAAGTCCGTTGTTGGTTCTTCTTGGTCGACTGCTGTTGTCCCCTATTGTGACCTTAAAGATTCGATTCAACAGGTTTATAAACTTTTTGCACGGAATTACTTTTGCCGGTTTTTAAAAGTAAACCTTCTCTCCATACTGCATCATAAGCAGACGTAAGATCAATAAAAAGTGCACCAGTTTTCAATTTTTTTGTAATATCCGGTTTAAATATAGTTTGTTATCGTCATTACTTGATGGGCGCAACTTAGGTTTTTTTCTGAAACCAGCTTGTTCTATTGGCAATATTTCGTCAACAATTGTAACTATTCTACTGTGTATTATGCATTCCAGCAACTTATATGGTACACATAATAGCGATATTGGCCTGTAGTGCGACGCATCCTCACCATTTTTACCAGGCTTGATTATCGCAATAACTTTCGATTCTTTAAATTGGCAACTTTCCAGTAGAACAAATATGATTGAAGAATTCTGTTAAAAATGTAATTGCTTTAGGTCCCATATGCTTGATAAATTCGGGATAGATTCCGTCTATCCAAGCTGCTTTGCCATTTTTGACCAATTTAATAGAATTTGTAACTTCTTCTACAGTTAAAGGAGTGCTTAATATGCCATCCTGTAATTTGGCTAATGCTGTTCTTAGCTCCGATTTAATGCTCCGTGCTCGAGATTTGTCTACTGGAGTTTTAGACGCTTTTAATAGTCTTTCTGCAATCTTGTTTGGGGAAACTTTTTGCGGTCTGATATTACGTGCTTTGCCTTCGCTAAGATTTCTTAGTAATGCCCACGCTTTCCGCGCCGAGTGTGTGAAGTCCATAGACTCCACAGCGGATCGCCACCTTGCTTGTCTGTCTTGATTTAGTGAATCAAATAATTGATTTAAGAATGTTTCATCATGGGTGTTTTCTTAGTTTATCCAAAGATCCTCATGTTCCCTTGTCCAGCACCGGATATACCGTTTCCGGAAATCTCTTGGCACTGAACTCTTTGCAGCACTGATTACAAGGTTAACAAATTTACTATAACATTTAACAGTGGTAGGAATGTCTACAATAGTGCCTTCGATATATTCTGTAAAGCTTGTCCAGTTTGCCTTCCGGAAGTTCCACCTTGGCTTTGGTGTTGAATAGCAGACTGCGACTTTTTTTACATATTTCGATTAGGACTATGCTGTCTTCTAGAAAACACTGGTAGTACCGATCGAACAACACGATTTGGGTTGCTTATGAGTTGACTAGAGACGATGTAGAGGTCAGATAGTCCTTGTTCCATCTAGCTGAGTGGAAATTTCCTTTATCTTTTGCATCAAAAATAAGAATTAAGTTATTAATGTCCATCCAGTTTAGTAAGAATTCACCGTTTTTATCTTCTGTGCCATAACCCCACGCATAACTGTGGCTGTTGAAATCACCTACATAAACAGCTGGCTCAGGAAAAACTTCGAAGTTTGGGGATCACTTTACGGTGGGCGGTTTGTACACATTTATTATATGAATATTGCCGATTAACTGCCGTAAATATATTATTATGACCACACTCCTTAATCACATGGAAATTTTTTATACCATTTTTGACATATGTTGCAATCCCATATTGTTCACGGTGAACAGCCGCTGCGATCTTATAACCCTTGATTGTACCTCTTTTCTTCAGGTCTTCATAGCTATCTGTGTGTGTTTCTTGTACAACGATCACATCCGGATTGGTGGGTTTAGAGACTCTACTAATACACTCCGATTTGTTGCGGGAGATAGATTCTATATTTATTTGTAAGAACTTGAGATTTTCGAATTTACTATTCATCGTCATGTAGCCCTGAGAAGGGCTTTTCGGGATACTCTGGCTCCTTCTGGCAGCATTCGTTACAGTCAATTTTCTGCAAATTACGCTAAGTAAAATCCAACTGCATCCAGGGGCACCACGGGGAGGTTAATTATTACAATCTAACCTGGAATTCTTAACACTCTTCGTATATTATTACCGTTATGTTGACTACATAATATGCTGTTGGAAAGGTTCCAACAGAGAGCTGCAGAAATTTCTCAACACTATGAATACTATGAATAGTATAGGGTTGTGTCTAAAAAAAAAAGAGTTATTAGATCTAAGTATCCTCCGTAGTATACACAAAAAATAAAAAAATAAAACGTAAACTTAGAAACCAAATGTAGGAAATCTTACCGCGGAACAGGTATTGATTACATTAAGTTCAGTAGGGTAAGAGCTGAGATTAAAACCTTGATTCGACTATCGCTCCTCAATGATATTATTAATGTTAAAAAAAATTATCCAAAACAATCCCAGTAAATTCTGGTCATTTGTACAAAACAACCGAGATACTCGTGTTTCATTTAAGTTTATGAAGTACAATGGCAGAAATCTTGAAACCAGTAAGGATATATGTAATTCTTTTGCTGATTATTTTGCTTCAGTGCATTCGTGTGAAATGCTAGTTATAGTGAAACCGGAGTTGGCATTCTTAAATTTAAATCTATCTCTTGTTGTGGGTATAATGATACAGTTAAAAACTTGAAACCTAAATATTCTTATTGGTGCTGACAACTTACCACCGCATATATTTAAGTTATTTTCTGATGTATCGGAAAAGTTTATGAATATTTTAAAAATTGAGACATTTCGCGTCAGTCGGAAAATAAACAATTTTTTTAGCAATGTACCATATAATGGGCATTGTGACTGAAAGATAGATAGACGAAAAAGTGTATTTACAAAACAAATATATGTTACAAAAAAAAAATAACGAAATAGATGATATAACGCATACACAGTTTTTTACTAGTTTAAAAAGTGTGCCCAGCTGCTCGTTTAACTAAAATTAAAATACAGGAAACAACAAAACTGGCATACTGATATACTGATCATAAAGCTACCTTATATATAAATTTATATAAACATTTAAGTTAATAGGATAAACAATTATGTATATCATACACAAAAATAAATTTGAACAACAGATAATGCCAACTGTACATCAGCGCGTGTTTAATTCTTTTGTGTTTGTAGCGCATATATTTTGGTTGCAAACTTGTACGTGTATAAAATACCCTGTGTCGTTTATAAACGAATATTGTGACTGCAGTCACAGCTATCAAAAAAGAAAAATTGTTTTTGGTTCGACAACATCGTATATACATGTTGCATCAATACTGGAAAATGAAAAGAGCTGCAGACAATCGGTTGGGCTGGAAGTTACTTACTATGGAATAAAATCGGTTCTAGGACACTTATATATAGTATCTTCAATGTATTAGGAATGTGTTAGATCTTTACATAGACTGGAAGATACAGAATTATTCTGCAGCGCATATTTTGTAGACGTTGTAACTAGAACGGCTAGTATATAACCAGATGGGACAATGAATCATAATTGTTGTGATTATAGTTTTATATGTTATTAATTTATTTGCCGAGCTGACATCGTTTATTATTAAATATCGGATATAGCTTAAACATAGACGCGTGAAGGCATATTCAGCATAGTAAAGCCTCGATCCGGTATCACGTCTAAATATTTAATATCGCTTTTCCAAACCAAATATCACAGGCGGTAAGAAATGCCGTCTTCTTTTCGTGAATAGAATAGATCGATTTTTATCGGAATTTATCTTTTTATTAAAATACGAATGTAATCGTTTTTCTACTAATAAATAACAAAAAAAAGGATTTTCTTTTGTTTCTGTTCTTTTTTTTACCGTAATGGCGTAGTGAAATACTTTGGCAGCCGGATGTAACGAAATTTCCTGCAGCGGAGTAATTACCGGTTTCTGCCAACCTCCATATTTTTCGATGTACTTAATTTTCAACATGTGATTAGTGTACACGGTACCGAATTTTAAATTTTTCGTCGTGTGACCGTTTATTCTGCTGTGAGTGGTCAACATTTTCGAATCGGCAACAGTAACCGATATATTCGTATCCTAGAGCAAATTAAAATTAAAATAAAAAATAGTTATATTATATCGTCCAGATTTATAAAGTATATTTTCAGATAGATAAAAATAAAAATACGATCTAAAAATATGGCCGGATAAGATAGAGAGATCGATTTTTTCGATTAACATTTTATTATTCGTGTTAATGTTTTAGAGTTTGTTTCATTTACGAAGATGCAATACACTGCCAATTTATGTTGTACTACTCCCCCTTTACGATACTTTATGATATAATAACCATTCGTACCTTACGCTCGTAGTTTCGTGGGCTATCAAACTGGTTGCTGCAGTCATTGTGCCCTGTTTGGAGTTCTTGATATTTACTTATATTTAAGCGATCGTGTGTAATATTCATTATAGGTGTACACGCCTATTCCTTATGCAACTTAGAGAAACTCCTTACTGCCCTGCACAAACGTGTGTAACTTGTTCCAATTATTGAGCATGACCCATTTTTTATTCTTATCTTTTATTTCTATTGACCTTTTCGTTACCCTTGTTTTCTTTTCATTAATATTTATTTTCCATCAATTTAATTCTTCCGATAAAAGCATTTTATTCGTTTTTTCTCCGATTCCGCTAATGGAGCAAATCATTCGCGAAAAACCGTTTGATTTATTTCATAATTAATTAGTAAATATTAAATCGATAGTTTAAACGAATACCCCTGGATCGATTGTTAGGCGTAGTACGAATATTAAATGAAATTTAAATTCTTTAATATTAAACAATTAAAAAATATACGCCGTACGAAAGACGATTAAAATATAATCGTATTTATAAACATTTTTACCGGTTTTGCGATACGCATTACAGTAATGTCGGGTTGTAGTGGATGTTAATCACGATATTTAAAATATTTTTTATCTAGAAATATGACCGTATCTAATCTGAATTTATATATTAACCTCAATTAACTTTTAAAACAGTCACGCGATATCTCGATATCTTTAAACGTTAATATTATTAATAGCGCTATTATTTTTATTATTATATTTTCATCACTATTATTTTAAATATTTAATCATCATCGTTATTATACTGCGATTATTGTCATTATTATCATATGCTCCAATTTTCATCAGACGGTTGTAATGTAAAACACATTATTGATCGTTAAAGTTTTAATTCATCTTTATTTATTGCATACGATTTACGTACAAAATGCATTATCTCTCTCCCTCTCCCTCTAGTTTTACAATATACTATTTAAATAATTAAAAATGAAAAGGTTAATTCGTTAATTCGGAGAACGTAATTTATTATCGTTTCGTTATTTTTAAATTTATTCGATTAAAAAAAATCTTCACGCACGTAATACACATGCTGCTTTTTTTCGTTCTTCAACGGATATTATTAGAACACACTATCCCTTTACATAATTGGCTTCATTCATAAATTTATATATATATATATATATATACAGTCGAATCCGCTTATAAGGGACTCTGGATAAGAGGGACATCCGTTTATTAGGGACAATCAGCAAAACCCCCAATCAAACGTATGAAATGAAGGTTGTTTTAGTTCGCTTTAGAGGGACAACGCCTCGGTTATAAGGGACAAATAGACTTTCAAGGCAATAAATAGTGAGAGGGGCGATAAGCCAGCCGATATAAAATGACACTTCCGGTCGTAAAACGAAAATATTCACATAAACAAAAATTGAATAAAAATGTTTTAGTCATTTTTACAATTCGTTTTTGTTTAAGTGAACATTTTTGTTTTTTCTTCATTTTGTTTGAGATGTCCTTGTGTTGACATTCTTTCATTGACGCTATACGGTTTTTTGCTCTGTACGTTTATTAATTATGCACTCTCCGATAGCTTATTATGTTCTTAGTTTAGTTCTGCAAAAACTGTATTTATTTATTTTTTCTTACGAAAATTTTCTTTTCTTTTTTTAGTTCTGGTGAATTTTTTGCATGAATAAAATAACGGGTAAATGTTTATCATTAAAGGAAAAAATTTCTATTTCAGACAAAATCGAAATTCAACCTCCCAATATTATGCCTATTCGGGAGTTAGAAAAAATCATGGGCGTCTCCAAAAACACCGTCTCCCGTTTAAAAACAAATGAACAGAACTTATGTAAAAAATGGAATAGTACTGAAAAGGGCAGTCAGGTTCTTTTACCTTATGTATGCCTCCTGAATTTTTCTCTTAATTTCCATATAAATATTAAGCATTAATAAGGTTATAAGTATGTTAATTGTTTACTAAATTGTATATATACTCGCTCCAATAAGATATTTTAAAAAATTCGCTTATAAGGGACAACCGGTTATAAGGGACAAATGACTTCTGCCCGATGTGTCCTTTATAAGCGGATTCGACTGTGTATATATATATATACACCTTTTACATTTTTAAATTAACAAATATAATGAAAATGTATGACAAAACTAAAGTAACCTGCAGTAATTAGCCTGTGGCTACGAATAGCGATGTATAAAATTGTGGCTGTTGACCTGGAAAGAAATAGGATTGAACAGGATCGAAGACATCCAATGTACATGCAACTAACACCTAGCAGAAGGTTGAAATCCTGGAAATACTTCCTTAATAACTCCGGGGTACTTAAAAAACAACTGCGGAGGCTAAACGATTAGCCAGATAGACTGAATCTGTAGAGATGGTGAATTCTGAACTTACGCCGATCGAGCGGTTACAGATAAAAATGTGATAAGTTCGCAACAATGAGGAGCCTAAAAATACTGCAGAGAGGATGTGGAAAGAGCAGATATATCCTAGTTTAGGGCTCGCAAACAGTGAACTGTGCGATTATGGAGAGCGGCAGAACCACAAACGCCTGTTCCAATACCCGTTGATACCAGCAACTATCAAAGAACAGGATATGTACACCAAGAGTATCAATCATGAAGCCAGGATGCTGATAGATTACTGTAGTCTTGGGCACGATAATAATAATAATATGTATGATATATATATATATATATATATATATATGTGTGTGTGTGTGTGTGTGTGTGTACGCTTAATTTTGAACAATTCAGAGATAAAAATTAAAAATTAATTTAATAAAATGATTTAATTAAGTTTAAATTTACAGTCTCGTCTATACTATCGTCGCAGATGGTTATATTTGATACACTAATAAATTACGTGTTGAACGTTTTCCACGTCGTTTACGACCCCACAGCTGCACCCCATATTAACCGACAAATTTAAGAACTATACAGACTGCCAAAAATAAAATCTGATAACAAATACGCCTCGGTATATAACAAACCAGATCATTCGCCGTGATTTAAACATTACTTACGTATATGAGGTCATTAAGCAATACAGACCTATACTATGAGGCTGGAAAATCATCGCATCAGGGCTTTTAGATACGGCCGGCAATATAAGACGCTACCCAATGTCTACTATATACTCTTCCTGTTATGCTCTTCACCTAAATACTGCTACATGATCTTGTTGATCATCTTGCATAAATATTCACGAGGTAAAGAAATAATTAATATTAAAATGTTTTACGTTTTTTCTAAAACTCGAATTTGTACAGTTATCTCGAATTGATTATTAAAGACCACTCGGTGATTCCTCTGAAAGAAATAGTACCCATTCATCTATGATTGACAATATTAAGTGCACCTAAATGTGACACCCATTTAATTAAGTCATTTTTCAGCTCTGTACAATAGATTTAGACCTATGATCGTATTCAATTATGTAAAGCTAAATGGCACTAAAATCGACGCGTAATATAAAATTCATTCAAAATTCGTTAGGCGGAATTAGCTAAGATGTTTGCCTCAATATAGACTCGAATAGCATCAAAATAAAAATTAAACGGATTAAGTTTGGAAGAGGAAATCGCGTCAACTCTATCGACAAAATAATAAATCCGATTTGGACTTTATTTTGCCGTTGTGATGGGCCGAGGTTACGAACTCCATATCAAATTATAAATCAAATAAAGCGACATCTAGCGTACGACACATCGATTCTCGCTTTTTGACGACGCCCTCGAAGATCTCGCTTTTTACACCGATCCAAAAACAAAAAAATTACAAAGAATGAATTTATTTTAAAAAGATATAACCTTTAGATTAATTGATGCACATTCGTTTACATCACGTTAACAAGGTACGTTCTATGTTGGAAACGTGTATCTCCGTCTTTATGTAATCAGTGTCGTTGTATTTCACGACCATTAATAGAGATTGAAATTTATTTATTATAGGAGAATATGTGTACGTGATCATATCTTATTAAACGAACAATTATTGTACATACATATCCTCCGGTGTATCAATTCTTGGACTGGCTCGCCCCTACCATATGAGTTCTTCATTTTTTCGGTTTTGCTGTTAGCCTTTTCAGTTCAGTATTATATATACGCATATATATATATATATATATATATATATATATATATATATATATATATATCATTTATCATCCTTTATCCACTCGTGTCCAAGTTTGGAGTACCATTCGTTATTGATGTGTCCTGAAGTGACTAAGTAGCCCGATTCTCGCAGCACAATCCTTGCTGCATACGCTACATTTGAAGGTGCCAGTGTTGCTGGATATTGTTCCTGCCCTGAGCACACGATTACGTTTTTTCTTATCTGCTCTACGGTTTGAGCTTTTTTATCCGCACATTGTAGGCCATTTGTAGCTGCACATTTCCATCCTTTCCTATCTATTGCTACTTTCTCCTATTTCTTGAGATCTATATCGCAATCTTTAAATATTTTCCTCAAGAAGTCTTTGTACCGCCATCGCGGACGTCCAATATGATGTTTTCCATCCAACAGTTTACCATAGAAAATCTGTTTGGGAATCCTGTTTTCCCCCATTCTTATAACGTGTCCGGCCAATCGTAGACAATTCTTGTAAAACAACAGTTGAGTACATTGACAATTTGGCCGCTGTAAAATGTCACGGTTTGACACACGATCTTGCCATCGGACACGCAGTATTCTGCGCAATGAACGCTGGTGGAATGCTTCAAGGGAGCGTATGTTTTTTTTGTATGGAGCCCAAGTTTCTGATCCGTAGAGTTAAGTTGGTAATATTACAGCTTTGTAAATTATCAGCTTGGTTGGCAAGAGAATGTGTTTGTTATTGAAGACTCTTTTATTTAGCGGCTGAAGCAGCTTGTATTCTGCCGTTTATCTCGTTATCTAGACTGATATTGTTACTTAATATGCTACCAAGATATTTAAAGCTATCCACTTGTCCAATTACAGTGTTGTTTACTTTAAGCACACGTTCGCTTTCTCCTTTATTTGAAGGTGATAGTTGGACTAGCAGTTTAGTTTTCTTCTCATTTATGGTTAAACCAAATTTATTATAGACCATCTCTAACGACTGCAATATATTCTGCAATTCCTGCAAGTTGTGGGCTACCACAGCACAATCATCCGGGTACTGGAAATCTACAATTCCTGTTTGCGAGCATTTGGAAATAGCACAGAACCGCTGAAGTTGAAGAAGCCACCATTGAATCTACTCTTTATTATTATGTTCGTGGACCTAGTTTTTGAGTGCAAGTGTATGCATAAATGTCATATACACTGCGAAAAGTGTCGGAGCTAACACACAACCTTGTTTGACTCCTGTGTTTATTCGGAATGGCTCTGATTCGTGATTTTGTATAAATACAGTGCCTATGTTATTTTCATGTAGTAAGGAAAACATTAGAACAAATTTTGGGGGCAGCCTAGTTTCTTCATGCATTTCATCAACAATTTCTTATGAACTGTATCAAACGCTTTGCTAATGTCAGTGAACGCGATGCACAGATCCTTATTTTCCTCGTAACACTTTTCTTGCAGCTGTCTTAACGAGAATAATGAATCGATTGTGCCACGGCCTGAGCGAAACCCATTTTGAGTTTCAGGAAGAAAGCGTTCTAAAACCTGTGTAATGCGTTTGAGTATTACTCTTGCAAATAGTTTGCCTATTGATGAAAGTAGCGCGATTCTTCTGATTGTTGCAGTCACTTTTATCGCCTTTGTTCTTATATATTGGTATTATTGCGGCAATTTGGAAGTCTTTAGGGATAGACTCGCCCAACCACATAGTCGAGAAGAGCTTGTGTAAAGCGTTTATCATGTTTTTGCTTTCTAGTTTAAGTATATCAGGTGGTATTTTGTCCGGACCAGCAGCTTTTCCGTTTTTGGTTTGATTTAATCCGACTTTTATTTCTTCCAGTGATATATCCCCATCTAGTTCAGTTAATTGATCACAAGTCGATATTTCATCCACAACTGAGAAATCTACATGAGTGTCATTGTTTAGCAAATTACTAAAATAAGATTTCCATCTGTGCGATATTTCTTCTTCGTTATTTATAATATTTCCATGTTCATCACATAGCGGGGCTTTTTTATACGGCACTGGTCCGTATGTATCCCAAGAAATGGGAGAAAGTAGCAATAGATAGGAAAGGATGGAAATGTGCAGCTACAAATGGCCTACAATGTGCGGATAAAAAAGCTCAAACCGTGGCAGATAGGAAAAAACGTAATTGCGTGCTCAGGGCAGAAACAATATCCAGCAACACTGGCACCTTCAAATGTAGCGTATGCAGCAAGGATTGTGCTGCGAGAATCGGGCTACTTAGTCACTTCAGGACACATCAATAACGGATGGCACTCCATACTCGGACACGAGTGGATAAATGATGATAAATGATATATATATATTCACTACTAAATAAATTTTACTCCATTAGATTTTATAATTATGATCGTTTTCTTTATCGTTATTTTATTATTATTATCATCACTATTATTATTATGACTATTATGTTACTATGCATACATTTATGCACGCCATTTAATTGTACCAATCTTTTTTTCATTCCTTTGTAAGTTTTTTTTTTTTTTTTTTTTGTAGAAAAAAAGTAAAATCATTAATAATTAATTTTATTCGCTTCGATTTTTTCCCCCGCCTAACCCAAGTATTGTATTTTATTTCCATATACGTTAATTATTTACTTGTATACCGTACGTAAAATAATAGTGCAATACATAATACGTATACCTAAGAAATCACGGATACATGTGTACTTTTATGTTACATGTTTACGTTATAATATAATAATAATAATATATACACAATTAGACCATTACTGAAGATGGACGCAGCTCCCAAGACATACGGGAACGACTCGCCATAGCGATCCAGGCTATGCTGAAAAAGTTAAACACAATAGCCCAGAACGATGCTTATAAAAGTGCGGAAACGCATTTTAAGAACATACGTGTTGCCGGTAGCTACGGATGGAAAACGTGGACGTATACAAAATGAGAATGTATAAAATTTCATCGAAATCGTTAGTCGTTTCCGAGATGCTATATATATATATATATATATATATATATATATATAGATAGATACGTACATACATACATAGATATGTGAGTGTGTGTGTGTAAATATACAATAATTCTTCATTTAGATATATACTTTTTTTTTATTATAATTACAACACATACGAAGTAAAAATCAAATTATAACATTTGAACGGTGAATGTGATCGGTTGAAATTTTCCACGTTCATTTAGATAAGTGCACCAAGGAAAAGAGAATAAAAATCGAAATTTTCAAAATTTTATTGTAGTGTACTTGGGTTTTGGGTCTAATATTTCAAAAATTCGTAATTTCCATACAGGCCATTTTCAATTACTAAATAAATTACACCTAGGTGCAAATTGTCCATTTAGCGTTACGTGTAAACGGTTTTAAAATGGATATATATATCCTGTATTTGCATCATCGACCATGTTTGGGAACCGTAAGTTAAGGATGGTAGCAGGCAGCTGTTGAAAGCCACGCTTTAAGAACCTGTCAAAACAATTTAGAAAGATCAATATTACAAATCAAGAAACTAGATAGAGTCAAATTAAAAACGATTAAAGAACAAACGGGTGATAACAGGGATGTTATAACTTCAATCCGATGAAAGTGGGGAGGACATGTCATAAGATACGAAGATTAGCAGTGGACGAAGAAAGTAACGGAATAGTTCCGGGCGTACCGCAAGAGGAAAAAGTCGCAGCCGTTTACACGTTGGGATGACGACTTCAAAAAATTCCTGGGATCAGGAAACGCTCTGTATAGTTTGGCACGCAACAAACGCAACTAGGAAAAATTGGGACAGACCTTCGCTCGAAAGGGCCTAGTATGATTACATTCGAAATTAATTTTAGAAATAAATTTTAGCTGTATCAGATATTGTTAATTTAGTTATGCCAAATAAAGGTTGTTATTATTATTATTATTGTATATATATATTTTTTAATTAATAACTAATTAGGTAGTAATACAGAAGATGGGTAATTTTGAAAATATAACAACGTAAAAAAAAGTTTCAAGCGTTACTATTGATTTGTGATTCCGTTTGTCATTCGATTGTCGATGTTGCGTTTTAAACATTTTTATTTATACACGCCGGCGATAATTTAAGCGTCGTCGATATGGCAACAATGAAAGGCAAAGAATAAATTTAAATATGCTAATGATATTTACAAGGAGAATCGCTATCGCAGGCGGTTGGTTAGTGGGGGGGCCAACCTGTTTTGTTAAATTAAATTGAACTGGTGTGTTTCGCATCGTTTAAATAACTTTTCGTTCCTTAGTTCGAGGGTTGTGGCGAATATAATATCCTATTTTTGAGGGATCTTCAACGGTAGTCCTTATCAAATTTAGAGGAAAAGTCGCATATTTAATGGCTAACAGTTATCAAACTAACCGTACGAAGTGTTATTTTAATATATTAAAACCAGCGGCCGCGATTGCTATGACCCACATTCTTCTCGTCAATTTTATTTCTGTTCTAAGAAGTGTAATGTACGTTTAGCATATATTAATCACCTATAACGTTACATTAAACATCGACCAACTAAAATATTCTGCTAACACTTCAGAAAAAAATTTAATATAAAGCAATGACGTTTACTATTAAGGTTTCCTTCATTTTTCATATAGCAAGATACAAAAAAAAAAAAAAACAGTATAAAAATTTGAGCTGTGTAGTGTAGATATCCGTCGTTTAATGTGAAAAGTAATTTAATCATTGTTCACTCGGTTAACCTTGCGTTGATTTTCGTAATTAATTTAGAATTATCTATTCATCCACATATCGTCTTTCCATTTATCTATTTACCTATCCTGATTAAGCCTAACTGTAAAAGTGCAACTACTCCAGTAACCGTATTTATTATCATATATCTTAAAAGTAAATAGATTCATTAATAAGAAAAATCTATACGTATACATATAGATTTTTACATCTCATACAGAAGCCATATGAAAACAATCGTAATATCGTACACATTAATATTACAAAGTCAAGAGAATTTTACATTCAGAAGGAAGTCAGACAAAGGTCAAGGGTTATGCTCTTTATAACTTGTATACAGAATATATAATGAGACTAGTCCTAAAACAACGGACTGGCGGAATAATGATCGGAAAGCGGAAGATGACTAATTTTAGATTTAAAGATGACAAAACGTTAATAGTTGACACTATGAAAGAAGTACAAAAAGTTCAGATTAAATAAAAAGTAAAACAAAAATAATGTTAATCGGTCGAGGAAAAACCACTTCATGAAAAGGTAATCATCGGCTATGAAACAGTAGAAAGTTTTAACAGAAAAAGAATTGAAAGTTTTAAAATATGGTGTTGGAGACGACTCCTTAGAATTCCATTGACAACAAAACGCACAAAATGAATCGGTGTTACAAGAAATCGGTATCACGCAAAGGTTTGTCATAATGAAAGCGTCTTCGGACACATAATAAGGAAACAGGAATAAATGGAATGCACAACGGTCATGGGTAAAATAATTAATGGAAAACGACCATCGGGACGTACACCCACGAGATAGGCAGATACTGTAGTGCATACAACAAGGTTGCCGAAATGCGTACGTCAATGAAAGCATTGCGGAAAATTACAAAATCACTGATGGATCAAATTTTATTAGGGTGACGACTACAGATGATGATGCACATATCTGTATAATAGTATACTTTATAAGAATGATCTACCAATCAGCTTATAAAGAAGAAAGCGTTATTATGGTTTTATCACGTGCATCAAAAACTTAAGATGAATCAGAAAGAAAATCAGAAATCTGCAAGCGTCATAAGAAAGATTAATGTGTCGAATATTAAACCTGTAGACAAATGAAGACTCATTTGGATTATACAACTAACGAAAGTAACGGATATTACAGAATAAAGTGCACAGCGTTCAGTTGAGATGCTCCGGCTCGGAGTAGGTGGAGGGCCTTTCAAACAATGAATAATTCGCTGACCATAAGGGACCGATTTCAAGCTTCTTTAATACTGAATTTCCAGATCTTCTTCAAGGAGAAAATATTTGAAATGTTTTTTATTTTCGGTAAAATTTTTTATTTAGCAACATCACCGACCAGAACATAAATATTGAATATTTTCCATTTTCCGCGAAATTTGTTTTATATAATTAACTGCCATTACGAAATTTTTTATTTTCCGGTTGACCTAAAATGTCTCAATTTTAAATATATTCATATAAATACATTAAAAATTATCTACGGTTCGCTTAGGATGCGGTATTGTATAATAAACATCCGTATAAAATTTATAATTTTGTGTCATTAGTTCTGTACTTGTATATAAAGAGTTTATTAGTCTTATGCAGTTATGCTCGTAAAAGATTTTATCGTTCGAGTTAGCTGAATACTCCGTATTCATGTAGCTATATAAATGTGTCGTGCAACAACATTTAAGCAGAAGCAAAACCATATCCGATTACTTTACTTATAAATACCCGGAAGCAATTACGAGGCGTCGTTCACCACAAAAAGGGAGATTTGGAAAAAATTCGTTACTTCAATCAATCGTGCACAATCTACTACGTACGTATGAAAAAGAGAAAAAAAAGCAAAATAATCTGTAAACTCCTGACAATTATTATAAATTTACCGATACCATTTCACCATCATACGTCACAAATTTCACAGAGCTGTCTATTTTTATCTGGAAAGTACGGCTTCCAAAATAATCTCAGCTCTTTGAACTGCGTGACGTATTTAGTGGATAATATCTTACGACGATCGTCGTATGTCCACGTCACAATAAATTTAAATTTATTAAATTGGAGGTGGAAAGCTAATATTTAATTTAATCAATATAATAAAACAAAATTTATATATATATATAATTATTTATTTAATTAAAGTAAAATATATTAAAATTATTATAATATAACCAAACCGGATTTGTAGTAGACAAACTATTGTTATACAATAATTAAAATTAATTTTAGTTAGTCAATGGGGAAAACCAGTAAATTAGTTTGACCAAATAATTTTAGTTAATACAGCCAGTAGAAATAAATTACAGCCAGTAAATAATGAAGAACATCGAGTAATTTTTGTTTAACAAGGCTTAAGAAAAAGATATAAAAAGGGATGGTTATTTATTTTCAAGTCAGTTTAGTTTTTTCAGTCTAAAAGTTCAGTTGTTAGTTTCTTGATCAAGACAGTTAGGATTAAATGAAGAAGGATGGTTGAAGTAATTACGAACCCGGTCAGGTTAGTTTTTTTTATTTTCAAGTAAATTTTTTTTATTAAATTATTATTTTTTATAACTAATTCATTAATAAATATATAATAGGTTTTTAATATAAAATAAACTATTTCTTTATAAATACTATATTTATTTTTTGTTAAATAATAATAATAATAATAATATAAATTTACACGAGCATTCACGCAATGTATATACATATTTAATCTCTAAGACGTACTTTTTTTTGGATATAAATAAAGCGTTTGATATGTATAAGAAAAATGAATTTCAAAACAAACTGAATACAAAAATAAAGTCGGATAGCTGGGAAGAAATTAAAACGAAATTAATTGAAATATCGCATGAAATAGCCCCACTGAAAAAATCAATAAAACACAGATGGTGGAATCAACAATGTGATGAAGCTGTGGAGGCAAGGAACAAAACATGGAAAAAATGGTATTCGACGAAGAACGAAGACGATTATACTCAGTTTAAAGATCAAAGATCCAAAACAGCTAAAATAATTAGGTCAACAAAAAGGAAATTTGAAAAAGAACAACTCGTTGAAATAGAAGAGAATTTTAAGAAAAATAATTTTCGGATCTTTTACAAAATATTCAATAAAAATCTCCGAAAATATCAGCCTCCTAATTTATGTTTTAAAAATGAGGAAGGTAAATTAGCTCTTAATGATAAAGAAAACTGTAGTATTTTAGCAACATATTTTAATAAGCTCCTTAATTGTGAAGAGCCAAAAGAAAAATTTCCAAGACAATTAACAACGTTTAAACATGAAGAATCTGTAGCCCCTAATTATCAAGAAATTGAAGAGATTGTGAAACAATTAAGTAACAATAAGGCTTCTGGTGAAGATGGAATAATTGCTGAAATGTGGAAGATCGCAGGCCCAGAAATGATCGGAAAACTGCAAAGTGTAATAGAAAAAACTTGGAAAGAAGAAAAGGTGCCAGATGAGTGGAAAATAGCATTAATCCATCCACTGCATAAAAAAGGAAAAAAAGATGATATCAATAACTATAGACGCATTTCACCATTGCCTGTGACATACAAAATCTTGTCTAAAGCACTTTTAAACCGGTTAGAAAGGCAAACAGAAAAACAAATAGGTGAATATCAAGCTGGATTCCGGAAAGGTCGATCTTGCGTTGAACAAATTATGAATCTTAAATCGATAATTAAACATAAAAGAATAAGAGGAAAGAACATAATCATCACGTTCATAGACTTTAAAAAGCATACGATTCTGTTGATAGGAAGACACTATTCAACACTTTGGAAGAATTCCATGTGGATAATAAGACTATTACATTAATAAAACAAACCTTAACAAATACAACATCCAGAGTCAAGTTTCGAGGAGAAATATCCGAGGCTTTTAAAATTAAAACAGGAGTAAGACAGGGAGATTGTCTATCCCCTGTGCTTTTTAACTGTGTTCTGGAGAAAGTTATAAGGGAGTGAAAGATACTGCTGGAAAATTGCGGAATTGAACCAATCAGATTAGGAATGAAAAAATCTAGGATCGAGATTTCATGTCTTGCATTTGCGGATGATATTGCAATTTTAACTGATAATTTGGAAGATGTAGTTATTCAGTTAAATTCGTTGAAAGAAGTAGCTGAAAAAGCTGGCCTGCAAATTTCATATGAAAAAACAGTTTATATAACCAATGAACCTTCGGCACCATGTTATTTATCAACAAAATACGGAAAGGTTAAAAAAGTCACCAAATTTAAATATCTAGGTGAAATAATTCAACCAAATGGTTTAGATAAAGAAGCGAATCTAACCAGAGTACACAAGATGGAACAAGCATTCAATGTAACCAGAGAAATATATAAAAAGAAGTCATTATCTATAAATACGAAGATACGACATTATGATACTGTAATTAAACCGCAATGTCTATATGCAGCAGAATGTTATGAACACAAGAAGAGAAATCGAGCTCATAGAGAAGAAGGAACGGAAAATTATGAGAAAAATTCTGGGACCGAACATTAAAGATGGACAACGAAAAAGCAACAAGGAAATATATGTGAGAAAATTGAAAAGATATACAATGAGAAAAAGAAGAAAAAGATTTTACGGTCACCTAAAAAGAATGGAATAAGCAAACTAACGTCATATTTGAATACTTTGAAAGCAATCCAAAGAGTAAACTTATGTGGTTTATAGAAACCAAAAAAAATATATCAGAAATGAACATAAAAAGTGAGGACGTAAATAATAGAAATAAATTCCGAGAAAAAATTAACACATTTAAAGGTTTTGCTGAAAACGTAAAGAAGAACACCAGTAGTTACATGTGGACGGAAGAAAGAAAAGCGCAGCACAGCTTGAAGATGAAAGAATATTGGAGAAGGAAAAAGAAAATCTCATGATCATTGTTTTTACGTGGTCCATAGTTGGCCAAAATCGAAAATAATAAAGCGTTTGATAACATATCAATTCCTGTCTCACACAAGTTTCTTACGAACTTGATGACCTCATACCCATTGAAAGAAGCGCTAAGTAACCTATTCACCAAATGAAATTCCTGTCTCACACAAGTTTCTTACGAACTTGATGACCTCATACCCATTCAAAGAAGCGCTAAGTAACCTATTCACCAAATGACAGCTGTGGATGGAGTTTTTAGCACGTCCTAAAAAAAAAAACATGTGCCCGACTGTTTAACGATTCTTTCTCTAGATGTTTATGTATGGAGAGGAAATACGTAGCCTTATTGTTAAAAAGGTTTTCGCAAAGTGGTTGAAGACTCGAGAAAGAACGAGAATTGGCATATAGAATCGTAAATGCGATAAGTAGATTAAAGAACGGACTAAACTAACGAATTTAGTTGAGTGTGTAGCACGGGTAAAATGGAACTGGGTGTGCGACAAAATGACGTAAAAAAAGTCAATCGGTATAAAATGTATAAACATTACAGTCGACACATGTGGACAGAAAGTAAGCTCAGTTCGCTTTCACCCAGCAGTAGATAGATATAAGCGCATCGTGATCAAGAATTAAACGTTGAAATTGTATTTGTTCGTAAGGACGTACAATTTCTATCGATAATTACGTAATTATCAATTTTAAATATTTCAACGTATTTACACCAATTTTTTTTTTAATTTTTTGTATTTCAATGGAAAAAATGATAAATTTCTGTTAACAAAATTTTCTGAAAACACGTACGTATCAATAAGATGTCTAAAAGGAAGACGGATTTAAATAATTTTTTTTAAGGAAGCAGTCAATTTCAAGATTTATTTCCATCTGACTTCTCGAACTATAGACATCTTCTCTAGGGGTACACAACAAGTTGCGATAAAATTAACGCGAGTATTAAAAAACGCCTTTACCTTTCCCAATTGATAATGTTGACTATAGGTTGACGTTGCATGCTTCGTTCTCGATAATATATGTTGTATTTTGCGCACTTTATTGCATTCGTTCTAGGAGAAACACAAAAAAAGAAGTACAAAATTTAATAAACCATTTCAATAAAGATGTATTATAAATAGATTTATATATATATATATCATGTTATGTATATATATACATATATATTTCATAGTTTGTTCTTTAATGTTAATCGCTTTGGTACACCTTCAGTCAAAATTTCATATTATCTTAAATAATTACATATCGACGGTACGAATCGCAGATTTTTTCCCTTTTTATTTATTTAAACGAAATATTTTTTCGGCTATTCAAATCATCATCCAGTTAATTTCAAATTTAACGTAAACAATTGTAAATAACTGGCGATTGAAAAAATTTAAAGAATAAAAATTTAAGTTACACACATAAGTGGCTGTAAGTTCTGTTGAAAATGAACGATAATTCGAATTAAAATGCGATAACTAATTTTTATCAAACGAACCTTCGCAATATAAAAACGATTAACGGTATAATTTCGAAAAATTTATTTATTCGATTAATTTACACGTGCCGCGTACTTGTAACTTAGGTAAAAGGCATGAGTTGAAAGATGTTAATAAATCATAGGTAGGACATAAGACGAAGGAAAATTTAGACTTTCAGTGTTGATTCAATTTTTCGTCCTTTAGGAGTCGAGCTTAAATACGGAGGAGTGGTATTTGAAAGAGTGAGCGCGGTGAAGTATATAAGGTTTACAATGAAGAAGTAAACGAGGAACTATCAAGCGGGTGTTGCCGCATTCGTAATTTAGATGTTTGCGGGTGAGATATGTGCGACCTAGACGAAGACGGCAATAACGCATTTATATCGATGTTTTTCGGGGTGAAGCATCTCTCTTTTTCGAATTTTCTCCTTTTTCCAACTTTTCGTACACGATTTAATCGCGAGCAATCATCGATGACAGAATAAATCTCTTTCCCCCACTGTTTTTACTAATGCTTCTAGGTCTAAACGTTACGATATGTGTTCTAAGAGAATAATAATAATCCCGCAGTATTTTTGTTTGTTAACATATTTTTTTATATATATTTATTCCCATCACAACTGACCAATTTCAGAGGTCATTTAGCGATTAATTTAATGCGATGAGGGATGTTTTAGTACTCCCTCTAAACTTATACTAGTTAGACCAGGTGTAAAGACTTATTTCGTCGCAGCGTCGGTTATTTTCACTCGAAAATGTACGTATATACGATTTAAACATATAAGTGAACGACTAATTATTTCGTTATATAATCGTCTCTCTTGAGAATTGTTCCCGCTGTTCGAATTTTACAAACAACGACCGTAATTACTCATCATTCGCATTCGTAATATTCTCATAATTCTCGTGAATTGGCCACATTTCGTAAGTTTACAGGAATTGTACCGTTATCCACTGCTTAAAAATTAATTCGAAATCCCAGTTGTTTCAGACGAAATTTATCACAGTTGAATACATTAAAAATTACTTGACACATAGGCGTACACGCACATACACGTTTACAACATTTTCTATAATTCACTGATAATTTTATTTCATTTCGCGGCAATGCTTTTTAACTATTAAAGTATCGACCGGAGTTTTGATGTAGACATTGTTTTTACATCGAGCTTCGTAATCTGGATTATCTAACGTTTGTTATTATTTTTGTTTCTGAGCTGACGCAATATCTGATGAATAGCGTCTTATATAGAAATCTGTTTACGTAAAGAGTGACGGAAAACCTAAAACTTCGTTTATAGAGATGCCACACTTGGGGCACACAAAGATTTTTAAAAATTCTGCGTTACGCCGGAAATGCTGGTAAAACAGCAGAAAAGACCACGTTTAAGATTCAATTACAAGAAAGAAGGCAAATGTACCAAATAAAATATAACACAGTTTAATCACTAAAAGTTTTTTATTGCAAAGCTTTTCGTCAGTTACGTCATTTTCAAGCATACACAATAAATATTACTTGTGTATGCTTGAAAATGACATTCGAAAATCTTTGCAATAAAAAACTTTTAGTAATTAAACTGTGTTATATTTTGTTTGGTTTATAATTTATAAAATCACTACTCTCCAATAATTGAATTCCAACACTACTTTAGCGTGAGATACTATTAATTAACGTGATATTTCGACACTTGAATGTTGCAACGTTTTATTCAATTAATATAAATATATATATACATTATTTAACAAGAAATCATTTCTTAATATTAATAACGAAATAATTCCGTTATATATATATATATATATATATATATATATATATATATATATATATATATATACATTATTTAAACAGGAAATCATTTATTAATGTTAATAACGAAATAATTCCGTATACAACACTTATTCGTTCCGTAATCACGTATTGTTGTCAAACTTGCAATTTTGTTTCGAATAACAATTTTAACAAATTTAAATTATTATAAAACGAATGTCTTAATAAATGTTCCTAAATACCGTTGAATTGTTGATACACATACTATCCTAAACATGTCTTAGTTCTGCGATCACCACTCTTAATCGGTGATATTCGTTTAATTGCCACCATCGGTAATAACAATTCTAACCAACTTTATGTATAGTAAGTATAAACATAAAACATAATCTTTTGTACCATTAAAATGGACCTTTGTTTTACGATTTATGTTTTCTTCTATATTTACTTATTATGTAACGAGTCATTCTTTTGTTTATTATTATTATTATTATTTTTTTTATTTTTTTGGGGGGCTTCAATACAATTTTACCCATGTCTGTGTATTATGGAATGAATAAGAAAGGGCTACTTATAAATTAGGCAGAGTAAGAAGTAATGTAGAGATGTGTAAAATTAAATAATGATACCAGAATCTAAAATATAGGAGTATAGGGCCGTATATACTTCAGCATTTTGAAAAGCTAAGAGAAGTGCAATATTTATAGGAAACGGAACTTTAAGGCTGTGAAGAGCTTGATAAAATGCAACACGAAAATTACTATGATGGGAACACTCTAGGATAACATGGTCTGCATCGGCCACTAAATGGGTATCCATAGGATGAGAGCAATTAGGAGAACTAATAAGTTTCAACTTGTGTAACGAAGCAGGAAGGCGACTACAGCCGAGTATCAGTCGACAAATGGTAGTATAAAACCCCGCAATTTGATCGTTTCAACTTTAATATTGTAGAACCATGGATTAGAAGGTATGTCGGGTTGAATGGATTTATAATGCTTTGCAGTAAATGGTTCGGACCACAGATTTTTCCAGTATTCCTCATGCGCATATTTAATGTACGCTAGGAGATCTATAGGAGGAATATAAAACAAAAAGTCCCTAGTTGAAATGACTAAATGATCAGCTAGATTATTTCCATAGATACCGCTATGCCCGGGGATCCAAACAAATTTAACTCTTACACCGAGAGAGTTTAATCGGTATATGTAATTAGAAATTTTATAAATAGTTGATGGTAAACGAGAGTTGAGCTGTGAGTGCACTAATGCCAGCAAACAACTTTTAGAATCGGAGAGGATCAGAATATTAGTAGATGGGCGATTTACAGATACATATCGGAGAGATTGAAGAATAGCTGTAGCTTCTGCAGTAAAAATGGAGCATATTCTGTTAAGGGTGGTAAATTTTTTTGAAATGTTGAGAGCGGGGATTACGAATGCAGCTCCGGCTGAAAAAGAGCACTTCGAGCCATTAGTGAAAATTAGAAGAGAGTTAGGATAGTTTAAGGAGTAAAAATTATAATTGACGGCTAGTGGTAGAACATTGTTCTTAAATGAGGAAAACAGTTATATGTTGATATTAAGGCTAACGGTATTATACTCGAAAGAAGGGAGACGGGTAGGATGGAAGAAGAATATCACTGTACCTGGAAAGATGACCAGAGGAATGACATAATAAAGGACGTCGAAGTATAGAGAAACGTCAGTTGTGAAAAATTTCTAAGTATAGAATATACAAAGAGGGGGTGCGATATGAGTGAATGCTTTTAGAAGAAATTTATCTGAGAGAAACATTCTTCGTAAGGATAGAGGGGGAACCTTTACCACCATCTCAAGAGCAGGTACAGCGGTAGCACGAAGTACTCCTAAACATCTGCGTAAGCACTCGTTTTGAATTTTATCTAGCCTACAAAGGCAGTGATTAGATTCCCGAAAATAAAACTGCCAAAGTCGAGAATAGAACGTATGAAATTTTTATACAAAAGTAGTAAAGTTAAGGGGTCCCCACCCCAAGGAGTATGACTCAGTGCTTTTATAAGACTTATTCTTTTAAAATCCTTGGTATAAACTTTTTCCGTATGCCGTCTCCAGCGCCACGCAGTTTAAATAGCTAAGATTACTACGGAAGCCGTACATTCCAGGTGGAAACAGACGACGATTTTCCAACCACCAGGTTGTTCTGTTTTTGAGTATCTTTTCAAAAATTTTTCTTAGGCAAGAGGCCAGAGATATAGGGCGATAAGATGAAGAATTAGGTAAAGTGGTATGATTCTTTTTATGGGGATAATGATGAATTCTGACCATTCCTCGGGAAATGAAGCAGAGTTTAAAAAATAGTTGAAGCAGTTTAATAATATATGTATTGCAGAAGTTGGCAAATTATTTAATATTATTATTATTATTATTATTATTATTATTGCAACTTTTTCTTTTTCGCTGTAAATTTTTTTATAATTTTTTACTGTCATCACGTTATAAATATAAACTTTCTTTTATTATGTTACTCGTCTTTATATTAATTTTCTTGTATGGTGCTAGCCATCACAAGCGACACGTAATTATTAGTTAAAATATTTGTTTTTTTTATTATTCTTGTAATTTATGCGAAATATACGTTTACCTTTCTTGTCTTTTGTGTATATAAATTATATGTGAACAAATAAATAAATCCTTTATTTCATTCGGATACATAAAAAATACATACACAAAATAATCAAAATTAAATAATAATGCCTAATTTGTGAAAAAGCCTCTTCCATTTTTTTTATTTTTTATTTTTTTACTTTAAAGATATATATATCCAGTACCCATTTGATTCCAAAAACGTTCTATCTCTTACTTTCCGCATCCAACTGGTCCACACATATTTGACGACATCATCTTTCCATTGTCTTTTAGGTCTTTTAATTGTCTTTTTCCTATCCAACGGAATTCATTCTATATGTTTTCTAGTCCAGCTATTTGTTTCTTTCCGTATGACATGACCACACCCAGTCCACCTTAGTTTTCTTGCTATCTCCATTACGTCATCTGTTCTTGACTGTACTCTTGATGCCTTGTTGCTTATTTTATCAAATTTTGTAACCCCTAACATTTTTCTTTTCATCGCCCTAATGATGGACTCATTTTAGTGTTCAAAATTTTCTTCGAGCCTAATATTTTTTCCACCCTATTGCATCCTTCTATTTACTTCCTCGGGTATTTTGTCTTTGAATGAAACTAATCATCCAATATATATTACTTGTTCAAATCATTTAAATTTTTTTAGGTTAATGGTCTCACATCTTGCATGATTAGTTAATAATTCGTTTTTTGTCATTTATACTCAATCCTGCTTTCTTTGCGTTTTATTCTAATTCATTAAGCATCATCTGTAATTGTTCACCCGTGGAAGCTATAAGTGTCACATCGTATTACTAAACGCAAATTTTCTTAAACGTGTTCGATTGATGTTTATTCCATATTGTTCTCATGATATATACTCCCGAATAGTTGTTCCAACACCCCGTTAAATAAAATTGCTGACAAGGGGTCCCCTTGTCTAACTTCTTTTTTCCATGGAAATCTTTCTCCTTCCTCATCTAATATTATCTTTCCCTGAGTATTATCGTAACTATTCTTCATTAATCTTAAATATCTTTTCCGAAGAAGCATAGAGGAAATCGCGATCAATCAAAGGCTTTCTGAAAGTCGACAAATTCAAAAAATTATTTCTATTTCGTATTCATCCGTCTTTTCGATTAACCGTTGTATTATAAGCTAATTATCTATAGTGCAGTGGTTTGCGCGGAAACCCAGAGGCTGTTGATTATCTAATTGATTTACAAGACGTGCGTACAGCAAATATTTTGTAAAAAAGTTTTTGAAAGACTGATTGATCTGTAGTTATTCATATCCTCTTTAACAGGTGGATGGATATGTGCGGCGTATTATATTATTATTATTATTATTATTAATTATTATTATTAAAGTCAAAAAATAGCAGTGTTATGTTTAACACTTTTAGCAAAAATAATAACTAATCGATCGTAACTAAAAATAATCAGTTACAACGCACTTAATATAATTTCTTACTTCCTCGCCGCGATAGACTTTCGAATTTTCATTCTCATTTGCATTTTTAACTGATACCGACTGTCGCTTCGTATAAATATGACGTAATCGCTACGTGTGCGAGGTTTTTTGTAATATAAAACCGTAAAGTCCAGTTTTTGTAGAGCTAAAAGGCGTACATAAGGTGTTACACACTTATTTATCAATATAGACAACTTTATTAAACCGTTCTTTAGAAAAAATATATTTTTTTGGCTTCTCATTGTAATTCGGTCCTCTTTAATTTTCTTTTCCTTTTTAAATTATTACGAATAAAAAACCGGTTCCGGTGCAAAGAAATAACGTCGTATATATCGCGCAGTAGAATAAAAATTTTTTTTCTAACGCCTAGTTTAAAATTGTAAGTACTAACGGGCAATTAGCAAAATAAAATTAACAACGATTTTCCTTCAACGGCTTAATCTAATCGGCGTTTTGACTGATTTCGCACCTCGAAATATCTAAAGTGTATAAATAACCTTAGTAACGGAGGTTAAACTAGTTCGTTCGTTTCCACTCTAAGACTTCGTAGGTTCATCGGCCAACGAAAGTTGAATTACTTCACAATTTAGATGCTCGCGATAAATTATTTTACAAGTTTTCCGAATTATACCGAAGGTGTATCGACAGTAAAACGTGGTACTTCATTCTAAACTATTCGTATATCAACGTATCTATCATGTTGGTCGCATGTACATCAGAAACATCCACACAACACACCGGTCGCAGTATTTGTTTACACGGCACAAGTTATTTCAAGATGATAGATTTAGAGTGGCTCTAAGAAATAAATCGAAAGATCTTTGTATTTAAACGTTATAACTAAAACGCGAGTGTATGTAACGCAATAAAAATAACGAGAAAGAAAATTTCCAAAATATTTATTCTCATATATACGATGCTTTGATAAAAAGCGTTTATTGCGCGTTTAAAACGTATACCGGCTGATGGCGCAGTATCGAAGAAAGTGAAAATAAAACTAGTCGATAGTCTCATCTTCTCAGTGTACGTAGATACTACGGAAATGTGATCGACAAAAGATAAATGCGCCGGAAATGTATTGTTGGAGGCGGATGTTAAGAATCCCGTGGACGGACATGAAAACGAACTGCTCGATATTACAAGAAGTTGAAGCAACAAACAGAATGTCAGCTTTGATTTAGAAAAGGCTTTCGATAAACTCTGGAAACAAAGAATTCTTCTCACTCTATAATCAGTGGGGATTTAGAGGAAATTTACCGATTTTCATTTGCAACTTTTTACACCGCCGAAAATTTCAAGTAAACATAAATTCTATTTTATCCGATACAAAAATTCAAGAAAATGGTACCCCTCAAGGATCTGTAATTAGCCCTACGTTATTTATTATAGCCATGACTAATATTAAACAACATATACCAACTCCAGTAAAGTACTGTATATATGCTGACGACTTATCAATATACTACTCAAATCGGGACTCTAAATTTGTGGAACCTTTATTGCAGAATACAATAAACGACTTAAATAACTGGGCTAAATCTCAAGGATTTACTTTCTCCTCATCAAAAACCAAGCATATAACTTTCAGCAAAAAAACGAAATGTAATTACACCAAACTTACACATGGATACAATACAAATAGAAAATACAGATTCACTTCAGAAACTAGGACTAATATTGGACCCGAAAATAAGTTTTGAAAGAACACATAAACAAACTAAAAATAAAATGCTTGCAAAAAATAAATATGCTCAGAATGTTAAATAATTCATCGTGGGGATCTGACCGAAAAACATTAATACAGTTATACAAATCCTACATTCTAAGCAGATTGGACTACGCTAGTATAATATATGGTAGCGCAGCCTATTCTACACTAGAAAAACTCAACTCTATTCAAAATCTAGCTATTAAAATTGCCTTGAGAGCCTTTCACACTACCTCAAACACAGCTTTACACGTGGAAGCAAACATATTACCACTCCGATACGGAAGACAAATATTAGCACTAAAATATTACACACAATCAATTTGCACACCATCCAATCCAACATCCCAGTCCTTACAAACGAATAAATCTCATCATACTTTCTTAAACAAGCCAAATGCTTCCAAACCCCTATCAGAACGCGTTAACAATACATTAGCAAAACTTCAATATCGATTACCGCAAATTAAAACAAACCAAGCTCCAAAAATACCACCTTGGACAAAGCTTACAATAGCAATAAACACAGAACTGGAAAAATATAATAAAAATTTAACACCTTCAAATATACTCAAATCAAAATTTTACAACATTTTGGAAAAACAGTACGGCGATTATACACAAATATACACTGACGCATCAAAGTCCACAAACCAAACCTCATCGGCCTATCTTACACCCAACCAATCCCAACTATACTATCTACCAGAATCATCCTCAGTTTTTACTGCAGAACTTCTTGCAATTTATAAAGCTTTAAAATACATATCTAAACAAGCACAACCGAATAAATATGTAATCTGCACAGATTCTTACAGCGCTCTTAAACATATTCAAAAATATATTAAAAATACAGATACTTTCAACCTAAAACACATTATTAACAACCTCATCTCAAATAACAATGAACTTGTTCTTTTATGGACACCAGCCCATTCGGGAATAGCTGGGAATGAAAACATTGATAGAATAGTCAAAACAAGTCCTATGAATATAAAAACAATAAAATCAACTCACATTACTGATTTACATACAGTCCTTATACAAAAAATTAAAATGTCATTTCAAAAATTCTGGGAGACCCAATGTACACATACACACCTATATCAGATTAAGCCGAAATTAGGAAACTGGAAAACAACAGACCAGAAAGAAAGAAAAACAGAAAAAACGCTAGCTCAACTACGTACAAGACACAGGTTACTCACCTCACGACACCTACTCAATAGGACCACTCCACCCACCTGCCATGAATGCAATTCACAATTAAATATAAACCACATACTATTACAATGTACAAAATACAGAATCCAACGTATAAAATACAACCTACATCGTGACAGGACAAAATTAAAAATCTTTTACAGTACCTTACAGAGACTAACCTAATAAACAGCTTATAATCAACTCTAAGACGCAAATGATCCCGGCAATCGAGCGTCTATAAATAAAATAAAATAAAAAAAAAAAAAAAAAAAAAAAACAGAATATTATGCTCGGTAGTAATCAGAAGAATGCTAATATACTTTGGTCATACAATAAGAGCAGATCGATTTCAGACAAGAATTCTTGAAGGAATAGTAGAAGGAAAAAGAAGACGCGGCCACGTTCCTACAAGATGGTCAGATGAGTTAAGGATATCAGTAGGAGAAAATTCGTAGAATGTAACCGGAGCCCACAATAGAGATTCACGGAGGCATATTGTTACAGTAGATGGATTTTTCATAATCACGATATCTCTACGAGGGATTTACGACTCGCAGATACGATGCTTATATATTGTAATGTTTACGGAATTTAAATGTTTCCTTTTTACTATTCAAAAATAATATATATATATATATGTCTGTGTGTGTGTATACATACATATGTTAACTATTTTTCGAAGTAAACATTGACAATCGCATCGGAAGAAAATTTTGTTTACCCTGATTTACAGAGTTACCGACCACCATAAAAAATTAACTTTCTTCTAATACATAATTTTCGCTAATCCTGACGTAAGGGAAGCATTACTATATAGAAATCTCGTTAGTTTAAGATAACATAGAATTTACGCGTCGCATATTTTTTATCGAGTTGAAAATTGAGCCAAAAAAATTTTCTTAGGAAATCGAACCTGATATGTTGAGAACGGTAGTATGAAAATTGGAAAGAAATATGATCGGCATCGACCATCACGTCGACATACGGATGAGTGCGAAATGAGAAGGAAAAATGAAAATCGGAAGTCGATTAGTTCGTTACGATAAATTTACGTAATGGATTTATAAAACCAATATATATATATATATATAGATATAGAGTGTATATTGGGCTCAATAGATTTTAACTTGTAGGAATCGTAAAGAATTGATCGTAATGCTCTGCCCAATTTAAGAGCAGTTTTGCTATTAGTAAAGAAATCAATACGAGAGAAGTGAGGAATTAGAAGTATTAAGTAGAAAATTTATTTACCGTCGAAGTGAAAATAAGACGTTTCGGAAAAACTTACCGTCAACTAGGAGTCGTAAAGAACTGACCGCAATGCTCTGCCTAACTTAAGAACAATGTTGATAATAGTAAATAAATCAATGCGAGAAAAGTGAGGAATTAGAGGTATTAAGTAGAAAATTCATTTACCGTCGAATTGAAAATAAGACGTTTCGGAAAAACTTACCGTCAACTAGGAATCGTAAAGAACTGACCGCAATTATCTGCCTAACTTAACAGCAGTTTTAATAATAGTAAATAAATCAATACGAGAAAAGTGAGGATTTAGACTAAGTAGGACATTTATTTACCGTCGAAGTGAAAATAAAACGTTTCGAAAAAACTTACCGTCATCTAGGAATCGTAAAGAACTGACCGCAATTATCTGCCTAACTTAAGAACAGTTTTAATAATAGTAAATAAATCAATACGAGAAAAGTGAGGAATTAGAGGTATTAATTTTTATTTAGCCTCAAAGTGAAAATAAGACGTATCAGAAAAACTTACCGTCAACCTGCAATCGGTCGTTATTAAAATAATCGGTAATATGAATAAAATCTTTTTCGTTGCCATATTCCCAAACGTTTGATTTTCACTTCTTATTTCTATCGAATTTGTACAGATTGTTGCGTATTTCCATTTTAGCCGAATACATCGTAAGTACCAACGCATCCATGTCGATAGTCGATCTTCGAAATGTCACCATTTTCGACTGTTCAACGTCGCCAAGTTTCATTCATCTTTCGTCGATTACAGAGGAAGAGGGGAAGAGACTGAATTTTTTTTCCTTCCCGATAATTATTTAGATAACTCGTTCACGCGACCAATCGGTGTCCAGATTATTACGTCACTCGAAATTTGCCAAAATTTATCTTCGTACGAAATATTTCATTACGTATTCGCGTCCACATTTCGATGCAGGTCTTGTTTTATACTTTTATATAATCTCGCCAGTATTCAAGTCTAACACGGACAATTTGATTTTAAAATTAAAATTAATCGAAATTAATTTAATAATAATAATAATTAAAATTAAATATTAACGAAATCGAACGGAATTTATCGATATTACGATTTCTCGAAGATTCGAAATTTTAATTCGATCGGAAAATTATCTATCGGGGTGCGGTAATGCTACACGTTATCGAAAAGTAATTAAGACGATAATTTAAATTCTCTTAATAATAATAATAATACTAATAATAATAATAATAATAATAATAATAATGATGTGGATAAGAAAAAAATCGAATTAATAACTCGTGGAGAAGCTCATGTCCGTGAAAGAGGTATTTCTGAAAAAAAAAAAAGAATCTTCGCGAATAAAAAAAATTATCAACAGCTTGAGCCCCGAGCTGCATTTAGAACTTTTATGGCAATAAACACACACACGTCAGTCAATTAACACAGACGAGTATGGTGTTCTGGTAAAACATACAATATTATTTCCGACTGACTAACTTTGCAACACTTTCGATTAAAAGTTAATTATTATATATTTTTTTAAACTAATAACAACAAGCCTGTTTTTTTAGTTTATTTGCGATGACAAAGTGTTAGTCATATATGACCGATGCTTTTATATAAGATTTTTGTCGGGGTTTTAATTAATGCAAAATAATTTTGAGTCTACGAAATGGTTAATATAATGGTAGTGAGTAATGAAAGTTTCAGATGAATACTTTATATTTTAAAATATAATGTGACAATGTGTCAATCGTAAATGACTGACGTTTTTTACAATGTTTTATTCTGAAAAGAAATAGAAAAATTTTATGTTCACCGCAGTGGTTCGAAATTGTTATTAATACGGGGTAAAAATTAAAAATCAGCGCGTTACCACATTTATAGAAAAAAAAACACACATGAGCTGGTAATGGACAACGTCAGTTACAGTTAAAATAGGAAAATATCAACTTTATATATTTGAATTGTAAAGCATCCAAAATTTGTTTTTTTTTCTTTTTTTTTTGTCGTAAATAGAAGAGTCGCAGAAGTATTAATGATTAATCGCGGAAAAAAAAATATTATTAAAACTCGGCAAATAGGTGCGTCGTCCTCGTAAAATGAATTCGAAGGGATCTATGTCGAAAATATTCGTCCGGAATTTACGAAAATAAAGTGTAATATATCAAGATGCAGGAAAATAGAACAAAAGAAAATGAATTAAAAATATATCCAGAGTCATAACGGAGTTTAATATATTAAATAACAATGTATCGATATAGTGAAAATGAAGTAATAATAATGTAGAGATGTACGGGGAACCGAGTAAAAATATATCGAAATCTATTTACAAGCTATTTATGCTGCTTATAATTTAATTTCTGATTGTATTAAACGATATTTAATGAATTACAAGCGTTGTCGTCATAAAACTTTGATTTCTTAAGTTTTAAATAAGGACTGCATAAGCTGGCCTTTGGAATATTTAACTCTAATCGCCGTTATTGTTAATTTCTTATTTATTTTTATATTAATTTTAAGTCGTCGGGATAACCTAGTGGCTGGAGCACCGACTTCTATACAGAAGGTACCGAGTTCGAATACGATCGGCCACGCATTATTATCATCAGAAAATAAAAATATAAATAATCCCAATATTATTATCGCGTGGAAGGCGATGGCAAACCACAACACCATATACATCCTAATAATATTGACCGTGATCCTGGATGATACCAAGACCTCCCATGAAGACCGCCTGGTAAATGTCATCACTTGTCTTGTTCCCCTTAAGTGTTAACTGTGTAATAAATAAAATCAGAAGGTTTAACTACTCCCTCGATACTGCTGCGAAAAGAAGACGATTAGGAGCTTTTGTGTTAGAAAAAGAAAAGAAATTATTATTTTCACGGTGTGTGTATATACGCTCACAGTTACGTTAGAAATACTTAGTATTACTGTACACATACACACTATCTAATTTCTACGTCAAGATTACAAAATGTGGCTAACACGGGGGTTAAGTTCTATATAGCAGGTATATTCGTTATTCGTCTCTTTCAGTACTTCCCAAAATAATATCTTATCTCCCTGCATTTGTAACTAGTATGAAACTGTACATTGCGTACACACACACATACACGATTGGACGCGAAAATAGCGTAAATATTTAGTTTCATTCGTAGGAGTTTCAATATAATATAGGTATAATCACGCCAACAATGGCATGCAGTATATATACAGTTTATATTTAATTAGCGATCTAAATATTCGGATGAATTTCATACTGAAACACCTCAAATCAGATTAAACTGATATTTGGTTTAATATTCAGATACCTTTTGAATGTTTGAATGAATACAAAAAAATACTGAATCCTGTTAACATCAGTTTTACACACACATACATATATATACGTATATAATTTATACATGTATCTGATGAACGTGTGTATGTTTCTTAAAATAAATGACTCTTTTATTTTTAACCTATTTCGAAAAACTTGAGTTTTTTATTAGTAAAAAAAAAATTACCTGGAAATATCTCTTTCGTTATTTAAACGTATAAGTAATCTAGCCGATCAGGGAAACCCATCGGCTTATCAATTATTAAAAGATGATGGAAGCGGCGTTATCAGTGCTGACAACAGACTGATGAACAACAAATCTAAAGAAATTGAAAATATCTATATTCAACCAAAACTAACAACACCGCTGTTATATTTAACGGTAACTAAATCAATATCTAAAAAAGATCAAGCTATAACATTCAAAATACAAAAATACAAAATATTATTGCATTAGGCGATATAGTAAAAATGCTATTGGCCTCCCGTATATCAAAACATCTGTATCTACCTAGATTCAGTAGAAACATTAAATAACTTTATTTCTACACATAAAGGAATTATTGTAAACGATCACTTTTTACCAGCTAAAAAATTGGAAAACTATCGAAGAAATTAATCCTTTCAAACGTTCATTCATACAAACCGGATATCGTAATTATCAATGTTTTAATTGCTAATAATATTCGTACAATTTCTTCGCTAACAACCATAAATTATGAATACTACCATATGATGGAGCTTTAGGAGATTAATTTATATTCAAGATGATAAAAATGTCCATATCCCGGATTCTCTACTAATTATTTATGATAACGAAAGCTTCCGTATATTTATAAGAAACGATGAAATTAAATGTTACATCTATAAAAAACAAGGACACATCTATACTGAATGCGAATCAGCAAATGAGATGGACGCATAAAATAAATACACGTATAACTGTAATATTACACAACTTACAGGAATTACAACCCTTGTATCACAGTAGATGGTGGAGAAAATGCGTCAAGTACGGATACTGATTGTATGCCTCCAGAAGAAATAGAAATTGCTCCCGACCTAGGTGCTACAAAAAAAAAAAGAGGATTACCTTCTTCTACTAATTCAGGGACTTCAACAATGCCCGAAAAGAATAAATTAAATATTTTGACTGAACCAAGAATAATAAATTACACAAGGTGAGATACCTAGATAGCAACCTAAGAAAAAATAACCAACAAAAAATAGTTTTATTTATCACCGAAATTATTTTTATTCTTTTAATATACTTCGTAAACGATTAATTTGGATCGATTAATGAAATTTTTCGAACTAATGATAATTAAATATGTAATAGAAATACAACAAGAACAAAGGGCTTATAAAAATGGCGAAAAAGATGAAACAACCCGCTGTTGTATCTTATTCAATCTTGTATATTAAATAGAAAATCAGAACGAGCACACAGACGCACACATACATATATATTTTTATCTATATTCTTAGAATATATATTGCAAAGCTGAAATTCCAAAACAAATCTTTGTTCAACATTCGACTCAAATTTTTCCATCAGTTGTACACAATTCACGGGCATTAAAACTACTTATATATTCCATCGGTGTATCGCTTTTTACCAGGGAAAGGACAAGGTACGTACACTGCAATTTGGACGTTCCTTTGTCAAATTGCGTTGACGATGAATATAAATCTGAATGTCAGAAAAATTACGCTAGACTTCGAATGGGCAGCAATCGCCGTTTTCCCAGAATGCGAAGTACTCGGTTGCCGATTTCATTTAGGACAATCGTGGTATAGAAAGATAATTGAATTAAGAAATTTAAGAAGCGACTATATGACGGATTCAGATCTGGGCCGATGGTTGAAACGATTTTTTGGCCTAGCATTTCTGCCATCAAATCAAGTATACTACAATTTCTGGCAGATTGCTAGGGAACCGCCTAATTCTTCAGCATCGGCGTTTGTTGACTATATATTTGACAATTATGTTTCCCATACGGCACCTTTTCCTCCACAAATGTGGGCATCTGCGCCATCGACGAGCCCAAGAACAACTAACGGTCCAGAATCGTTTCACTCTGATTATAACCGACAGTTTTATCATGCTTCTCCTTCTATTTCATTAGTGTTGCAAGTAATAAAAGATATTCAATCCGAATCGGAGATAAAGATAAGAGACTTCCAAGAGATGCTTGTGGATCCGACTTATGAAGCGCTACCACAAAGGAAGTCAGAAATTGATAGACGAACGTTTTGTCTACATCAGTATCATAGATGGCAGTCAGGAGAAATCAGCTCATTGGAGTACACAAATATTATGGGACAACGATTTCACGGTTGGAACATAAATGACGCATAATAACATAATCGGGTACGTTGTTCTTGTTTATGAATAGCAATTATATATAAAACATCTGTTTATGTGTGTGTTGGTGCATATTGATGCATTAAACAACGACATATGTATAAAAATGAAAACGATTTTTGTAATTTTTACAGGCAGACATACGTATCCGTACTTTGAATGATGTTTTAAAGGATTATTTTGATTCGATCTTTTAATATAAAGAAATACTTTCCATCTTTGAAATTGGAGTATCCTGTTCATAGAGCAAGTTTGTGTTAATTTAATTATTTCCGAAATAAGTAGCTTTGCATTGCAGAATTTGTGTGATGCATACATGTAAAATGTTGTTTAAAAATATATATGTATATACATGTTCATATTTAGTGTATTGACATACGTGTATGTGTTACATATGTATCTCTCTTACATTCAACTTTCCCTCTTAATATTATGCATCGCTATCTCTCTGTGTCATTATCTTTCGATATATATTTCCGATTTAAGGCAGCCTTTTCCCAGTGTAACAACCAAGTTGTTACATGTTAATGATTAAATAAATAAATAAATAAATAAGATGAGTTTGAGAATTAAAAATTAAGTAAAACTAAGCATATTATTATGTATATTCTGATTAGAACGCAACGCATCAATAGAGGTAGAATTAAACTGAAAGATGTTTAGATGTTATAAAAATTCAATAGTGATGATAGAATTCAGAAAGAAGTTAAAAACTAGTTTTAACCCTTTTTTCAATATGTAAGAAAATCTATTATGGATTATGAAAATCTCAGAATAAAAAAAGAAAAGAGAATATAAATGGGGCACTTTTTATACTTGAGAAAGGACCACTATTGTGATGAATAAAGAAAATGAAACTGTGAGTGGAGATTTCATACATTTACAATTTAACATCTGTAGCTTTATTTTTTTTTTAAGTGAAGATATATCCAACCTATTTTCAAAAACACAAAGACAAGTTTGTAAATGTTTCCTCCGATTTTTTATATAAATTAAACCGAATCATTCTTTTTTATATCTGTATTAAATTCATCATATTAGAAAAAAGTTGGCTTGCCTCTCAGTAGATTTTAGCTGCTAGGATGTTGGACGTAGATTTTAGCTGCTAGGATGTTGGACGTAGATTTTAGCTGCTAGAGTGTTGGATTAACGGACCCTAGGGACTTATAACAATTTCAACATGTGGGACATAATGAGATATACAATCGTCTTATATTCACCTAACAATAAAGAAATCAGTGTTTAAGTAGAAAAATTGTTTAATTATTAGTATTATTTGGTGCTTACATATGTATAATTTTTTATACACAATATTACATATTTTATAATTTTTCAATTAAAATATGTATCTCTCGCTTGTATGCGTGATCGCATTTTAAGATTCCTTGCACGCCTGAAATATAATTATATACGTCTCAGAAAGATTGCTCAATACAAGCACCATATTAGTACATAATTTTGATATAATAGCAAACAAAGGATTTTATTTATTTATTTATTTAGGTAGAAATTCATTTAAATAGAGTTTAGGTTTAAGTCATTAAATCAACACACGCTATCATGATAGTTGCAAACGGGCATACCAAACTTTTATTATATATCCATGATAATAATTTAAATTAAAACGCCCTTATAATTTCAGAGAGTTGAAATTAAAAATTGCATATGCACAAAACCAACCTGTAACATTGCGTTCGGTCCAGTGACCAGAAAAACGCAAAAAATACCCAAAAAAGGAATATATGCCCGCGAAAAAACTTTGTCACATGATTGAAAAAAATGAACGGTGCGCTATACAATGATAAGAAAAAAAGGCAGAATCCGATGGGATTAAATAAGGATAATTATATATATATATATATATATATATATATATATATTTATATATATATATATATGTATATATATATGTATATATCTCAAAATAGGGTTCTAACAATAAGAGAAAATAATGAAACTCGAACGCAGGACCTATGCTGAAGTACCACAAGGAAAAGGTAAGAGCGAAAATGTTCATTAAGAAAGGAGAATTCAATTCGATTTTGTGAGATCAACAAGAAGAATGTTGGTTGAGCAGCGTGTAAAAAGTGACATTAAATATTTCGATTATTGAAACAGAAATTTGTGAAGCAGAATAGCGGAGGATAAATTAAAGCAGAATAAAAACCGGATTAGTTTTCTCTTTGATTTGTAATTTTTAACCGGTTAACGTAAAAGAAGAAGTTTTTTATTAGCGAAAGCATAAAATTATATCGTTTGAATTATTTCAAGAAAAATTAACTCAGTTGCGTATAATTAGAAATAACGGAATTCTTTTGCGTGCAATTATTATCGATATTGCTATTCGAAATTAAATTCATTTTTTTCGCATATTGTCGTTAAAATTAGATTGATTTCATTGCGTATATTAAATAATGGTGTTAAATAATTCATTTAAGAACTGCGTGTGTTTACAGAACGTATTTTATATAGTCGCTCCAAATAAAAAAAAAGTATGTTCGGTAAAAACACCGCTCTAATAAAGAACATACAAAATCGAAATCGTAGCTAGTACGCCAGTTTGGGTAACACTGATTTTTCGTCATTTTTATTTTTATTTCTTTTTCGCTCTCACCTATACGTAAAGACCAAATGGTCGCTGTACCAGTTCGTCCCTTTTTGTATGCCTATTTGCTTTTCACTCTCACACATATGTGAAGACCATAACTGGTTTAACAGTGAACGGCGATCTAATAGGAGTGATGTGACACGCGGCGAAAGTGATTAATTGTTAGTCGTAAATTCCAGTTCCTTTGAAAATTCCCTTGGTATCATCGACGGCAACAGTGATAATATTGTAGTACACTAAAAAAAACCCCGGGGGGGCTGCATTGTGTCCTGACAACAAAGCGAGTTTTTTTCTATCTGCGCTGTCCCATATTATGATTACCGTGTAAGCTACTTATACTATACAACAAAATATGTATAGGTAAGTAGTCGCCTAGATCGGATATGAAGACGGTCCTTAACGTTGAATGATATTCATTTCGACGTCTCACATAATAGGAGTGTGGTAATGAGGATGACTGTGTGTGTGAATGCAAAACTCGGTTGATGTGATTGATACATTTATCATCAATTTTTTACTTCATACACAACACACACACATATATATATATATATATAAATGTATATTAGAACTATTAAAATCAAGGTTTCATATTATTAAAATAATTGTAGGGTGTGATTTCGCAAGGACGTGCTGACATCATCTGACTTTGACGATTTTTTTCCACATATATTTCGATCGCATCCGTAACATTAAGCACTGTTATCCTCTCTTTTACAATTCAACCCCATTTGTCGCATTAGGGTCTATTACATCCGTCACTCATAAATATATATATATATTATTAGATATATATATATATTATATATATATTATATATATATATTATATATATTATATATATATATATATATATATATATATATATATATATATATATACGGGTAAATATATATATATTATATATATATATTATATATATTATATATATATATATATATATATATATATATATATATATATATATATATATATATATATATATATACGGGTAAAGTAGGAAAGAAAATGCGAATGGAAGGGCGAGGAGAAGATATATGGCAATAACCGCGTGTTTGCAATATATATATATATATATGCGTGTGTATGTGTATGTGAGCGTGTATATATGCGTTGGTAAATGTATGAATGATTGATCCCGGCGATATAACGGTACGATATGCGTTAATGTTCGATTAGAATTGGACGATATTTAATTTTTGTAATCGAGATTGTGAATAGCAAATCGTGACGATATGTTAAGAATAGAGAAGAAATAACTTCATTTAAATAATGCCAGTGTATAATACATACGCATGCGCAGCGTGATGTTAATGTTAATGTTAAGTACATAGCATTTATCTCAGTTGTCTTATTTACAGAATAAACAATAATAATAATAATAATAATAATATAAATATTCGGTTGTGCAGAAGGAAAAATCAAATAAAAGTAAACTTATGAAACGTATGTAAATCGATCATTTCGGTGGATATTGGTAACTTTACGATATAATGATTTTTTTTTAAATTAATATTGTCATTCCGGAAGATTATTTATGCATGCGTGTATTAGCAGATCAATGAAATACTATCACTAAATCTAGAAAATTAACGAAATAAATGTTATAGAATATAGTTAAAAAACAAAAACAAAAACTTGACAGAAAAAAAATATATATATATACAACATACACATGTACATACATACATATGAACTACACAAAATGAATAGTTGTCATCGACACGTAATTAAATGTGAGTAACCCGTATGGCGTACGATGTTTATACCAATAATATAATAACGCACGATGAGCCTCATCATAATCAATTACGAAATTAATCGATACACCTATAGTAAAACTTTTTGCGATAATTTACTAATGTAAGAAGATTACGACGATTTAGTATAAGTTTGCAACAGTGATTTTAAATCAGTTGTAATTTTTTAAATGTAGACACGATCAACAACGCATGCATATTCATATATATCTTTCATATAAGTGTTAACACCATTTTATACGTATTAGTATAGGCGCTTGAAAATTACGATTAATTTTACAGTTTTCTACGATTAGAGTAAATATACAAATTAAAGTCTTAATTTACCGATAGGATACGAAACTTTTATACTTAACGAACCCGTACTAAAATTATATACACCTTGCGTACACGGTGACCATTCTGTTGACTAAAAATATTTATCAAATCGAATCCCTACTTAACAAGTCTCAGGGAATATTTTCCGAGAGGTAAGTTTTAATTCGTTTTTGGACAGCGGAAATTCTTTCGACGACTTTCTTCACCTTCGTTTGTAATTAATAAGATCCGTTTTTAATCGTTAATAATAATCTTTTATTTAATATTAATGATATTTTATTGTAATTAATAAAATCCGTTTTTTCTTAATTGTTAATCGTTAATAATGATGATTTAATAAAATATTTTATTTACCTTTATCGAACGTAATATCGACGTTATCCAAAATGGTTCGCAAGCGATAGCCATCTTCTACGTTACTACCGTCGTAAGTTGAATATATTATTTTTAAAATGAGACGATTAATTTTTTATTTTAATTAAATTATTTTCCTGTTGTTTTTATTTTTTCGAAATATACGAAGGATAAATTTTTGAACGTAAATTATGACAAAACGATTTCTAATTAAAAATTACGCGACTTACTTGCGACGCGATATCACGACCGGTTCGTTTCGGAATAATTCGAGACGTTCTTATTACAATTATGCGATAAGAGTAAGACGACTACCGTAACAATTATCACCATCACGAAAATAACAACAACGATGTTAATAGTGACGATAACAATCGCAATAATAACCGTAATAATAATAATGTAATAACGATGATGGTTGATTAATAATTAAAAAATAGTACCGGTAACGGTAAAAACAGCCTTATTTAATAGTAGTAGTAGTACAAATAGTAGGTAATGACGAAATTAAAAGGCGACTGCCCCGATTTTTCATTCCCTACATTATTTTTCCATTTCCCCGTTCGTCTCTTCATCCTCTCCTGCCCCACTCCATCTGGTATAAATGACGCATCATTATTTGTTTATACTTCCTGGACGTTTCCTAAATGCTAAACGTTCTACCTAAATCGTGTTACATTAATATTATCCAAAATAACGGCGGATATCTATCACATTCTTTTCTTTAAAGTTTAACCATTATCCGGTGATCAAGAGAGTGAGAACGATATAGAGAAAGAGGGGAGAAGACGAATATACCATTTCGCAATTTTTAAAATACGCTAATGAAACCGTTTTCGTGTATATATATATATATATAAAATTGATCAGAATGAAAATAACGTAACACCCCCTAAAGAGAGCGCTATTGGTCGTTTCCGTAAGGTCAGCAATTACTTTAGTTCCCACTTATGAAAAAACAAATACACCCCTGAGGGACCTTACAC